>QLTV01002678.1:323787-337833 GCA_003457575.1 Thermophis baileyi
CCCACAACCTCCTCCTCCTCCTCCTCCTCCTCCTCCTCCTCCTCCTCCTCCTCCTCCTCCTCCTACTCCTCCTCCTCCTCCTCCTCCTCTCCCTACTAGTACTGATGATGTTACTTAGTTGGGTAATGAAATGTCTGCAAGAAAACAACCAGGTTCAGAGAGCACCAAGGACCACACAATCCTCCTCATCCTCCTCCTCCTCCTCCTCCTCCTCCTCCTCTCCCTACTAGTACTGATGATGTTACTTAGTTGGGTAATGAAATATTCGCAAGAAAACAACCCGGCTCAGAGAGCACCAAGGACCCCGCAGTTCAACCCCGTGCTACAAATACTCTCCTCTATCAATGCCAGTTCTATTCTGGGTGCTCCAAGCAATAGCTAATTAAGAGAGTTTGTGGTACCAATTTATTTTCTCAACCATGGCAGGGCTCTGTAATGGATTCTCATCTTGAACTTTAAAAAGCCCGAAGGCAGATCAACTAAATTTGATTTCATTTAGGGCCTGAGTCCATGACACAGTCAACCTGGAGAGAGGATTGATGTAGCCTCAAACAGTCCAGGCTTAGTTCACCGAGTTAGAGAGTTATCGCCATTTGGTAAGGAAATACATGATTAAACCATTTAGGCAATCTCTCATATCAAAACAGATTGCTGTCCTAGACCAAACATTTCATAAATCACACATGTAGGGGAATACACATGGAATAGGCGAAATGGTACTATAACCTTAAATGTATATTTTTTGTTGAGACTGTTAAGTCTTGCTGGCCTCAGAAAAGGCTGCCTCCAAGCAAACATGCATTGACTTGTACTGCTAGTCTAACTCTGAATTAATGAACTTTGAAAATGGGAAATTGATCGGCATTGTTTTAACAGAAAACGTCGACACTGCCCTTTAATTTTCAGGGAAATTTACAAAATGTCAGAGACAATACCATTATCTTCTCAGAGGCAGAAAAACAAAAAGGGCCCACTCCAGAAATTTAAGAAAAGGCTCCAGCAGCTTCTTGGAGGCTTCCAAATAAAATTTGGGTTTGTTCCATCATATTCTATCCATCATATCCATCATATTTGGGGGGGGGAGGTGTTGGGATTTGCCTCATAAACTTGGACCTGTGGGCCTTGCAAGTTGGTCTTATAAGCATTTGTCTTTAGCACTTGTGGATTGTTCCATTGGAATCCATCGATACAGTTGTGGGTCTCCATTGCTAGAAGTTTTCAGGATAGTCTGGACAACCATTTGACCTGGATGGTATAAGGTCTCCTGCCTTGGACTAGAAGATCTCTGAGGTTCCTTCCAGCCATATGATTCCATGTTCTATCTCTCTGGGAATGCGTGATCAATCCATCTTTGAGTATTGAGTTGCTCCAGCAGATCCATCTGCAGACCTTCAGCCTTCTCCTCTGGGAGTTCAAGGCTGTTGATCAACTTCTCAAGAAGTTGAAAGGGCTTCATCATGCTCCAGCAATGGAACCTCTTTCCTGCTTGCCACTTTTCTTTCAGCTTCTCCAGATGATGGAGCACTTTAATTTGCTGGAATTCAGAAAGGGAAGAGAAATCTCTTGAATGAAGACAGAAGCCCATCATTGATCTTTCCCCACTTGTGTTTCTCCTGTGTCTTCCAACAGTGAAACCACAGAGAGCGGCAAAAGAGTCTCTCTTCCTTTGAGCTGTGCTGAAATTTAACTTAGACAAAAAGTATTTCACAACTGGAGCAATTTACAGGTTTTTCTCCTCTATCAGCACACCTTTCTCTCTTATGATCGGTTCCTTTTGTCTTGATGAGCTGCAAATTAGGTAGTCCTACGATAGGCGGAGCTGCCCCAGACTTTCCCGTTATTAAAAATTACACCTATTGAATCTTTGATTGCTGAGCAATTGATGAAAGTCAATTTATCTTATCCGTGACAAAATATTGTCCATTGTGATCTTTCCTTTGCAGAGTTCCCCACCTCTGCCCTTCTTTTCGACCTAATGTGATTAAAGTAGGCAGTGAGAACAGAAGAAAGCCGGTGAACCAGGGGTGGGTTCTGACTTACCTCGCTGCCGGTTCACTTCCTAATGCACCACGTGGGTGCGCGTGCGCATGCGCAGTGCTAAAAACCAAGCTTCTACGCATGCGCAGAAGCAAAAACAGCTTCTGCGCGTGCGCAGAAGCAAAAAACAAGATGGCGGTGCCTATGGCGCCGCCGAGAGAGTCGGTTCAGGGGCGTGTCCAACCAGCCATCGCTGCCGGTTCGGCAAGTGGGGGAAATTCCCGCTACCGGTTCTATAGAGCCGGTCCAAACTGGCAGGAACCCACCTCTGCGGTGAACGCGCAGAGAGCCATTTTTCTATCACAAAGAGAAGGAGGGAGCGGGCTCCGTTTTGCTTAAAGCTGCCATTTATTTTTATGTCAGACTAATGACAGCCCCGAGTCAGAAGTACAGAGGCAGGAATCTCTCACTCTTCAGAAAAGTTTCAGAAAATGAAATGGAATTAGGCATTGAATGCTTTGTATGAAATTCTAAGAAAGGGTTTGTGGCTATAATGCAATAGAGGTAAGATGAAGAAATATTCTGCTCCAGTAAACACACACACACACACACATACAAACAATTTGAAGAAATAAAAACAGAACTGAATGGACCTTCCTTCCTTCCCATCCATTCCCTGTCTTCCTTCCTTCCCCTCCATTCTCTTCCTTCCTTCCTTCCTTCCTTCCTTCCTTCCTTCCTTCCTTCCTTCCTCCCTCCCTCCCTCCCTCCCTCTACTTCAACCTCCATTGTATAAACTAGTAAATGGATGGGCAAACTGAATGAAATCACATGTTCTAATTCTCCCATTATGTTACATAATCATTGCACAAAGACTGGATTCATAGAACATGTCAGGCTGGGTTGAAATCAGGCCAAATAATTTAACTTAGCATGTCCTCAGAATCCAAAAGAGCCTTAGAACATTGTGTAAAGAGGCCAATCTATAAACCATCATCAGATTGACTCGGGGGACTATTGCCTGTCATGTCAATCTAGCACTCCTGGTTTGTTAACCAGAGCCTGGGTTAAATATGCTTGCATTAATCCAGCCAATAATTTTTCTTTTCAAAAAAAGATTAAGAGGGATGTAGTTAATCCTGCAAAGAAGCATTGTCTTCAGCAACTAATCCAACTGCCAGACTTGAAGGTATTTATGAGCTTCATCAAAACAGATTGGGAGAGAAAGGGGGGGAGGGGAGATAATCAATCCCACCCATTTACTTATCTGCCTTCTCCCTGGGTGTCCAGGTCAGCCAGCTAGCCCCAAGGTCATAGAAGCCGCAAGCCCACTCAGGAATTAACCTGGAGAAGCCCCTTCCATCCCATCTGGTCAGTGAGAAAGGGTTTTCAGCAACTTTAATCAGCATCTAATGCAATGGTGAAATCTACCTACCTTCCCTACCGGTTCAGAAGCACGCGCTTTTTCACCCTCTGTGCATGCGCTGAAGGCTTTGTGGCCCGGCCCGGGCCGAACCGGTAGCATTTCACCCCTGATCTAATGGATTCAGTCATTCTTCTTTCATCTCCCTCTCTTGACTTTTAACTTCTCCATCTTCTAATTAACAGAGGGATACAATCAAGATCAAGTGATGTACTAATACGGTATCACTCTATAAAGCCTTGGTAAGACCACACCTAGAGTACTGCATCCAGTTTTGGTCACCACACTATAAAAAAAGATGTTGAGACTCTAGAAAAAGTGCAGAGAAGAGCAACCAGGATGATTAGTGGACTGGAGACTAAAACTTATGAAGAACGGTTGCAGGAACTGGGCATGGCTAGTCTAGTGAAGAGAAGGACCAGGGGAGACATGATAGCAGCCTTCCAATATTTGAGGGGCTGACACAGAGAGGAGGGGGTCAACCTATTCTCCAAAGCACCAGAAGGCAGAACAAGAAGTAGCCTGGAATTAAGGAGAAACTTCCTGACAGTGAGAATGATTAATCGGTGGAATGGCTTCCCTCCAGAAGTTGTGGGCGCTTCATCCCTGGAGATTTTCAAGAAGATATTGGACAAGCCATTTGTCTGAAATGGTATCTCCTGCTTGAGCAGAGGGTTGGACTAGAAGACCTCCAAGGTTCCTTCCAGCTCTAGGATTCTATGTTTCTGAGACACATAAACTGCATGACAGACAGACAGACAGGGAGGGAGGGAGGGATGGAATGGGTTGAGCCTGATGAGCTTCGATCTGCCAAATTGCAGGCAGACGGTAGTCAGCAGAAGTGGCCTGCAGTACTGCACTCTAACCACTGCACCACCAAGGCTCAATGTATCAATGAAACAGCTTGCCTTCGGAAGTTGTGGGAGCTTCATCACTGGAAGCTTTCAAGAAGAGATTGGACTGCCACCTGTCAGAAATGGTGTAGGGTCTCCTGCTTGGGCGGGGGGGGTTGGACTAGATGACCTACAAGGTCCCTTCCAATCTGTTAATTGTCTTTTGTCTTGCTGGTTTTTTGCTCCTGTTCATTTACTGTTTTGTACCCCGAAGGGTTTGGAAGAACTATGAAAAACAAAATGAAAGGCTTGCTTATTTTTCTAACTTAAATTCTCCCTGTTATGGAATATCCCTACCTCTTTTAAGAGCAGGAGGCTTGTGATGATGAACTTGCAAGAAACTCCGCTTGAATTCTTGCTCTCTAGGTCACACCTGGGGAAGAGGATGTACTTTCAGTCTTGAAACACACAAAACGAGAACACAGCAGTGTAGAACAGAGCAAAGGGCAATCTCACCTAAACCATCATGCTGGTTCCAACAGTGTCCAGCAAGATCCTTCTGGAACATGACAAAAAGACTCAAAGACAGTTCATTATCTGGGTTTTGTGTTCCCTACTGACATATTTTGAACGTATAGTTTACAGATAGCCATCGGGAGCAAAACCCACGTATTGATCTCCCTTCCACCGCTGGATTCATTTAATCTGTTTTTCAAAACTTGTCTGAGCCAGGGGCCATCACCATGTCTTGTCCCCACAAGCCTCTTTGTCTGTTATCTAAAGAAGTCCTTTCTCTGATCTGTCCCAAATTCTCCAGCATATCAGTTTAATTGGGTAACTCTCGCAGAGATGCTTAGCGATTCTGTCATTATGGATTTTAATGTTAATGGTTTGAATGATACTGAACAGGTGGTCTTCATTTTTTATTCATTTTTCCACATTTTGCTATAGGGTTGTGGGAGATGAAATAGACCTAGATCTAGAGGCCAATTTCAGAATAAGGTATTTTCAAAACGTGTGCACCAAACATGGGTTTGTTGGCCATTTTGTTTTTCGGTGAGCAAATATATTTAAAAATATGTAATTCAGTAGGAGTTCCACCCAGTTGGGCCTGAATAGTGATTGGGTGGGAGAACAGAAACTGCTAAGATGGTAGGTTAATTGTAGAAAGTTTTTTTTAAAATCCAGGGTAAGACTTTTCTATCTTGTAGCTTGAATGGTGTCCATGAAGTTCAGGAGTCAAGTTTGGCTTGAGGGTGCCATTATTTTTTTTAATTAGATCTACACTGAATTCCTAATTGAAATATGAATTTTCAGGCAGATGTTCACCCCATCAAAACAAGTTTTGCTTCTCAACGGGATTATCATCCACTCAGTTCCAAAGTTCAGAATCTTACGGATGATCAAAATGGCGGTTGGGACTGCCATTTTGATGTTCCTGATATTCAGGATCCTGCCATTTTGCACAGGGGTGGGTTCTGGTTTTCCTCACTGCCGTTTCGCTCAGTGTTGCGCTGCGCGGGCGCACACGTGCTTTGCGCACACTTTGCACATGCACAGTGCTTAAAAAAAGCTTCTGCGCAGAAGCAGAAGCAAAAAACAAAATGGTGGTGCCTATGGCGCTGCCGAAAGAACCAGTTCAGGGCGTGGCAGCCATGGGTCGCTACCGGTTCTAGCGACCCATGCCGCCACGTTACTAACGGTTCTATAAAACCGGTCTGAACCGGTAGGAACCCACCTCTGATTTTGCACCCTCAGCACTGGGCATTCCTTTTGGCACCTCATTCCCACCCCTCCTGCATTTTCTGATTCCCAGGTCCTTACCTTTCCTGTATTTCTCACATGCTCCCCAGGTCCAAAGTCAGCTAAACTAATTAATGCAGCACGCACAAAAAAGAAAAAAGAAAAATCCCAGAAGATAATTAGGAAGCCCATTGAAAGCAGAAAACTAGGGCATTTCAATTTTAAATAAAACCAAGGCAGAGCCTCTGCATTCAGCCGGCGACCCCTTGTCAGCCTGCATAAATAATTAGACTCCTCTTTAGCTTTCAAAGCTGACTTTTCAAAATTGTTTCTTTTTTAAAAAAAAAGTGATAATAAGGACTGAATCTATGATGGCTTTGGGGCCACCAAACGAAGCTGGTGACAAGTACTGAGGCTTCTAGAAGGATTGGCAATCACTTTGAATCCCATGTGGGATTTGGAGGAGTTTCTAGGGCCTGGAGCAGGGGTGGTTTTCACTTACCTTCCCTACCGCAAATGTGAGCTTCGCTCGCACGCACCACCTCCGCACATGCGCACAGCCTCTTGCGCATGCTCTTTACTCGCAGGCGCGCCTTCCACGCATGCGCCCAGCCACAAAAACTTGGCTAAATAGGATGGCATTACGTCTGGGCGGGTGGGCGGGCCCACCCGCAGTCAGCGCTACCGGTTCGCCCGAACCGGTCCGAACCGGCAGCATACCACCTCTGGCCTGGAGGTGACCTCATAAAAAGTGGTGAGATGATACTCTCACCCAATGGCAGAAAGGTTGCCAGGTTGGGTGTGATCTAAGCATCCATTTACTAAAAGGAGATTTATTTTTCCCATCCTCTTGGTAGGATCCAGTCCTGAAGCATTGTTGCAAAGAAATAGGATGTTCAAGACTTGCTTTCTCTTGCATCTGAAGGTCTCTGGATGCTTTGAGTGGAAACTCCATGCCAGGCAGAGACAATATGGTGGCCATGTGCATCAGAATCAGGGAGAAGAAGTCCTTTGACATGGACAGTGACTCGTTTTCTGGAGCAGTTGAAGCTCATAAGACTAAAGAAAGACTTCCGAAATCAAAAGTCTTTCTTGCAAAGAATTCTACTGGGCTCTATCACCTTCTCAGGGGCAGTGAAAATAAGTATGACGTTGGTTTCTTTGTCTCAACTGAGCCTTGGTTTATTTTTGACCTGGAGAGTTTATTTCATTGTTTGTAAAAACGGGTTTTGTCCCATCAGCTTCGGTGAAACATTGACAAAGAAGCCACCCCAAAGGTGCTTTTTTCAAAAAGCAACTGGACTTTCTTTGTTTTTCCTTGAAGATGTTTTGCTTCTCATCCAAGAAGCTTCTTCTGTTTTAACTGAATGGCGGAGAACGGAAGGATTTATATTCCTTGCAGTCATCTGGTCGTTAGCACTCTTTCTGAGAGTCGTTGAGGCCACTTGGAGGTTTACCTGTGCCCCCAGGGTCACCTGAATAGTGCAAATGGGTGTGGAACCTTCTTGGAACTGCTGAAAGGACTTGGGTTGCAAACAAGAGATGGGTGGATTCGTATCCCTCCCGCTCTGTTTAGAGAGGCCAGACGTTCACTCATAAAGCTTCTTACCGTAGAAGGCCAAGGTGTTTCTCCAGATCTTTTAAGACCCCTGCACAGGGATGGTTTTCACTTACCTTCCCTACCGGTTCGCAAATGTGAGCGCGAGCACCTTCGCACATGCGCACGGGCTCCCACGCATGCACTTTACTCACACACGTGGCCGGCCTCAAAAACGTGCCCAAATAGGATGGTATAGAACCGGGGAGGGTGGGTGGGTGGGTGGGCGGGCCCACCCACGATTTCTGCTACCAGTTTAGGCAAACCAGTCCGAACCGGCTGAATACCACCTCTGCCCCTGCAATTCTCTTGTTTGTCTTTATATTTAAATCTCCTTCAGACAGCCTTCCACCAACCTTCTTCAAAAATGGACCTAAAGGTTACAGGATGCTTTTTACTGCTCAGATCTGATATTTCGGAGACATTCTCATCTTGCTCTGGTGTGGGGTTTATCTCGGTGCAACCCCAACTAATTATGGATATAGCATTGAATATTAAAATGTCGCAGAACATATATACGGCTTGTGAGAACATTGTGAGGATTTCTGGATTTTGGCAACAGATGCGTAAAAGCATCTGATAGAAGCCATGGTGATGTCCTACACAACATGAGCTTGTTGCAGCAATCACGCACAAAAGCACAAAACTTTGTACAGGTGGTCCTTTCCTTACAACATTATAACAGGCCTCCCTGGGGGGTATTTAGTGAACTGTAGGTTCACTTAACACCCGCAACATCCACTTAACAACAGCCACAAAAAAAGGTTCTAAAAATCAGGTCTGTCACGTAGGTGCCCCGATTTACAGACATCACAAATTACGACCGTGATGGGCAGATTCTATTACGGTCATAACTCAAGGACGACCTGTATATATAGTATTATTTTGTACCTATGTATTAGTTGCAAAATAATACTCTATGTAATTGATTGATGAAGTGATTATGTAATTGGTGTCAGTCATAGGAATTCACAAGATGGATGTCCGTGAATGTAGCGGAGTGGTGCGGTGGCCTAGAGGTGGAGCTCTCGCCTCACAATCAGGAGGCTGTGAGTTCGATCCTAGGTAGAGGCAGATATTTCTCTCTCTGGGCACAATGAGAATATATCTGCTGAACAAAACTCCGCATTAGCAGTTAGCAATAGCAGTTAGATTTATATACCGCTTCATAGTGCTTTACAGCCCTCTCTAAGCGGTTCACAGAGTCAGCATATTGCCCCCAACAATCTGGGTCCTCATTTTACCCACCTCGGAAGGATGGAAGGCTGAGTCAACCTTAAGCCGGTGAGACTTGAACTGCCGAACTGCAGCTAGCAGTCAGCTGAAGTAGCCTGCAGTGCTGCACTCTAACCACTGCGCCACCTCGGCTCATATAATTGGTGTCATTGGTGTCAGGAAGGGCATCCGGCCAGTAAACGCTCTGCTAGCTCCATTCAGTTGCCCAGACTCCACCCGGCAAGGGATTATGGGGTTGTTAAACGATGATGATGATGATGTCCATGAATGTAGCAACAGAGATGTGAAATTTCCAAAGCCTCTCCTCAATGTGCATAACTAAAGGCCTTTGTAGATCAGAGCCACTGTTGAAAGAAGCATAATTAATCAATTGTACCTAATAATAACCATCCAATGTTGTGCCTCCAAGGTTCCTTCGAAATCTGGGAATGAGATTTTGGCTGGTACCTTACAGCCCCCCCCCTCCATCCCCTCCCACCCTGGTTCTCTTTTATTCCAGTTCAGGTGAAATCTCTGCCAATCTTGATGGTGTGAATGTTCTCCTTTGTTTAATCCCTTTGTACAGCTTGTGTTTTCGAAGTCTCTGTTTTGATACATACACCCAGCCTCGGGGCACTGAGAATTAAGTGTGGGTAATAATAGCTATTATTTCAAAACAGTATTAGTAACACTTCCCGTTTGGAAGAAAGCTGAGAGATTCGACAAGGTTGTACTCGGGAATGTGTGATTTGCACACCACTGGTTACCAGCTTGTGGTTTCGTAACCAAGTTCAAACGCAGTGCCATTTGACTGCTGACTGCTTTTGATGTTATCTCCAGGAAAGAGAAGCCACAGAAACTATCAATACAGAGGGGGAAAGTCAGCTTCATAGTTCATTGATCTTGGCATCTTTGTCATGGGAAGAGAAACGTTGGCTGGGAAGAAGAAGAAGAAGAAGAAGAAGAAGAAGAAGAAGAAGAAGAAGAAGAAGAAGAAGAAGAAGAAGAAGAAGAAGAAGAAGAAGAAGAAGAGGACACACTTCATAGTTCATTGATCTTGGCATCTTTGTCATGGGAAGAGAAACGTTGGCTGGGAAGAAGAAGAAGAAGAAGAAGAAGAAGAAGAAGAAGAAGAAGAAGAAGAAGAAGAAGAAGAAGAAGAAGAAGAAGAAGAAGAAGAAGAAGAAGAAGAAGAAGAAGAAGAATGGATGCCTATAACATCCTAGCTTTTCCAAGCTATTCTTCCGAGCACGGCTGGCTTTCCAAATGCCTTTTTAAATTCTGCTTTTTCTGTTCCCCCACTCACAGGTTTTTGGGGTGGTTTTTTTTTGGTCTTTCCTTCTGCCTGAGCTGCCATCCTTCTCCTCTCGCCCACTCGCCCAAACCCCCTCCGAAGGGGGGAAGAAGAAGTAGCTTGTGATTAAGCCCAAGAGTCACAGGTCTGAGGTCCTGTAGAACATCTCACCCTGGTTGACACCAAAGTATCTAGAGCTACATCTTCCTAACAAATGGCTCTCCAGCCTGGACTTGAAGACCCCAGATAGAGACAACACAACAGCCCACTAGATAATGGGTTATAATCTCAAACCGTCCTTGCCATATGATTTCTCTCAAAGTACAATTCAGATCTACCTTGTGAAAGGAAATTGGCTAAGGATATTAAAGATTACAGATTAACAGAGTTGGAAGGGACCTTGTAGGTCATCTAGTCCAACCCCCGCCCAAGCAGGAGACCCTACACCATTTCTGACAGATGGCAGTCCAGTCTCTTCTTGAAAGCCTCCAGTGATGAAGCTCCCACAACCTCTGAATCCAAGCTGTTCCATTGGTTGATTGTTCTCACTGTCAGGAAATTTCTCCTTATTTCTAGGTTAGGATAGGGAAATAGGAGATTGGAAAAGCATTTGGCTAAAGATTCAAATGCCTGTCACTTTTCAGCGGAGCTGAAAAAACCTTGTGCCTTTCAAATGAGTGAGTTGGGTTCAAGAATTACTTTCCCGTGATAAATCTATGCATTTGCTTTTTTACCCTTGGAGAACACTGTTTCCTGTTGGATTGAATCTGCCTAATTTCTTTGATTTGTGGTTTATTAATGACTTAAAGTTATGTGATTTGCAGCTTTGCACTCCCCAATTTTAATATTTAAACCAAACAGCCACATCACGGCAACATATTCTCTATGCTTAAGAGACCCAAGTTGCTTAATTATTCAGGTAACAAATTACAAATAGCAGATTAGGAATTCATGAATGGCTAAATTTGAATTACAGAGCTGAGAGTGATTAAGTGAATTTTCCCTAAAACTTTTGGATGGGTTTTAGTCTAATGATGTTGGAAGGACATCTCACAGAGCGAGTTCTGCTCAGGCCAAATTGGTGGAATTAATTTGGATTCGTTAAAACTGCTTATGTTTGCTTAAAAAAAAAGGAACAGAATTTTACCCTCAACCCATTCTGCTCTGTTTTTTATGATCCGATCTGTTTTTGTTCACATTCCAAGTTTGGAAGTATCTCTCTTTTCAGAATTACATTTGCTTCAATGAGAAGACAAACGTCCAGTGAGCTGAGAATTATTGTTCTTGTAACTGTCATACCTTGGTAGATTTTCCTGTCCTTAAAATTGAGTTGGATCATCCAGAATTATGAAGAAAAATATCTCAAAGTTGGAAACACGATAACCTTACTTTAAGGTCAGACTAGTTGTGGTTCCCTGTTGGACAGAAGGTCTCAAGGAGGATCTGAGAACCCCCCTATGTTATGGTGGAACATTTAATGGGCCTCCTGGTTCAATCTGACATCAAAGGAGCTCTGGTGGACCTTTATCTAAAGCTGTATTCATATTCACCATGCCAAGCTATCTGGACCAAAGGTTTTGCCTCGATGGATTAGAAAGAGTTCATCCAGCTCGAATTTCATTCCCAACTGTGATCAATCAAACTTTTAGGAAGCACCAACAGGGCCAGAATATGGAGGCAATTATTTTCCTCTACTGTTTGATCCAAAGCATTTAGTTATTTGGTGTCGTGCGGTCTCGAAATACAAAAGAACCCTACGGATAGCCACTTCAGAACAAGGCAAGCCCTGCTGGAAGAGGGATAGGGGTTTACTCAGTTCCACATCATGCATTCCTTGATGGAAAATAACAGGTGGACAAGAAGCTGAACAAACAAGTGGCTTTTTCTGCCCAGCTGGGTATATTTAGCGATATGATACTTTCCAATCGGGAAGATGGGGAGAATATCTTCTGTGTGTGGGAGAAGATTGACAGCGTGGTTGCAGATGGGGTGGTGAAACCTCTGCCTGAACCTCTGGAGAGCTCTTGAAAGTCAAGGACAATTGAGTGGGATGAACTTAAGAAAGGTCAGACTCAGATTAAGACAGGTTTTAGTCCCCTTGACATCCCAGTAGTGACAGAAAGCTCTATCCAGCAATTTATCTAATCTTCTTACAGGCAAAGCCCCCGTCTCTGGTTACAGATCTTGCGAACGCTGAGGCAGCGGGGGCAGCAGATCGGCGTAGGAAGCAACGCACGCGGTCCAAATGTGCTAAGACACGGACATCAGGAAGAGCGTCCTCTCACCCTGGTCTCCCGTTTCAAATTCCTCTGTCAATAGGGAAGCCAGGATCACTGAACAGAGTCACTTAACAACCGCCTGGCTTAGCCATGGAAATTGTGGTCCCAGCCGTGTTCGTAAGTCGAGTGGTGGTCTCAGGTTGGAATTAGGAAAGCTGGTTAAAGGAATTGCCGAGGCGGAAAGTTGCAGCTGCGGGGAGTGTACACCACTACCTAGCAACAAGAAAGGTACAAGTTAGAAGGACACGTTAGAAGGATGCTAGATGGATATATAAGCCATGAGCCGAGGTGGCACAGTGGTTAGATTGCAGTACTGCAGGCTACTTCTGCTGACTGCCGGCTGACTGCAGTTTGGCAGTTCAATTCTCACTGGTTCAAGGTTGACTCAGCCTTCTTTCTTTCTTTCTTTCTTTCCTTCCTTCCTTCCTTCCTTCCTTCCTTCCCTCCCAGTGGTTACAATGCAGCATTGCAGGCTAACTCTGCCCACTGCCAGCAGTTCAATCCTGACCGGCTTGAAGTTGACTCAGCCTTCCATCCTTTCGAGGTGGGTAAAATGAGGACCCAGATTGTTGGGGGCAAGAGGCTGACTCTGTAAACCTCTTAGAGAGGGCTGGAAAGCCCTATGAAGCGGTATATAAGTCTAAGTGCTATTGTTATAAACTTTGGTAACCTCTAACTTATTATACTAGTAAAAGACACAGCCCTTTTGCTAAGAAAGCTTATTAACATAAACATGCGATGTATGAAGAAGGAGGGTAAAGTAGAAGATTCCAATCAAAACAGATGTGTCAAGGAACCAATGATTGATTCTTAGGTTGTTAACTTGCTTAATCATAGCTCTATAAAATTTGTATTTGGGCATTCTTCGGGGTCTTGGCTCTTTTAGCTGCCAAGACCCTTTTGATGGAGTACTCCAATAAAAGAAGCTGAAAATGCCATTCTTTATGTCTGGTGGTCTTTATTGGCTTTGGCGCCAGGCTAGGACCCGTTTTGGGAGCAACACAAGCGCTGCGTGTATAGAGTAGTGAAGACATTTGGAGAATATGCGTGCCTTAAAAACATTGAGGCTGGATCAAAGGAACAGAAAAGAAATATTATTTCCTGGCGTAACATGATAACTTAGAACAGCTGTGGTTTATTTATTTTTTTACTCCCCAGGATGGTTGATTAAAAGCCATGCCAAGGTTGAACAGTCTCCAAAAGTGGGCGTTCTCCCTTGCTTTGCTGTGAACAATTCCTGACAATATAAATGAGTGACATGTTTGGGACAGAAAAATTGCAAGGGTGACATTCAGATGCCTGAGGACAAAACCATCCCCTGCACGAAGGATATTGGCTTGGAGTTAATTATGTTTATTCTGGGACTGCATTTAGGGAGGGAAAACCCAGGGTTGTGTTACAAGAAGGCTTTGGCCAATGTTCCAGAGGTTCTCTCGCTTCCTGGAGGGAGAAGAAGGGGAGAATTCTGGTTTAGTGAAACTCAGTTCTTCAAGGAAAAGGAAAGTGGGCCTCTAGAAGGACTAGGGATGACATAATAGCATCTTCCAATATTTGAGGAGCTGCCACAAAGAAGAATAGAATAGAATAGAATAGAATAGAATAGAATAGAATAGAATAGAATAGAATAGAATAGAATAGAATAGAATAGAATAGAATAGAATAGAATAGAATAGAATAGAATAGAA
>QLTV01002678.1:352139-375801 GCA_003457575.1 Thermophis baileyi
GTAGAGTAGAGTAAAATGTAGAGTAAAATGTAGAGTAGAGTAGAATAGAGTAGAGTAGAGTAAAATGTAGGGTAAAATGTAGAGTAGAGTAGAGTAGAGTAGGGTAGGGTAGGGTAAGGTAGAGTAGAGTAGAGTACAGTAGAGTAGAGTAGAGTAGAGTAAAATGTAGAATAGAATAGAATAGAATAGAATAGAATAGAATAGAATAGAATAGAATAGAATAGAATAGAATAGAATAGAATAGAATAGAATAGAATAGAATAGAATAGAATAGAATAGAATTTGGAAGGGACTTTGGAGGTCTCCTAGTCCAACCCTCTGCTCAAGCAGGAGACCCTATACAATTTGAGACAAATAGCTGTCCATTCTCTTCTTAAAAACCTCCAATGATGGAGTATCCACAATTTATGGTGGCAAGCTGTTCCACTGGTTAATTGTCCTCACTGTTAGGAAGTTTCTCCTTAATTCCAGGTAGCTTCTCTCTTTGATTACTTTCCACCCATTGTTTCTTGTCCTGCCTTCGGGTGCTTTGGAAAATAGGTTGACCCCCTCTTCTTTGTGGCAGCCCCTCAAATACTGGAACACTGCTTATCATGTCACCCCTAATTCAGGCCCAAAACCTGCAGCCGTTCTTCATATGATTTAGTCTCCAGGCCTTTGATTGTCTTAGTTGCTCTTCTCTGAACTTTTTCCAAAGTCTCAACATCTTTTTTGTAGTAAGTAAAGTTTTTTTGTGGAAGTAAACGTCTCCTGCATGAAGCTAAGGCATCAGTTGCATCTTGACAACAATCACTTCGTGTAGCTAGGAAGACCGAGCTACAGGGTTGGGTCCCATGTCCTCCAGGAAACCTTCACGGCTGAAGATGGGACTTGACCTTCGGTGGTCTGAATCAGAGGTGGGTTCCTCCCGGTTCGGACCGGTTTGCCCGAACCGGTAGCGACCCGCTGGTGACGTCACAATGACATCATGGATCCGGTTCGGTCTGTGCCGGTCCGTGGACGCCGCCATCTTTTTTAAAAAAAAAATTTTTTGGATTTATTTTTTTTTAATTGGGGGGGATTTTTCCCGGGTTTTTTTTTCTTCTGTGCATGTGCAGAAGCCGAGTTTCCGGCACTGCGCATGCGTCACCATCTTGTTTTCAGCTTTTTGGGGGGGGTTATTTTTTTGCACTGTGCATGCGCGTGCCCACGAGGCGTGGCCACACGGCGTGGGAGGAAGCGAACCGGCAGCGAGGTAAGTTAGAACCCACCCCTGGTCTGAATCCTAGTAAAACGCTTTCATATGTTCTTCATTTGCCAAGCAATGGATGGAAACTCATTGAGGAGACAAGCAACCTTGGATTAAGGAGAAACTTCCTGGCAGTGAGAACAACCAATCAGTGGAACGACTTGTGGACCTTCAGAAGTTGTGGATGCTCCAACACTGGAGGCTTTCAAGAAGAGATCGGACCGCCATTTGTCTGGAATGGTGTAGGGTTTCCTGCTTGAGCAGGGGGTTGGACTAGATGACCTCCAAGGTCCCTCCCAACTCTGTTACTCTATTACTCTTGTTAAATCGTTTCTGCTTTCCCAGCTACGTTAGCCGGATAGTTCTTCAGAATGGACCTTCAGGGTAGAATATTCCTTTAAAAAAAACTTTCAATATTTCTTAATATAAGAAGGCTTTCTCTTGTGTAACTATTAACTCAAATGATCCAAGAATCTCCTTTTTATCGCAAAGCCTTCTGATTTCATTTCCTGATGAGCAGATTTCCCAAACGCCGGCTTTGAAACAGGGAAATTATTCCACTCTGAGTTCTCTCGTTAAACAGCTACCGCTGTTTGTGTGCAACTTTCATTAGCGCACTATTTTTCCCCACTGTTGTGGGTACTTGACGGGGAAAGCCCACTGCAACTGGCTAGCATTTTTGTTCCCTTCCAGACGAGCTGATGGGAACAGAATTCTCAAGTTCGCTTCCTATAAAATTCACCCCAGGATCCATTGATGTTTCCCACTCCTTCGGCAGTTGCCTTGTCCCACCAGCTGCTGCAATTGGAAATATCCTTCCTGAGATATTCTAACACTCTTTTCATCTTCAATATAGTGACTTAATATAGATGCGCTGGGCCTAACAAATCCCATTTCACTCTCATGGATTAACCGGAGTTGCTTTCCAGCTTTTTATTATTATTATTATTTTACAGAAACCTTCCTAGAATTAGGAAGGTTTCTCCAAAGAGCTCAAGGCCATGTGGTCTCCTACCATTCAATCTTCTGAATAGCCCTGCTTGATATGTTAGGCTGAAAGAGAGAGTCAATGAGTGTGTTAGGGCTAGAGAACGTTTAGATTGTAAGCTACCCAAGGTATTAGTGCGATGGGTGGCACAGAAGTTCAATCAATCAATCAATCAATCAATCAATCAATAATCTGGGATTACTGGGGCTCCATCCCTGGAGGTTTTCAAGAATAGATTGGACAACCATTGGTTTGAGGTTTGTATAAGGTCTCCTTGGGGGACTAGAAGACCTCCAAGGTCCCCTTCCAGCCCCAGGATTCTATGATTATTCAGATTTAGCTCAATACTAGACAACCTGTGGCCTTCCCAACAGGCAAAGTCAACGGAGGAAGGCAAATTTGCTTAACGACTGCCTGATTCACATAACAACTGCCATGATTCAGTTAACAGCTGTGAGAAAAAGGTCATAAAATTGGGCACGATTCACTTAACAACCATCTTGCTTAACAACAGAAACTCAGGTCCCAACTCTGGTCATAAGTTGAGGACTATTGTCCTCTCCCACATAGCAAAAGGGTACAATCATTACATGACGTAAAACTATAGTGACAATCAGGGGTGGGTTCTAACTTACCTCGCCGCCGGTTCGCTTCCTCCCGTGCTGTGTGGCTGTGTGGCTGCGCATTGCATGCTGCGCGCCACGCATGCACAGTGCTGAAAACTCGGCTTCTGCGCATGCGCAGAAGCAAAACAAGCAAAAGCTGGTTGGTACCAGAGGTGGGTTCCTCCCGGTTCGGCCCAGTTCGCCCGAACCGGTAGCAACCTGCTGGTGACGTCACGGTGACGTTACAGAGCCGGTTCGGTCAGTGCAAGTCCGGCAAAAACCACAAAAAATCCCCAAAATTTTTTTTTCCAAAAAAAAAAAATCCCCAAAAAAGATGGCGGCGTCCACGGACCGGCACTGACAGAACCGGCTCCGTGACATCACCACCGGTTTACTACCGGTTCTATAGAACCAGTGCGAACCGGGAGGAACCCACCTCTGGTGACAATATGTACGATTAGTTCTACGTTCTGTTAATCAAATTAGCTTTGACTCTTCCTCGCCCCTTTCTTTGTGCACCCCTCCCCAAGCCAAGCATAGTTCCTTCCCCACCCCCACCCCCCAGCCTAGAAATAGCTCTGCCCAACTGTGATAAGCCTTCGTGGCTTGTACCATTTCAGATTGGGGAGAGGGGAGCCAGCTGGAAAGATTCCCTCCCATCAAAGGGAAGGAAGAGAGCAAGAGCAGATGGATTGCGGGGAAAGGGTAGTGGTGGAAGAATGACTAATAAAAATTTATTAGGTAGAGAGAACTATAAATAGCCTTCCTTTTCCCTCTTCCTTCCCCTCTGGGAGTGGAGCTGAAGTGGCTCATTTTGCAAACAAGCAGTTGTCACTCACCTCCTCCAGAAGAACCTTGCTGGGCTAGAAGCTGGAGCCAAAAAAGCAAAAGAACATTGATTACCCCATAAATCAAGCACTCGGTGATGGTGGAGAATTAACCTGTTCGGAAAGGTGGGGTAGAAACCAAGGGCTTTATTGGAGCAAAATCCCAGGTTTAATTGAGGTGCTCCATACCTTCTCCAGAAGGTTTTCCTGCAACATGGGTCCTCATGGGCCCTACTCCTCCTGGCCTCCATCCAGAAAGAGCTTTGGCCCTAGCTTGTACTCACTGAGGGCCTCGACTTACTGTGTGTTCATCCCATGCTGTCCTCTCTCATCCCCCTTTTGGCTTCTGATTCTTTGAAGCAAGGAGGAGGGAGCTACTGAGACATTAAGTTCATTAGTGCTGCAACTTAGGGGAAAATGTAATTCTTCACCACTCCAACTTGATCTCGTCCTTAGTCTATCAGTCCTTATTCTAAGTCCTGGCAGTTTTGCTGGGATCTAGTTCTGGGTTTATCCAAATTCATTTCCTCCTTCTTCCTTCTTCCTTCTTCCTTCTTCCTTCTTCCTCTTTCTCCTTCTCCTCCTCTTCCTCCTCCTCATTCTCGTTCTCCTTCCCCTTCATCTTCTTCTCCTTCTCCTTCTCCTCCACCACCTTCTCCTTCTCCGTCTTCTCCTTCTCCATCTTCTCCTTCTCCTTCTCCTCCTCCTCTTTCTCCAACACTCCTTCTTCTCCTCTTCCTCTTCCTCCTCCTCCTCCTTCTCCTTCTCCTTCTCCTTCTCTTCCTCCTCCTCTTCCTCCTCCTCCTCCTCCTCCTCCTCCTCCAAAACTCCTTCTTCTCCTCTTCCTCCTCCTTCCCCTTCCCCTCCTTTTCTTTATTCTTCTTCTTTTACCTCAGTAGGGGAATACAAGTTCTTCTGTAACAGAGTCATTGCAAGTTTTACGAGAGGCACCTGAATGGAAACGATCCTTTGGGATCGATGCTTAGGAAACGTCCCTGCGTAATTAATTGAGATGCCTCGCTTGGCACAATCCATCTTCCTTTGCATAAACAAGGAATCCTAAGACAGAAAGGGTTATATGGGCGAAGATTCCAGACTGCTGTTACACCCAACCCTTTCTTCTTTAAAATCCTTCTTTGGCCCTGGGTATTTCTCTCCCACCTCATCTCTCTGTGTTAACCTTTTTCAATTCTTTGTCCCTCTTCAGATCTTTAGACCTTCCAACTAGCATCTGTCTCTGTCGTACCGGTAGCATATAAAATCCAACAAACCTATTCCTTTTATTGCTTTTTTTTAATCTTAAGCACTTGGTTGACTTCAGGATTCCTCCTGGCCTATAAGGAAAGCCCCTGGTCCTTTTTGGTGCCAACGTATCTCTGCATCTGTAACTGCAGAAGTCGGAGCTTCTCTCTCCACACGTGACCCCGGTTCAATAACTTACAATACAGCGATGCCACCGTCTTTGATGGAGAGACACGTCCTCTTCCTTTGTTAATGATGCTGAAAATCCTCATTGTCATTCAAGCATTGATTCAACCTCTCCACAAAGGTATTGGATCCAACAAGAGGACTCTCATCACAAACGCTTCCAGCGTGAGGGCCTTTGTCTAGGAGCTGAGTCAATGGGCCTTGCGATTTTGGAGAGTGCTTGAAAAAGTTGGCCCAGTAAACAGGATGCTGGGATATGTTTCTAGCATCGGAAAGAGATATGCTTTTTTTGGGTGATTGAGAAAGAATAAGAAAGAAAGAAAGAAAGAAAGAAAGAAAGAAAGAAAGAAAGAAAGAAAGAAAGGAAGGAAGGAAGGAAGGAAGGAAGGAAGGAAGGAAGGAAGGAAGGAAGGAAGGAAGGAAGGAAGGAAGGAAGGAAGGAAGGAAGGAAGGAAGGAAGGAATAAAAACCAGTGGTATCTTGGCTAACATTAAACCAGTGGCAGTCCGCATGGAGAAGGCAATTTTCCAGCAGATCCTTCGACCTTTTCTTGGTGCCTTGTCCCATGGTGCCACCCGTTACCTAGCCATAGAATCTCTTGTAGCCTTTGTGATTTCTGCAGCTAAGCGAGGTAAGACCTATTTCCAAAGAATCTGTATGGATGAGTCCGGTTTGAAAATCTCATGGAATGGAGAAATAAGCTTAGAAATGGATGAACACTCCCCCCCCCCAAAAAAAAAGAAAAACCAGGTAAGGATTGAATGAATGTATTCTATTTCCCCTTATTTGTTCTCAGCCTTGAAGTTGAAGAGAAAATTGCATATAGTAGAGAATATGTATCTCAAGCCAATAAACCCTGATTACCTCCTTCTTGATCTGTTCCCAGAAGGCGATATGATGCACAGGTCCAACGGGGGAACCTACTGAATTCTTTCAAGTCCTGCCTTGCAATACGGGGAGCAGACAAAGGAGCAATTGGGCGTAATTTCAGCTATTTGTTTGAAAGCCCTTTTCATCTCTATAGACAAGGTTTGATACTTTCCTGTTCTTGCCCGATGCTCTATCTTCTTTGTGTCCTACACAAGTGCAGTCACATCTCTCTGAATGCCTGCTCCCTTTCTCCCTCTGAATAATATTAGATTCGAAACCAGTTTGTTTTACTTGCAATGAATAGTGAAGGTTTCTTTGCAGACGGGGGGGGGGGAGGGGGGGAATGACGGGACTGGAAGGAATTGATCTGCATCTGAAAAACAGCTCTGGGGACAATCGCCTCTCATTTTGGCATCTAGTTTATGCCTCTTCTTAACATTTCTGGAATCCCTTCCCAATATCCTCCAAAAATGCCTCCACATCCATGATCTCTACTGGAGGAAGGGCTTGGAGAATTCACGGACAGTGTTCATGTAGTAGTTCTCGGCCAGTTGATAAAGTATATAGAAATAAGGAAGAAGTTATCTGTCGGCAGCAAATACCGCAAGATGAGCTGTCCCATAAATCAACTGTCCACTTTCCTCCACTTGGGTGGGACATATTGAACTTCACTGTCAAATTATTCAAGTGCTTCTGAATCGGTATCTAAAGGTAATGTCTCTTTCAAGTCAAGTTCAACTCTTGGTTTCTTCACAAGAAGCTTTCTTGGAGACACATCAGAACCAGTTGATCATTCCCTTCCTCTGGGATGTTCTTTCAATTTGCCAGTCAAGTCTACAACCCTGGAGGTATCTCAACAACGTTCGAACCAGACCTGGCCCTGCTTAGCTTCCTGGCCCAGACAAGATCAGCCAAAGGGTGCCACTTGCAGAGACAAATTAGTATGTATGTATTATAAATGAGTGTATACATATGCCATACAAATCAGCGGTGGGTTGCTCCTGGTTCGGCCCGGTTCTTAGAACCGGTAGCGGTGGCAGTGGGAGGCTCCACCCACCCGCCCGGGATGCGCAGAAGCGTCATGAGCGCAAACCAGTAGCAACGGGTTTTACAACCCACTACTTGTTTCCTTTGGGAAGGTGATGTTTAACCCTCCACAATCTTTATGGCTAATGAAAAATGAAACGCAGCCCACAGTGGTCGGTTGTGCATCTTGCCAAAACAGTAGAGCAACTCAACACCATAGCAAGTCACAATGTATAACTGATATAGCTGTTCAGTAGCTCACAAGCTGAGTAGACTTATGACCAACTTTCTTCTTCCATAGATAAGAGGCTCCTTGAGGTCACCCTTCCTGCCATACACCCTCTCCAAAGACACACAACATATAAGTAGGAAGGCACTGGACAACTCATGAATTAAGTAGTCAACCTCTCCAGAATTAGCTAGTTGCCTGTAGTATGTTCCTCCAGGCCCTTAGGAATCCCCTTAGGGATTCATGAACTTCTGAAGGCTAGAGGTTCGTGATTGTCTCAAATTCTCAAATTGTTGCTTTGCCATACACTCATCTTCTCCATAAGCCTTTGCTTTTGCTGCAGCTCTGCTCTTAGAGGCTGGCTTGGAGCCAATGTCTAGGAAAGAGATCTACATTTCATTCTCTTCTGTCCACCTTCTTCTCCCTCCCTTCCATAATTAATCTGAAAGCAGAGAGGCACCAGGAGCTCCAAAGAATCGTTTTAATAAATGTTACACAGGCAGAAAACCAAAAATGCAGATCCAAGATAGTCGTCATTAAAAAAGGTATATCACAACAGCCAAACCTAGGGAAATATGGAAATAAGAAAGAAATTATGATGGGATAAAGCTGTATTAATGGAATTATATTTTTAAGTGATATGTATGTTTGTTTTTATATGTTGTAATGTTTGTTTACTTATGTGTTTGTTTTTTAATTGGAAATTTACAATAAAAATTATTTTAAAAAAAAAAGGATGAGTATCTCCAGTGGTTCTTCTCAACGTCTCCTCCTTGTTCTGGCTTACCGGTGACCTAGAAAATAGAAGCTTCCTGGGATAAATTGATAAATTTCTTCCCTAATGCCTTTGAGTGCGCCTGATGTCCAGTCCTGTCTTCCTTGTTTATGGAATCCATGGCTAATGAACCCTTAAACTTCTTAAAAGGCATTGATTTGTTTCCTCTGCATGCTCCTAATCTCCTTTAGCAAATAGGCTGAAGGATCAAGCAAGATATGATGGGAGCAGTTAGGCAGTTCAGAATTTGCCACCCTCACTAGTCAGGGTGGGGCCTGAGGTTAATAGCCCATATGGGAGGAAAATGGTGCGTGTGTTTTTGTCCTGTGACTTCTCTGTTTCTCCAACTTTTTTTTTAATTCACCTCCCACGATGAAACTGTGGTGTTCTTGGTGTTCTCTGATCTTGGTTGTTTTCTTGCAGATGTTTCATTAGCCAACTAGGGCACATCATCAGCGCTAGGAGGCAATGGGGTTTGCTTTCTGTTTACATACCAGTGGCTTGCACCATTCCTTTCTAGCACTGATGATGTTCCCTAGCTGGGTAATGAAACATCTGCAAGAAAACAACCAAGCTCAGAGAGCACTAAGGATGCCACAGTTCTCTTCATTCTGCTCCTGCTCCTCCTCTTCACAAACCCCCTCCCTTCTAACACTGATGATGCTACCTAGTTAGGTAATGAAATGCCTACAAGAAGACAACCAAGCTCAGAAAGCACCAAAGACCCCACAGTTCTCCTCCTCCTCAAATTGCAACTTTGCCTCCTCCTCCTCCTCCTCCTCCTCCTCCTCCTCCTCTCTGCAAACCTCAATCCCTTCTAGCA
Source organism: Thermophis baileyi (assembly GCA_003457575.1). Taxonomy (NCBI): domain Eukaryota; kingdom Metazoa; phylum Chordata; class Lepidosauria; order Squamata; family Dipsadidae; genus Thermophis; species Thermophis baileyi. The sequence goes on from QLTV01002678.1 coordinate 360,939, forward strand.
CTGAAGATGTTACCTAGTTGGGTAACAAAACAGCTGCAAGCTAACAACCAAGCTCAGAGAGCACCAAGGACCCCACACCACGGTCCTTCTCCTCCTGCTCCCTCCTCCTTCTCCCCCTTCTCCTCTCCACAAACTCCACTCCCTTCTAGCACCGATGATGTTACCTAGTTCGGTAATGAAATGTTTGCAAGAAAATTTCAAACATAGCAAAAAGCTTAGAGAGCACCAAGGAACCAGAGTTGAATCCGGAGCTGCAAATATGTTCTTCTGTTGGTTCAATGAAACTGTTTGCCCTACTTTCCCCTTGGGATGACAAACACACCAGGGGTGAAATCCAGCAGGTTCTGACAGGTTCTGGAGAACCGGTAGTGGAAATTTTGAGTAGTTCGGAGAACTGGCAAATACCACCTCTGGCTGGCCCCAGAGTGGAGTAGGAATGGAGATTTTGCAATATCCTTCCCCTGGAGTGGGGAGGGAATGGGGATTTTGCAGTATCCTTCCCCTGGAGCGGGGTGGGAATGGGGATTTTGCAGTATCCTTCCCCTGCCATGCCCACCAAGCCACACCCACCAAGCAATGCCCACACCCACCAAGCAACGCCCACAGAACCGGTAGTAAAAAAAATTGGATTTCACCACTGAAACACACCCCTTTTTTTTCCCCCAACACAAAATGTCATTAATAAAAACTTTTGAACACCGTTTTTCTGGGTACTCCTTATTCTTAAGTACCTTTACTTGACTTTCGAAACGCACATTTCCCAATGGAAGTTATTCTTTTTCAACTCTCTCTCTCTGTGTGTGTGTGAGAGAGAGAGAAAGAGAGAGAGAGACGTCTTGAGCCCCTTTTCCTTTCGCAGACACCTCTCCAACCATTGTGGTTTTCCACACACGTTCCCATACAGAAAGATGTCGTGCTGTTCTCCGACGGTGCTGTCCCTAAGATTCTAAAATCCATTTTCAAAGATGTCACAAATCTACTCACCTAGAAACTGATTTATTTGAGATACCTGTGATCTCAGGTCTAAATCAGCACGTCTGTTCCTTTCTCTCTGGTGCTTTTTAAAACGAGAGGGGGGGGGAGGGAAAGAGAGAGAGAGATCCTTGCATGGTTCTTTAACAGCCAGCTTTGTCGAACGTCGCCTGGATTGCCGCTTATGCTCAAGAGGAAAACAGCAGGAGGGAGATTCATTTTACACCCTATAAATGGGAATTTATATGCATTTTTTGGTTGTTGTGGTTACAGTTGCTCTCTTCTCTTTTAAGTCCTCTTTTTTTTTTTCCTCCACCACCCCGCAATAAGGAAGCTCCGTCGCTTTCCTCTCTAGTAACAATGTTGACCTGATTAAAATTTTTATTGGATTTTACAAAATAATTTCATAGCTTAACATTCCCCGGAGCCCTGGCTCAAGGGGGTGAGAAAAATGGAAGAAGGGGAGAGACAATTGTGGGGTGGGGGGAGGGCAGCGGAAGGAATATTAACGGTACGGAGGAAAAGCAACAAGAATTGTGTTGATTCAGAAATGATTGGGCTGGATGAATAATGCGTTGGCAATTGATCCCAAATTGAAATTTGGATTTGAATGTGAAAGGTTGAAGTATGTGGACAATCAGGAGGCCCCTGGCTAGTTCATCCTGATCAATGTTGATTTGGGATAAGATTCTGGAGTTTGAAAGCCTTAGGCAATTCATTAACCTATGCAAGGAAAATGGATCATCAGCCCAAGCCATGATAAATAGTTGAGTTTGTTGAATAAAAAGCTGGATGAGTTTACACAATTAAAACCCAGGATGGTTTAGATCAGGGGTGTCCAACCTTGGCAACTTTAAGACCTGGGGACTTCAAATCCCAGAATTCCCCAGCCAGCTGGCTGGGCAATTCTGGGAGTTGAAGTCCCCAGGTCTTAAAGTTGAAAAGAGTTGGAGATCCTAGTTTGATACTTTGTGAGTTCAGCCAACATGTTTAGCAATTTAGCAACTGATGGGGAGGACGTCTGCCAGATTCTACTAATTAGAGCAGATAATATTAGGCAAGATGGACCAATGGCCTTACTTACTTATCACAAGAGTCTCCAGAAGTTGAGATGCTCCTAACAGCCCTCTTCTCCTGGCTTCGATCCAGCAAATGGTTGTCTTCTGGAATACTTATGGAAGTACATGACATTCCACTAAATCCCCCCATGGAAACTACGGACAGCTGGCAGTTCAGGCGATGCCACCTCCTGGTTTCCATTTGATTATCTCTAATAATAGACAGATATAAATGTATCAGATAGTTTCCATCCATTGCATCTCAGTGCAAGCTGTCAGCGCAGCTGCTGCGGGGATGAGCTGAGATGGTGAACAAGAAAAGAATGGCCACGAAAAGAAACAACCCAACATATGTCTTTGTTGACATGCGATTCCCAGGCTGTGCCAATCGCTAAGGCTCAGGGCCAACCAGAGGTGACATGGAATATGGAATGAGTAGGTCTAAAATCCACTTTCATCGCAAATAACAACCTCCTTTAGCAAGGTTGATGCTAGTAGTTTCAAGTATCTAGAAAGCTCTACTGTAGGTTGGAAGGACTGCTGGAACCAAGAAGCCAATGTCCATCAATGCCTTATGTGCCAGCCATTAGAAAGTTGAGGATTTCACCGAGACAGCCTATTGAATTTTGTTTTTCTAGAACCACGGTTAAAATGGGACCCAATACTTTGGTCAACTCATTCTCTTTGTGTGATATTTCTCTCAGTTGCTCTGGGGATCTGAGCAGGCTTTGCAAGAGTTCAGTCAAAGGAAAATCTGTTGTAGGCAGGAGTCACAGGACAACCTGAGGCTTTCCATGGGCCTCCTTGGTGAAGTCTTCCTTGTCTCAGTTCAGACAAGTGTTAAATTCTGTCTTTCCAAGGCAATCAGGAGGAGGAGGAGGAGGAGGAGGAGGAGGAGGAGGAGAAGGAGAAGCAGAAGGAGAAGGAGAAGGAGAAGGAGAAGGAGAAGGAGAAGGAGAAGGAGAGGGAGAGGGAGAGGGAGAGGGAGAGGGAGAGGGAGAGGGAGAGAGAGAGAGAGAGAGAGAGAGAGAGAGAGAGAGAGAGAGAGAGAGAGAGAGAGAGAGAGATGAGAAGGAGAAGGAGAAGGAGAAGGAGAAGGAGAAGGAGAAGGAGAAGGAGAAGGAATCATAGTGACAGAAATGAAGAATGAGATCTGAGCATCCAACGAGGAGAGAAATGGTCCCATCCAGACAGTAATTCTAGCAACTTATCATCCTAACATAAAAAGTTACCAGCAATCTATCACCTTCCCTCTGGAGCAAACCAAAGCAAAAAAACAAAAAACAAAAAAACCGCCGCCGAATATTCCTAAAAACAGCCACTGAGGAAGAACCATCTTAATCCTTCACATCACTGAAGGTCTTCTTCTCTTGTGAAAGTCACTAGAACTCCAGGGGTCACCAAAGATCCTGGAGAAACCAAGGGCTCACTTAAGATATTGCAAGCAATTCTCGCAATCATTCTGGAGAAATTCTTCTGTGATGTCCATCTGTTTATTCTGGGGTGTTGTTTTCTTCCTCCCACTCTTCTTCCTCATCTGTGCATTTTCTCCTTGGCTTTAAAGGCCAAAAGGAGAGCCGAGGTGGCGCAGTGGTTAGAGTGCAGTACTGCAGGCTACTTCAGCTGACTGTTCAGCAGTTCAGCGGTTCAAATCTCACCGGCTCAAGGTTGACTCAGCCTTCCATCCTTCTGAGGTGGGTAAAATGAGGACCCAGATTGTTGGGGGCAATATGCTGACTCTGTGAACCGCTTAGAGAGTGCTGTAAAGCACTGTAAAGCGGTATATAAGTCTAAGTGCTAAGTGCTATTGCTAAAAGGACATCAGCCTTAGTCCCATACCAGTGGGAATAATAAAAACAATGGCCTACTTTGGAGAGTTATCCAAGAGCTGAGAAGAACCAAGCTTACTTTCACACACACCAGATTGAAAAAATATGTATTTAAAAAAATGATTTTTAAGAAAATGTTCTGTAGGATAGCTTGTGATTTTTTTTCAAAGGACGAGAAACTATTATGTGATTCTGTGTCTCAATATTACAGCATTTCATCATAGCTACCTCGTAAGGCCGATGATAAATTCTTAATTCTTTTTTGTCTGATACATGTCTTGAAGCATAAAATAAAATAAACTCCTGCTTTTTTTTTAATATTGATTTATTTCCTGATGTTTATTGGACGAAAACAGAGAACCTTCAGCCAACTGAGGGAAAGGGGAAACAGGCTAGATACCGTGAGATACCATTTTTAAGGAGATTATTTATATGAAACAGATAAAGCACACAAAGATCCAAAGAGACATTTTCAGGATTAGGAATGAATTATGATTATGAATTAAAATGTGCATATCCTCCTATCGGTGAAGATCATCTGGCAAGGATTAAGCCTGAAGAAATGAGAATTAAAACCAAGTATTTATAAGGTCTGGGCTTTGATAGGATGCCCATTTAAACGAAGTAAAAGATAACATTGAAGGATAAAAGAAATGTTTTCGCTTCCATATTGGAGAAGAGGCCATGTTTGGGCTCAGAAGAATTTATGTCCTCATCAGGATAGAAATATTCCAGACGTTTTCTCCAACAGACAGAAAAATGCTAAATGAGGAAATACCACATTCATTTTTCTCTGCCGGTTGTCTTCTGGAGCCACAATTCTTCCCAAGATGGTCTAAGTCTAAGAAAGCCGTGAAGGAATCACGTCTCCGACAACTTTCATCCAGCCAGAATTCCTAAAATAAGAGGCAGCAAATTTATGTTTCATGTTCTTGTCTACAATTAATGTGCACAAATACCAGTCAGAGAACAGCCAACCCAACAAATATTTGCCTCAACTTTGGCTATTTATAATCATATTTCACATATCTTGTCATTTCTTTGTGTGTGTGAGAGAAAGGTTTATGAAGAAACACCTGGTGTTTTTTTTTTTCTTCTCCCTTCCCTTCTTCAAAAATGTCTTTATTTTTATCTAGGGCATTGTAACAAAAAGAATAATTTCCAAAGGAATCACCGATCCGATGACAAGATTACTTCTGAAATTGGTGTTTTATTATGTGAGTTTTATAATAAAAAAAAAGAGAGGAAGGCAAGTCGCAATAACAAATTAATACTGTATTTGTAGAATGAAGAGCTATCAGTGTTCTGAAAAAAAAAACATATTCCATTTCCCTTTGAATTGCTGGTAGGATTGAAATTGGGAAAACACGGCTATTATTGAAGCAAAATTGACCAAAAACAGCATGCTTCAGGAATAGAAGAAAATAAATCAGCAATTGTAAAAGAGACTGAAGAAATACTGGGCCAGAAGCTATCTTCCCATATCCCCAGAGCTTCTACAAATTTGCAGCATGTTTTGAAATTCTTTCCGTGATGTTTTTGAATTAAGTTATTTTGCAAGGTGCTGGAGAATCTGATGATTGATTTGTGGTTTGGGCTTCCAGTTAAAGATCTCTGCACACATAGAAGGTTTTTCTGAAACTGGGACCTCCACTGAAAGCGATGCAACAAACTCATCTCCTCCAGCCATCCATGGTGCAGCTATAAGCCACCAGAGAAAGCTTTGATGGAGCCCTACTTGCAAAACAAAATTTCTTCAGGTGTGGTTCTTAAACCAGGGGTGAAATGCTCCCAGTTCGGACCGGATCGGCCGGACCGGTAGTGGTGGCCGCTGGTGGTTCACCGAGCAGGTAGTGATGGCTGGCTGGCCACGCCCCCTGAACCGGTCCACCGGTTGCCGCTCACTCGCCCTGCCCTGCCCAGTCTGTGCTCTGCAGCTTGCCTGCCTGAAGCGCTGCACCCCTGATCTGCTTGCCAGGTAAGCCTGCGAAGTCGCGGACCCTGCCCCCACCCCCCACCATCCCAGCCTGCCTTCCCTACTCCATTCCCCACAGCCCGCAGCCCCGACATGCTTTCCTGCCTTCCACGCGGCCTTCCCGGCAGTCTCCCATGCCCGCTTGCCTTCCGAAGTCGGCATCCAGCCCGTGATGGGAGACGCGCCGCTTCTGGCCAGACCCGGCCAGTGGGTGGGTGGGTGGCCCTTGGGGGAGACGCAGCTGCTGCGTTGGGGCTAAGAGGGGCAGTGGCAGGAGAAGGAAGAAAGCGAACCGTGGCTGTGGTGCTCCGGGAGGGCGGGCGGACATCTGCAGCCAGGCAAGGAGGGAGGGCAGCGAGAGCGGCGGCCCCTTCCAAGCGCAGGCCTGGCCCTCTCCCTGCGCGGGGGGCTGCCACCCGCCCGGCCACCAGCGGCTTCCACGCCGCACTTGTAGTCACGTGGCCGGCCGGATTAACAGGTGTGCTGGGGATGCCTTGCACGCCGCCACCGCCCCTCTCGCTGGCCTCCCTCCCCACCTGGCAGGAGGAGGAGGCAGGCGAGGCAGGAGGCAGAGGGGTGTGCGGGGCTCGGCTCAGCCGCTGAGCATGTGGGGCGCCCGCCCCGGCTCTCGGGCTGCTTCCCGCTGCCGCACAAAGTTTGGCGTGCCAGGCTGGCGTAGGAAGAGGCTCCCGGTGGGCACCGAGGCAGCGGCGGGTTACCTGTTGAGGCTCAGGGCCGCGGCCCTTCCTGCCCACCTGCTTGGCTGACTCACTTCCGGCTCGGCGCGCTGAGGCCTGGAGCCTCAACAGGTAAACCACCGCCACTTCCAGGATGGCGGAGAGCTTCCTTGGCCTCTCTCAAGCAATCTCTGCCCCCACCGCTGGCTCTCCCAAGCAAGCTCTCCGCCATCCCGAAACTGCGCCGTGCTGGAAAACTCCCCCGCACGTGGCGCGGTTCTGGGATGGCGGAGAGCCCAGGCAAACTCTGCCCCCACCACCACCGCCGCCGCTGCTGCCGGGCGCGTCCGTGGAAAACTCCCCCGCACGTGGCGCGGTTCTGGGATGGCGGAGAGCCCAGGCAAACTCTGCCCCCACCACCACCGCCGCCGCTGCTGCCGGGCGCGTCCGCGCAAGAGAACTCCTCGGGAAGGGCTCCGTCTATGTGCCCAGACCAGGTATGTGTGTTTGTGTTTGTGTTTGTGTGTGTGTGAGAGAGGGGGGGGGAGGAAGAAAGAGGAAAGGAGAGAGAGAGAGACAAGAAAGAAAGAAGGAAGGAAGGAAGGAAGGAAGGAAGGAAGGAAGGAAGGAAGGAAGGAAGGAAGGAAGGAAGGAAGGAAGGAAGGAAGGAAAGAAAAGGAGACCACTATGGAATCCTAGGGCTCTAGATTAGATTACGATCACACTACTTTCTTTTTGGGTAAAGCGACATTATGTGAAGTAAAAGAAAGACTTATGCCCACAATTGAGCCCAAAATTTTGGTTGCTAAGCAAGAGCGTTGTTAAGTGAGTTTCACCACATTTTACAAGTTGGCCACGCCCACCCAGTCACCTGACCACCAAGCCACACCCACCTGAAGCCACACCCACCTGACAGCCAAACCACACCCACAAAATAAGCCACGCCCACAGAACCGGTAGGGGAAATTTTCACATTTCACCCCTGTCTTAAACCCACTGAATGGATCACAGAATTACATACCAAGAGTTTGAAGGTATCATGGAGAGCATTTAATCCAGTGTCCTGCCCAGGACATGGATCTACCACTGCAGCTCTAGGAGAAGAACAAGCAGAGTTGGTGGGTGGAGTTAAGGGTGTCATCAGCTTAGAGTTGTTGCCTTCCCACAAGCGCTCCAAATCCAACCCCTTCTGAATTCTGTTGACCCTTATCTGGTTCCAATTTAGTGTTGAACTTTAATTGATTAGATTCTTGTGTATAGGTTTGAATAAATCTTCTGTGATGTAATCTTATGTATGGTCCTGATTATTTGAGCCTGACACCAACCAAAGGAAGTCCAATTTCCATTTAATCATCTCCAATGAAGTTGTAGAGTCCATCGCATCCCCAGATAAGTTTATTCCGTGGAACAGCTCTTACTATTAGGACATTTTTCTGAAGTTAGCAATCCACATTCTTCCTGCTTACTGGGAAACAGGATAATCATGACAATCTTCATCCGGAGATTTGTTTCAGAGAAACAGATCTGTATATATTCCATACTGGTTTATTTTTGGCCGGGAAATTATGGCAAGGGGCAAAAACAGGCTTTGTGAGGATTGCAAAGGGTAACATGTAGTTTGGCCCCAAGAACAATTTTATCAGTTTGCATGAGGAGGTTGTTACAACAGCACCCTCTGGTGGTACTACAGTTATAATGGAGAAAGGGAGAGTGCTAGGCAGTCCCTCAAAATAAGTAGAAATTGTCTTTTCATTACACATCTTTGAATGGGGATTCTGAGGATTGAAATCTGGATGCCACCAAGTTGGAGATAATTATTTGAGAAGATGCAGAACATTGTGGAAAAATTATACTAGCTTCTGTTCCTCTTCTAGCCTAAATTCATCCCCTGGTGAATTTATGGGCATGTTCGTGTTATTTCTCTTGACAAGAGAACAGATCCTTTAAAAAAAATTTTTTTTCTTTATTTTCAGCCTCCAGTTTTGATATTCCTTAGCGGTATTCCTCCAAGTTCTAACCAGGTTCGACTCCCCAATCCCCCCCCCCAAATTGGCTGTTCTTTTTGGCTGCCAAATAATTACAACACTGGATTTACCAATGGCTTCCCTTTGCAATTAAACTATATTTTCCAATTAAACGTTAAAAGCAAACTATAACAAGCCGTAAAATATTATTGTTGCTCTTTCTCAGCCATTGTTCCTTGGGAACGGATAATGGTTCTCCGCGCACCAATCTACGCTTTAATAGAATAAAAAGGGAAGGCATAAAAAGGGAAGCGGGGGTGAGGCCGGACCAGCCATTGCTCTTTTAACTCGCTGCTCTGAGCAGAAGCAGGACAGCTGTCTGATCTGAAGTCGGGCGAATAAATATGGCTAACTCCACTAAGCAGTTCTGCACAAAAGGCTTACTGTACCAATTAGGTTGCAGCAATCTGGTGAAATTAATCTTATACGGAGCCGGGGATGTGTGTGAGTCATATGTGGCTCTGTCTTCTCCATCCTGGAAACGTTGTTCAACTTTTCATGAGAGGGAAAGCCATAAATAGAATTGAATTCCAGAACTTCTGCTGCTGAATAGAACATAGAAGGGGATCTTGGAGGTCTTCTAGTCCAACCCCCATGCTCAAGAAGGAAACCCTTTCATACAGAATAGAAGAAAAGGAGAAAAGCAGAATAACAGAATAGCAGAATAGCAGAATAACAGAATAGCAGAATAACAGTGCGAAGGGATCTTGGAGGTCTTCTAGTCCAACCCCCTGCTCAAGCAGGAGACCGTATAGAAATGGAATAGAGACTCAAAGGGAAGGGAGATGGTATCTGTTTCAGGGAGCTTTTTTCCCAGTTGTTATCAACTACAGGTAGTCCTCGAGTTATGATAATAATGGAGGCTGCCGATAGTCACACAGTGGGCCACCCCTGTGGAAATATATTTGACCTCATGTGTTCCAGGATGCAACCTGTTGGGAAACTGCCAGCTAGGCTGGAAGATGGGGTCAACAGTGAGCTTAGCTTAAGGTCCTTGAGCCATAAAAGGCATAAGTTTGACCAACCCCAAGATCCATGAAAGCTGATCTGGTCGTTCTCAGGAAAAGGCTATCAGCCTGGAGAGATTCTTGTAATTTAGGTAGAGAACAATAAAGTTGTTTATTTAGCTGTTTACAAGTGGCTCTTGTTTACACCCGACACAACCCTTGTAAAAACCACGGATAGTTACAGACCTAAAGGTAAAGGTTTCCTTGTCCAGTTGTGTCCGACTCTAGGTCCATTTCTTGGCCAAGGGAGCCAGTGTTGTCCGAAGACCCTTTCCATGATTCTGTGGCCAGCACAAAGGTGCATGGTACACCTTCCCACCAAAGTGGTACCTGTTAATCTACTCACATTTGCCTGTTTTTGAACTGCTAGGTGGGCAGCAGCTGGAGCGAGGGACGGGAGCTCACCCCATTGTGCAGCACGCGGGTTTCAAACCCGAGCTGTCAGCTTTCCATCTGAGAAGCTCAGCATCTTTAACGGCTGATTAATCCTGGATCCAACTAATTCAGACAGCTGCCCTTGTACAAAGGACCCTGGTTCACATCACTCAAGGGATGGAGACCCCAAACATGGCTTAAAGCATTCTAAACCATGGTCCCTTCTTTTTCTCACACACCTTCGCACACAGGTCTCTCACCTGCTCAGTGTCTTGCTTGGTCGATCAACTTTCTGCACCATGCTTAACTAAAGCCAGACAGAAAAGCCAGACAGGAATCTGGTTTCGAAACAAACTGACCCTCCAAATTAAGAGACCAACTTATTTTAGAGTGGGCCTTGATTGTTGGGTGAAGAAAAAGAAGAAGGATTTTATTACAGCTTTGGATCAGGGAGCGAAGTGCTGTGCTGGGTGAAAGAGACGCAGAGAGATATTGGCAGGTTCTTCGAAGGTTAGAGATCTATCTGAGATCGATGATAAAGGACGGTTACCCCTACGAAGGTCTGGGATAATTGAAGATTGAACTGTGTGCTTCAGCTTCCTTTGAAGGAGGGGGCAGAGGTGAGAGTTTTTCCTTTTTAAAGCCAGGCAGAGAAACAGCAAAAGGCTGTCAAACCAATTTGAGACAGTTTGGTCTAGTGATGAACTAGGAGATGGTGAGTTCTAGTCCTGCCTTAGGCAATGAAAGCTGGCTAGGTGACTTTGGACCAATCACCAGGAGACAGGGAGTTCTAGTCCCCGCCCCCCTTAGGCATGAAAGCCGTTGGGTAATTTTGGGCCAATCACCAGGAGATGGCGAGTTCTAGTCCCGCCTTAGGCATGAAAGCTGGCTGGCTGACTTTGGGCCAAGCACCAGGAGACGGTGAGTTCTAGTCCCACCTTAGGCATGAAAGATGGCTGGCTGACTTTGGGCCAATCACCAGGAGACGGTGAGTTCTAGTCCTGTCTTGGGCATGAAAGATGGCTGGGTGACTTTGGGCCAGTCCCTCTCTCTCAGCCCAACCCACCTCAAAGGGTTGTTGTTGTGAAAAAAATAGGAAGAGGGAAGAGAATTAGGTATACATATTTGCCACCTTGTCTTATTTATAGACATAATAAAGGTGGGATAGAAATGAAAAAAATAAAATAAAACCAACATCCCTGGCTTTGAGCCCCTCTTCTTCATTCTGCAGAGTGGAACTGTTCTCTACACACACACACACACACACACACACACACACACACACACACACACACACACACACACACACACACACTTTTCTCAGATTCTCCCCTGACAGTCCCAGTGATGGAAAATTCCTAATGTCCATTTTTGTTCCAAAAATAAGACCAGGATAACATCAAACTCCAGCATCCGGAGAGTAATTGAAATGTTCCAATGCATACGTAGACAATCACACCACAGTCGTGGGTCTAGATGACCAATGTACTGGCTTGGGTTTTTTTATTATTATTAAATGTTACCTCTTCCATACCAACTGTCTCTGTGACCTTTTTCTTCATTGCCAGTGGGTCCCTTGCAGGGGTGGGTTCTACTTACCTTCCCCACCGGTTCGCATCTCGAAGGAAGTGCACGTTTTGCGCACACACGCGCGCTGCACTCGCACGCACGCGTCCCCTCGTGCAATTTTGCTTCAGTGCATGCTCAGTAGTTGAAAATCAGCCCGACACACAGCTGAGGAGCTGATCAGCTGTGCTTCAGGTGAAGGAATAAAGGTCAGTATAAACCCGGGGGCAGGAGGGAGGGCCCACTTTCAAGCAGCAGAACAGGAAAAAACTTCCAAAAAGTAAAAAATTCAAAAAAAAATTCAAAACAAAAGATGGCGGCGCCCACGGACTGGCTCCGACTGATCCAGTTCAGTGACGTCACCAGCAATAGCAATAGCACTTACACTTATATACCTTGACCTATCGCTCCTCACCTGGCATGGTCCCCCTCGGTGGAAAGTCCCACCGATGGAAGTTACACACCAGTGCTTTGGAACACATTCTGCTTCACTCCTTTTCCTCTCCTGATTCAGTGGCCTTCATCCCTTCCACCAGATTAACTTGTGGCCCACCCTTTAGATTCTTTAAATTGTATTTTATTTTATTTTTTAAAATATGTTTTTATTATTTAAACATAAGTATATTGAATACAGTGCAATTGTCCTGGCATTCCACTTGCCATGAAACAAAGGCAGAGGTGGGTTCCTCCCGGTTCGGACCGGTTCGCCCGAACTGGTAGTGACCCGCTGGTGACGTCACGATGATGTCACGGATCTGGTTCGGTCGGTGCCAATCCGTGGACGCCGCCATCTTTTTTTTTCTTGAATTTTTTTTATTTTTTTTTATTTTTTTCCGGGTTTTTGTTTTTCTTCTGCACATGCGCAGAAGCCGAGTTTCCAGCACTGTGCATGCATCACCATCTTGTTTTCAGCTTTTGGGGGGGGGGGATTTTTTATTTTATTTTTTATACTGCACATGCCACGCGGTGCGGGAGAAAGCGAACCGGCAGCGAAGTAAGTTAGAACCCACCCCTGAACAAAGGTGAAAACTAACATATATACTATTTTAAAAGTGCTATTACTGTACAGTTATTTCTGACCATCATATTTTAGAGTATCAAATTTATCTTTCATTCTAATACCTACTAATTCTAATACATATATAGCCGTGATGGCGAACTTATGGCACGCGTGCCACAGGTGGCACACAGAGCCATCTCTGCGGGCACGCAAGCCAACGCCCAGGTCAGCTCCACCGCGCATGCCCGCACGCCTCCGCCAGCCAGCTGATTTTTGGGTCTTTGCCGGGAGATGCGCGTGCATGGGCGGGGATGGGGTCACGTGCACAGGTGTGGGGGTGGGGGTCATGTGCGCATGCGCATGGGGGGAGGCCTGCTAGGGGGCATTGCATTATGGGTGTGGGCACGCATGCGCGCTACCCCCCCATGCTCCCTCCACTTTTGGCATGCGACGGCGAAAAGGTCGCCATCTTTTTAGTTCCAGGAGGCTTCAGGGAGGCCTGCTAGCACCAAAATGGGGGTCGCGTGCACATGCACGGGATGGGGGGTCATACGGGGGTCATGCACGCATGCGCGAGGGTCAGGGCCTGCGGGGGGCATTGCATTATGGGTGTTGGCACACGTGTGCTTTCGGCAACTGAGGAAAAAAAAGCGAACCGGCAGCGAAGTAAGTTAGAACCCACCCCTGAACAAAGGTGAAAACTAACATATATACTATTTTAAAAGTGCTATTACTGTACAGTTATTTCTGACCATCATATTTTAGAGTATCAAATTTATCTTTCATTCTAATACCTACTAATTCTAATACATATATAGCCGTGATGGCGAACTTATGGCACGCGTGCCACAGGTGGCACACAGAGCCATCTCTGCGGGCACGCAAGCCAACGCCCAGGTCAGCTCCACCGCGCATGCCCGCACGCCTCCGCCAGCCAGCTGATTTTTGGGTCTTTGCCGGGAGATGCGCGTGCATGGGCGGGGATGGGGTCACGTGCACATGTGTGGGGGTGGGGGTCATGTGCGCATGCGCATGGGGGGAGGCCTGCTAGCACAAAAATGGGGCGTGGGGGTGCGGCGCTCCCCCCCCCCGCGGCCCGTTTTTAGTTCCAGGAGGCTTCAGGGAGGCCTGCTAGCACCAAAATGGGGGTCGCGTGCACATGCACGGGATGGGGGGTCATACGGGGGTCATGCACGCATGCGCGAGGGTCAGGGCCTGCGGGGGGCATTGCATTATGGGTGTTGGCACACGTGTGCGCGTTTTCACACACACGCATGCGCTTTTGGCACCTGAGGGAAAAAAGTTTCACCATCACTGATATATTTCCACCTTTCCATTTCCACCTGACCTGATTCTATCGCATTCTAACTTCCAACCATTGACAGAATCTATTCCATGTAGCATAGTATTCTGTATCCCCTTTATCTTTTATTTTTAGCGTTAGTCTGTCCATTTCCGCACAGACTAGTATCTTCCTTATCGTCTCCTCCTCTGAAGGGGTGTTTTCGCTCTTCCACTGCTGCGCGTACACAATTCTTGCTGCGGTCAAGATGTGTAATATTAGCTACATTGTCCCTTTATCATACCCGTCTGATATAATGCCTAATAAGAGATTTTATTTTTTGACTCCCACACCAACCCTGCCCTCAAAGGAAGGGAATGTCCTCTCCATTATTCCATTCCTCTCTGAGTTTTTAAATCCCTCCTTCCTGCATTTCCTGCTGGAAAAAAAATACGGGAATAACCTTTTTTCTCTACTTATAAGGCTCTCAAGGCCAAGCTAATTTTTCCTATATGGTTTTTGGCTGGCTTTCCGCCTCTTTTCAGCTCCTCCTGAGGCATCGGCCCTCCCCGGTCGTCAAGGCGTCTTTCCAGCTCTTCAGACATGATCTCCTGGACGGCTTTAACGGAAAGTGGTCAAAAACCTGTCGGCCTCTGAGGCTGAGACATGGCTTGGAACCCACCAGATCCGAAGACAGTGCAGGGAAAATATTGACTTTCCAGCTAATAAAACCAAATTTCATGAAAGCTACTGCTTCAAACTCAGAGAAATCCATCAATGCTTCATAAATATTTGAAAGGGGGTGAATCGATTATGCCTGGAGCTGCAGCAGCAGAACAGGAAGCTTGGTGGAGAAAACAAAGGCAGCCGAAGATGAAGCGGGGACACCAGGAACAGGAAGACCTCCAGATACCTTAGGTACCAATAAAGGAGAAGGTTTGTAGCTCAGGATTGAAATGAGGAGTCCTTGGAGCTCTCTGAGCTTGCTTGTTTCCTTGCAAACATTTCATTACTCAAAGTAGGTAACATCATCAGTGCTAGAAGAGGGTGGAATTTGCGAGGAGGAGGAGGAGGAGGAGGAGGAGGAGGAGGAGGAGG
>QLTV01002678.1:421499-432929 GCA_003457575.1 Thermophis baileyi
CTATTCTCTTCTATTCTACTCTAATTCTAATTCTATTCTAATTCTATTCTAATTCTATTCTATTCTATTCTATTCTATTCTATTTTCTATTCTGTTGGACGTTCACGATTAGTTAATTCGCTGAGCCGCTTCCCTTGTCCTAGAGCTGCTTATAAATCATGAATCTGCCCTTTGCTTATTATTTTGCCTGCCCTTTCGGGTCACCCCGAGACTCAGGAAGGAATACAGATTTCCAATTTCAGAGATCTGTTTATTAAATATCACCTCTGCCAACCTGGCACAGAGGACGCAACTCGGCCAGGCCTCTTTAGAGGCCGTAGCAAAACTGCCAGGAGACCTCACACCCCAAGCCTGGTTTTTCTTCTTAGGAGCCCCAGACCCTGGAAAGACCGAGTTGCACCCAAGGACAGGAGCATCCCAAAGTCCTCTTTCCCGGCGCAGAAAAATGAAGTGTCTGGATTTGGGTTATGAGTTTGGGGTTTTGTTTTTGTGGGCAAACTGATCGTGATGTCTCTTAATGGGGCGGTCTTGGGTTCAACAGGTGCTTAGAACCTGAGTCTCAGACACGATATGACTCCAACCTCTCGTTGTGCATAAATAAATCAGAAAAGAAGGGCTAATTCGAAGCTGCCCGAAGAGAGCAGAAAGGAAGGGGAAGAAGAGAGAAGTTAACACTGGGATGACTTATCTTTTTTTCATCCAGAGAACTTTTGGTATCCTAATTAAACTGGTTCAAGTTTGTCTGACTTCCCAGCTTCCGTTCCAGGATCAATATTTCCATTCATTTAAAAGCATAACAAGGTTAGAGAGGTGAGCAAAGTAAATAATTAACTAAATTGCAGGTTTTGGGAAGGGGAAAAAAAATCCAAGGAGTTGTTTTAATCTCTGGGGTAATTACCTACGTTGTTGACATCAATCACAGATGCAGCAATTATTTAAAGTATTTGCGGGAGAAGTTGGTTTTTTGTTGTTTTTTTTAACACCAAGTCATTGAAGTGCCTTTTGCCAATCAGGCTGCAAATATTTAGCATTGTGTAGCAATCTCGGATGAGAGAGCTTGGGGTTTTTTCCCCCCTGCATTTTGTCCGTCTTTTTATACAACACTGCACTAAAAGCTCTACCACAAAATTACAGAAAGCCTGAACGTTTTCTGGCTCACAAATAGAAAAGGAAAAAAAAAAAGCATGGTTCAGATCACAAACATTGGGTGAAGTCACGGTTTGTTGAGTCAACCACAATGGCTGATTTACAAAACATACTTACATCAAAATTAAACTGCATTATAACTTAGCATATGGTATGAATCAAGCTGTTGTGATTGTAAACATACAGCTTTGAGGAGATAGGAAAGCCCTAGCTGTTGTGGTTTCTTCACACAGGGTACTAAAATAGGCTATCGTTTAATACAATGTCTGAATTCAACCCCAGTGGTGGTAGGAAGAGTTTGAAGTCAGCAAAGATATTCACTCATATGGTTGATTCATTGACTTCACGGCTATCCTTTGTCGTTCAGACAAGTGTCAGTTGTAGCAAAGAGTTCAGAAAGCTTGAAGACAGGATTTGGGGGTGGGATTCATTATTTTAATACCTGCTCAAGGCCATCGTAAGAACAGAACAGAATTGAACATAAAATCATAGGGCTGGGACTTTGGAGGCCTTCTAGTCCAACTCTGTGCTCAGTGCAGGAGCTTTGTACCATCCCACTCAAATGGATATCCAGTCTATTTTTTTTTAAATAATTTTTATTGTAAATTTCCAATTAAAAAACAACACATAAGTAAACAAACATTACAACATATAAAAACAAACATACATATCACTTAAAATATAATTCCATTAATACAGCTTTATGCCATCATAATTTCTTTCTTATTTCCATATTTCCCTAGGTTTGGCTATTGTGATATACCTAAACAGTTATTATCTTTTCCTATTTGATATATACACTTTTACTTATTATATTATAGTTTTTTACTCTTATTTACATTATATACATTCACAACATTTGACATATTTCATTCTTATCTTAATTTATACATTAATTTTACTTTTCGAGCCAATCATACCACCTGTCCCAGATTTTATAGTACCCTGTTTCCTCTCTCTCTCTTATTTCCATAGTTAGTTTGCTCATTTCAGCACAATCTAGCACCTTTTTTACAATCATAGCGCTTGTGGGGGTCTTATCTTTTTTCCAATTCTGTGCTAATATGATTCTCGCTGCTGTTATTATCTGTTGTGTAATATAGTAAATTTCCTTTTTCACATTTTCTTTCATTATTCCCAAAAGAAATAATTCTGGTTTTAATTCCAGCTTTTGTTCTGTTATTTCCTCAAGCCAATTTTTAACTTTCTTCCAGTATTTTTTTGCGTCGGGACATGTCCACCACATGTGGTAGAATGTCCCTTGTGTATGGTTGCATTTCCAACAGTTTGGTTTAGTAGATGGGTACATTTTGGCCAATCTCGCCGGTGGTAGATGCCATCTATAAAACATTTTAAATATATTTTCTTTGTTGCGGCCAACATTGAAATTTTAAGGATATCCAGTCTATTTTTGAAAACCTCCACACAACCCAATGCAACACAACGTGACCCCTCCCAATCAAACCCAACTCAATCCAATCAAAGTCAACCCAACCCAGTCTAAACCAACCCCATGATGGAGGCCATTCGTGCCTTAAACAATTTCAAATCCAAAACAGCTGACATCGAGATAAAGTCAAACACATGGTATTCTTGTTCTTCAATTATTCTTCTTGAGAATAACTCAAAGAAGCTTTTTATAGAACTGAAGAAGCTTCTTGGATGAGAAGCGAAACCTCTTCAAGGAAAAACAAAGCTCAGTTGCCTGTTGAAAAAGCGTTTTGGGGACAATCATGACCTGGATGACTGAGAATCTCCATAGACGTTTCATAGAACTTCATCCAAAGTTGGAGCTCCTTGCTCAAAGATGTTCGTTTTATTTATCTCTTATTTCCTGGATATTTATTATGATAAGAGTTCCTTGCCAACAGACACCCAGTGGTGACATTCTCGGAGAATTCCTTTCGCAGAAGCCCCGCTGACAGCTCTTGTCCTCTCCTGCAGTTGATCGTGTTATGCTTCTAATAATATTTACCAGGAACCAAATGTTGACTAGCTGGCTTGCAAATTCTCGCCTCGGCTAAATATCTTTATTAAAAAATGTAATAAATCATCGTTATATTAGCTCCTTTCTATCTTCCAGATCTGGAGTTTTATTGGCAGTTCAGAAACTGCTGCAGATTTCCCATCAGTTTTATGGAACTCACTTCTTCAGAAACAAAATGCTACCAAGAAGTCAGAAGAAGCTGTGGACTGTTACACCCTCCTGACAGCTTTCTCACGGCTGCCAGGAGACCACGCTGGGAATGTGATGTCGCTGCTTTCATTTAATTGACTCGGTTTCTTTTTTCCACCAGCAATTGATAGAGAAATGTTTCTTTTCATAGATCCAAGAGGGTAGAAGGGGAAAGTACGTCTACACTAAAACCCATTTATTTTCTCCATTGCAATTTATTTATTTATCTATTTCCTCAAAGGGATTTTGAGACCTTTAAGCAGGCGTGCGAAGCTCTGGAAAATTGTTCTGTAGCATTTCGTTCATGCAATACAATCATCCCACCAAAACAGTGGTGGGTTGCTGCCGGTTTGGACCGGTTCGCCCGTACCGGTGGCGGAAATTTGCACCCGCTCACCGAACCGGCAGCGATGGCCGGCTGTCCACGCCCCCGAACCAGTTCTCTGGTCGCCATGGCCCTGCAAAGAACGCTCTGTGCATGCGCAGAGGGTTCTGCGCATGCGCAGAGGGTCATTTCCGCGAAGTGACGTGGGCAAAACGCGGACTTCCATCGCGATGCGAACCGGTAGGGAAGGTAAGTGGAAGCCACCCCTGCACCAAAGGACCATAAGTCTGCATAATAGCAACAGGACAATCTGTGTTAGGAACAGCTCAGCTATGCTTCTTCAGAGACTCACCATTTTCTATAGGAGGATTTTCTGTCCACAAAACCCACAGCAACCCTCCGAAAAGGATTCTCCAAACCCCCATCTGGCTCTAGGCAAGCTGTCAATTCCAGCAAGTATTCAGAAAGCTGGAAGTCAGAAAGCTGGGGAGGGGGGGGCGTTATTATTTTAGTAACTGCTCAAGATCATTGTAAGAACAGAACTGAATACAATGCAACATAACACAAGGCAAGGCAAGACAATACAACATAACCCAACCATACCTAGCAGGGGTGAAATCCAGCAGGTTCTGACAGGTTCTGGAGAACCAGTAGCGGAAATTTTGAGTAGTTTGGAGAACTGGCAAATACCACCTCTGGCTGGCCCCAGAGTGGGGTGGGAATGGAGATTTTGCAGTATCCTTCCCCTGCCATGCCCACCAAGCCACACCCACCAAGCCACACCATGCCCACCAAGCCACGCCCACAGAACCGGTAGTAAAAAAAAATTGAATTCCACCACTGAGCCCAACCCAACCACACCCAACCCAACGCAACTCATCCCAACACAACACAACCACACCCAACTCAACCCAACCCAACTCAACCCAAGCCAACTCAACCGAACCAATCCAATCCAATCTAATCCAATCCTGTAATGGAGGCCTTATCGCAAGGCAAAAGTTCCATGAATATTTTGGTATGCAGTCAACTGAGGTCAGATGTAACGGCCACATTAGTAGCAGAAGCTTCATGTTATTCTTCCTTCCTAAATTTGTATTCCGTCCTTGATCAAACAAAGCCACAAAACTCTTGACTGAATTGAAATAACATCGCTAACCAAGCCTCTCCAGACTTCCCCCCCACACACACACACACATTAATTGTGCAGAATACTGGCCCATAAAACCCTCCCTCCAAAACAGGAACAGTTTATGCAATTCTCTCACCTGACCTCTCGTTTCCTTGTAACCCAGACCTCAGATGCAAAACAGGAGGGTTGAGCTGCATAATTCATTCCAGGGGTTTTAAGTTCCGTAAAGCCTCTCAGAGGGACATTTTAGATTTTGGGCACTTCGTGGTTTTTTTTTAAAGAAAAGAAATAAGCAATAGTCTTTTTTTTTTTAAAGCAGCATCTATAATGGCTGCGATATTAAATATTTAAACTTCCATGAATATTAAAAGTTCTTCGGTCGCCGTGAGCACCACAGACCAAGCGAAGGTTGCAAACAGCTGGGGCCATCAGGAGGTCAGGATGCCCAAACAAGATTTGAAACTCAGGGACAGATTCAGTTTGGAGAGAAACAATCTGTTAGTTTCCCCCTCCCCTCCGCACGCTCCCTTCCCCCAATCTCTGGGCTGTGCAAAATGCCCACATCTCTCTTGGATACCAGAAATATTTTAAGCATCTTTTTCATCGGCATATTTGGCTTCTTCCAAACTGACCTAAATTAAGAGCCTCTTGATGCGGGTGAAGAAGGAGAGTGCAAAAGTTGGCTTGAAACTCAACATTAAGAAAACTAAGATCGTGGCATCCGGCCCTCTCAATTCCTGGCAAATAGATGGGGAAGAAATGGAGGTAGTGCCAGATTTTATTTTCCTGGGCTCCAAGATCGCCGCAGATGGCGACTGCAGCCACGAAATTAAAAGACGCTTGCTCCTGGGGAGGAAAGCTATGGCAGATCTAGACAGCATACTAAAAAGCAGAGACATCACCCTGCCAACAAAAGTGCGTATAGTCAAGGCTATGGTTTTCCCAGTTGCAATGTATGGCTGTGAAAATTGGACCATAAGGAAGGCTGAGCGCCAAAGAATGGAGGCCTTTGAACTATGGTGCTGGAGAAGACTCCTGGGAGTCCCTTGGACTGCAAGGCGATCAAACCGGTCAGTCCTAGAGGAGATCAACCCTGACTGCTCTTTAGAAGGCCAGATCCTGAAGATGAAACTCAAATACTTTGGCCACCTAATGAGAAGGAAGGACTCACTGGAGAAGAGCCTAATGCTGGGAATGATTGAGGGCAAAAGAAGAAGGGGACGACAGAGAATGAGGTGGCTGGATGGAGTCACTGAAGCAGTCGGTGTGAGCTTAAATGGACTCCGGGGGATGGTAGAGGACAGGAAGGCCTGGAGGAACGTTGTCCATGGGGTCACAATGGATCGGACACGACTTCGCAACTAACAACAACAAAAAACTGACCTTTTCTAAAACATCCAGAAAAGAAGTAACTTGGGTTTTAGGCAAGGATCGAACAGCTGGATATAATGAGACCCAAATAAAACCTAAATGGGGGCGTAATCTCCTGCTTGGGGAGTTTGTCAAACTTGGTTTCAAAGTTTGCTTATTTATATATTTAATTAGCACTGACGACCAAAAATCTCTCAACAGTTTGCAACCGTTTGTTTCACTTTGAAGGCCGTTCCTGCCTTCCTGGAACATCTGGAAACCGAAGATACGCAGTTGAAATATTTTGCTTTTCCACACATTTTTCCCCTCTGGGAGTTGCGGAAAATTGGTTGAAAGAGGAAGGGAGGGAGATCCTCGGTCACAAACAATTCTTTTTCGCGGAGCCATTTTTAATATAAAACTTCACCGATTCCATCACAGGGCTACAGGATTGTAAAGCAGAGCTTCAGAATTAATGACAAATATAATACGGAACGCTTTTATGCAGGGAGACCTTACACTTACAGCTAATCCATAAAGCAATTACAGAAGGGCAGGCGAGAATCCGTCTCACTAAAAAAACGGCTTAACTCTTTCGGGAGCTGCTGCTTGGCAGCAAGCAGTAGGTCTGGTGATCCTATGTTTGAAGAATGCCCTATCTAGGTCCTCATTTTACACTGAGCTAGGATTTAACTGTGGGGGGCATGGTGGCCTAGGGGTTAAGACACTGGGCTTGTTGACCGAAAGGCTGGCAGTTCGAGACCCGAGCACCACGTGATGGGGTGAGCTCCCATTCCTTGCTCCAGCTCCTGCCAATCTAACAGTTCGAAAGCATCCAAATGCGAGTAGATAAATAGGTACCACTTCGGTGGGAAGGTAATAGTGTTCCGTGTGCCTCGGCATATAATCATGCTGGCCTTATGACCGTGGAAGCATCTTTGGACAACGCTGACTCCCTCAGCTAGGAAGTGGAGATAAGTAAGAAGCAATGGATGGAAACTGATCAAGGAGAGAAGCAACTTAGAACTAAGGAGAAATTTCCTGACAGTTAGAACAATTAACCAGTATTAGCAGTATTTGAGAGGCTGCCACAAAGAAGAGGGAGACAAGCTATTTTCCAAAGCCCCAGAAGGCAGGACAAGAAGCAATGGATGGAAACTAATCAAGAAGAGAAGCAACCTAGAACTAAGGAGAAACTTCCTAATAGTGAAGACAATTAACCAATGGAACAGCTTGCCGTCAGAAGTTGTGGGAGCTTCATCACTGGAGGTTTTTAAGAAAAGACTTGACAGTCACTTATCTGAAATGGTATAGGACAGGTTCTCCTGCTTGAGCAGGGGGCTGGACTAGAAGACCTCCAAGGTCCCTTCCAGCTCTATTCTGATTCTCACCAGTGGAACAGCTTGTCTCCAGAAGTTGTGGGTGCTGCTCCCACACTCGAGGTTTTTAAAAAGAGATTAGACAACCATTTGTCTGAAATGGGATGCGGTTTCCTGCTTGAGCAGGTTGGACTAGAAGACCTCCAAGGTCCCTTCCAAAGAGGATGATGATGATGATGATGATGATGATGATGATGATGATGATGATGATGATGATGATGATGATGACAACGACAGGGGAATCCTTTACTTTTATGATTTAACTATGCTTCGTTAGATAAATAACCAGTTGGCTCACCCAATGAGGTGACTTGCAAAACCAAAACCAGACAAATCAAATGTGAACCCAGCCATCAACACGTTTCCAGTCTGAGCTCAGATCCACCTCTAGAAAATAAATGAAGATGTAATTGCTTCGATGTGAACAGGGGGAATCAGTGGGGATCCCAAACCTAATCCAGACCTGTTCGTTGGGAAAGAGGGGGTCTTTGCAACCCCACGATTTATATTTCTCCAAAGTCCCCAAATTTGGTAAAAGCCGGGGAGCTTTTCGCTCTGCAATGAAAGGGTGGGGAAGGAAAGCCGTCTCTCAAATTAGGGGGTGAAGCCAGGGGTGAAATCCAGCAGGTTCTGACAGGTTCTGGAGAACCGGTAGCGGAAATTTTGAGTAGTTCGGAGAACCGGCAAATACAACCTCTGGCTGGCCCCAGAGGGGGGTGGGAATGGAGATTTTGCAGTATCCTCCCCCTGCCACACCCACCAAGCCACACCACGCCCACCAAGCCACACCACGCCCACCAAGCCACACCACGCCCAAGCCACGCCCACAGAACCGGTAGTAAAAAAATTTGGATTTCACCACTGGGTGAAGCGGGCCCAAGGGCAACCTCTTCCAAGGATAACTCAACGGGGATTCGCTCATTCGGCAGGGTTTCCTTGGGGAAGGCACCGCTGTATAATTCACACCTCAAATTAAAATAACAATGTCTCTGCTTACCCTGTGTTTAGAGGTTAATAAATTGCGCTTCGTGGTTGATGAGATGCTGACTTAGGCAGCCACTGCTCACAAAAAGGCATCCATCATGGCTCCGTTTGCTGGAGAAACGGAAACCGTGGGGTCTTTATTTTTTACCAGTGGATTAAACATATGAGGGGCTGAGGAACAAGGAACAGAGGGGACATTTTCCCATCTCTCAAATACAGGTAGTCCTTGACTTACAACAGTCCATTTAATGACCATTTCGAAGTTACGACGGCACTGAAAAAAAATGGCCATTTTTCACACCATTGCAGCATCCTCGTGCTTACGTGATCAAAATTCAGAGGCTTGGCAACTGACTCGTATGTATGACTGTTGCAGTCTCCCGGGGTCGTGGGATCCCCTTTTGCGACCTCCTGACAAGTAAAGACAATGGGGGAAGCCAGATTCACTTAACAACCCTGTGACTAACTTAACGACCGTTCGTTTAGCGACCGTTCAAAAGTTACAACGGCCCTGAAAAAAAGTTGACTTTTTCACAGTTATGACCGTTGCAGCATCTCCATGATCCCATGATTGATCAAAATTCAGATGCTTCATATTTCATATTTACGACGGTTGGCAGTGTCCAGGGTCATGTGATCCCCTTTTGCGACCTTCTGACAAGCCAGATTCACTTAACCACTGGCTTACCAACTTATCAGCTGCAGTGGTTCGCTTAACAACGGTGGCAAGAAAGGTCGTGAAAGGGGGGGCCAAGCTCCCTCAACCACTGTCTGGCTTAGCATCAGAAATTTTGGGCTCAATTGTGGCCGTAAGTCGAGAACTACCTGTGCACAGACCCATGCCATCTTTCTCTCGCTGTATGATCCCGTCCTTCAGAAGATATTTAAGCGACAACTTCAAAGCAAGGAGATCGTTCTATTTTAATTGCCTCCAGAGCTTTGCAAACCTCCATAATGCAGTAGGCTGAGATGGAGCCGACCTCCAGAGGAGAATTATATTTTTACAACCCTTATAGACAGGGTGTTTTTTTTAAAACATTTTGAGGCATTTACATCAGCTCCTTCCGACCACTAAAACATGCGGCATGATGCCCCACGATTTGATTGGCGCACCACCAAAAACGCCATTGCTGGTTTAACACGGCAATACGTCCTCCTGCTTTTTGCCAGAGAACCAGCTTTGCCGAGGCAAAAGAGACAAATGAGGAACTAATAACCTTTATATTTCCAAAGCTGGATAAAGCGATTTCCTTGATCCCTGAAAGCTAGAGAAAGCTGAACTATTGTAATAGCGCCTCCTTATTAACCAAGCGCTTAATTGAACGAATCCATTAAGGCGGCGGACACTTAAAACGTTATTGGAAGAAATGCTTTGGGGGCCTCAGGAGAGCAGAAGACCACCCTGCTAGTCAATAAAACACCTTTCTTCTTTCAAGCTGCAGCAGAAGACTGGAAGACTGGAAGTTGCTGTTGCTATTGAAGATTTGCGATACCTTTACAGAGTGGCCTACGGAACTTCCTACCCCTTATCTATATGTGTTCTACCCAGAGCCAAAGTAGTGAAAAGCTTAAGGGGAATAGGACAAGATGATCATACAGATAGTCTGTTGTCGGCCACCGGCCCCTCCAGCAGCCGAGTCAGAGGAGGAGGAGGTGTGGGAGTCAGGGTCAGCATCAAGGCAACCGGAGAGCTCCGAGGGGGAAGAGGGAATGGAGCTGGCAGAGAGAGAGACAGAGGCAGAGCCTGGGCCGTCCATCAGCCCTCAGATGGAGAGTCAACAGCCCCCAGGTCTGGAGGTGGCTGATGAGGAAGAGGAGGAACAGCTGGGTCCAGTGCCTGATGCGCGGATGCGCAGAAGGCAGAGGAGAGGAGAGCAGTGGAAATCTATGGGCCGATCCTTGGGACGGAAGAGCCACCACTGCTAGCGAAGCCCCACCCTAGCTCTGGGGATAAAAGGCAGGGGGCGGAGACGAATAGGTGTGGCAGACAACTATTCATCTCCCTGCCAGACAGACTTGTTAGCCTGCAAGAGAAACTTTTTGCCAGGGCTGTCGGCAGTCCTAATAAAGGAATCTTTGAGTTAACTTCAGAGGGTTTGTCGTGTTTGAGGAGCTGGGTCAGAACACAGTCCTTGACTTTACAACAGTTGGTTTAAAGGCCATTCAAAGTTACAACGGCACCGAAAAAAGTGACTTACGACCGTTTTTCACACCACTGTTGCAGCATCCCCACAGTCACATGATCAAACTTCCGACACTCAGCAATTGACTCATATTTATGACGGTTGCAGTGTCCCGGGGTCATGCGATCCCCTTTTGAGACCTTCTGACGAGCAAAATCAATGGGGAAGCTGGATTCACTGAGCCACCATGTTACTAACTTAACCACCGCAGTAATTCGCTTAACAAATGTGCCAAGAAAAATAGGGCAAAGCTCACTTAACTTGCTAAGCAACAGAAATTTCTGGCTCGTTTGGGTGGCTTGTGGCTCATCTCTGCCCAAACCATCTTGTAAACACATAAAGGGTCTGGCCCATGGAGTGCTTAGATTTGGCCCGCGGTGCCTCTACCAGCGAAAACAGAGCTTCGGGGTGGTGGCCCTCCCCAAGCCCTGTTTTCACTGGCAGAGGGCTATCAAACTAAAAACAAAAACAAAAGGAAGAAATGTTTCCCCTTTTGCATTTGAGCATGCAAGAAGGGACAGGAAAGGAGAAAGGGAAAGAGGGAAGACAAAGGAAAAGAAGGCAAGATGGGAAGAGAGCAAGGAAGGGAAAATAAGGAAAGAGGGGAAGGAAGAAGACAGAATGAAGAGGGAAGAGGGAAGGAAAAAGAAGAAAAGGAAGGAAGGAAGGAAGGAAGGAAGGAAGGAAGGAAGGAAGGAAGGAAGGAAGGAAGGAAGGAAGGAAGGAAGGAAGGAAGGAAGGAAGGAAGGAAGGAA
>QLTV01002678.1:441186-452138 GCA_003457575.1 Thermophis baileyi
GGAGGAGGGGAGGAGAAGGGAGGGGAAGAGGGAGGAAGGCAGGGGAAGGGGAAGGGGAAGGGGAAGGGGAAGGGGAAGGGGAAGGGAAGGGAAGGGGAAGGGGAAGGGGAAGGGAAGGGAAACAAAGCAGCTATGCTTCTGCTTTTGGTTGTTTTGAAGAATGTGCATTCTTTGAAATATAGAAAGACATAAACATTACTGAAACTAAAGCACCATGGGAGGATTGGTTATCTGTGAACCAGTGCTAAGAGTTTGGTACAGCTGCACATGGTTTTGTACGGTCTGGGGCCAGAGTTCAATTCAGCTCTGAATTTCCAGAGGTCCTGATAAGGTACTAGAAACTCACCAAGTGATTAACGTTCAAGATGGTTTACCACCTCCCGGACTGTCGCTATAAGAGTCTCATTCTCCTGTGGGTTGGCCAGGATAAGGTTGTGCAGCCGATTCATGTAGGAATCAATGGTGTCTAAGGTGGGGATCTCCCCGCTCCCTGGAAAACAGAAACAGAAGACCAGACACTTGGCAACTGCCTTCCCAAGGAATGGAGGCTATCTGCAGGGTAGCGAAGTAGCAGAATGGAAGGACTCCCTGGGGCTCTATTGGGCAACCACAGTCCAACCCACACAAACCTGGATGCTCTGCTCCTGTTTTTTAGACCACGTTCAACACAACCAAACAGGATGATGCTAAGTTAGCCTGCTACAAAGCGAAGCATGTCCCATCTTCCCAGTGCTTCCTCGGAGCCCGGCAGATTCTAGATCAGGAATGTCCGACCTTGACAACTTTTAAGACTTGTGGACTTTCAACTCTCAGAATTCCCCAGCCAGCCATGGGAGTTGAAGTCCACGAGTCTTAAAGTGGCCAAGGTTGGGCAGCCCTGGTTC
Organism: Thermophis baileyi; assembly: GCA_003457575.1. Classification (NCBI taxonomy): domain Eukaryota; kingdom Metazoa; phylum Chordata; class Lepidosauria; order Squamata; family Dipsadidae; genus Thermophis; species Thermophis baileyi. The sequence goes on from QLTV01002678.1 coordinate 442,071, forward strand.
TAGAGGCAACCTCGGAAACTAAACGGCTGAGAGGGCTCCTGCGGGCAACTTTATTTGCCTTCTGGGGAAAAGGGTGTTCACTTTCATGGCAACCATCTTGTGAGAGAGCCTACGAGCCTTATGGATTGCCAACGACAAAGCCAGGGAGGTGGCTTCATTCCGGCAGTTGAAAGGTTGAATGTAGGCACGGAAGAAGAAGAAACCTACCAGAGGCTCATTTTATTCCAAAGGCGACCCTTAAACATTTAGGACCCATCGTGCATTGGGTGATGGCATCTAAGCTCACCTGGCAGCACCACTCAGGGGGGGGGGGGAAGAGGGCGCGTCACCTGGAGAACTATTTCTAAACATTCTCAAAGGGTCGCTCCAAATTTGAAACATCAAAGAGATCGAAACCGAACGTGAAAAGAAAGATGGTGGACGTATAACCCCGCGAAGTAGGAGGTACTTCTACTAAAGGCCGATGTAAGAGCCGTGGCGGCGCAGTGGTTAGAATGCAGTATTGCAGGCTAATTCTGCCGACTGCCAGCAGTTCGATTCTCACGGCTCAAGGTTGAGTCAGCCTTCCGTCCTTCCGAGGTCGGTAAAACGAAGACCCAGATTGTTGGGGGGCAAATATGCTGACTCTGTAAACCGCTTACAGGGGGCTGTAAAGCACTGTGAAGCGGTATATAAGTCTAAGGACTACTGTTCACCTGGTAAGGGGACCCCGGCAAAGCTACTGGCTAGAGCCTGTCGTAAGGTTTCCAAGTGCTGCTGTAACACCGTGTTGCGACTGCGCTCGTGGATCACGTCCACCTCCAGCTTCTCCACCGCGGTCCTCATGCTCTCCACGTGCTTCTGGAGGGCCGCGTTCCTTTCCTCAAACTCCATGTTGGACTTGCGAAGCTGGCGCAGCTCGGCTTCTCGCGCTGACAACAACAGAGAAGAGTGTGAGAACCACGTTATCTAAAATTCAGAAGATTTGGCCTGAGCAGGGAAAGGTTTGGGCCCACGGATCATTCCCCTCATTTCTCGTCTCTTGATCGCCCACGGAGCCATAGGATCGGTTCAAAGAAAGACAAGATAAAGGGATTTATAGAATTAAGAGATGTCGTTATTAAGAAGGTAAAGGTAAAGATTTTCCCTATCCAGTCTTTCTCTGACATCAGGGAGGAGGATGCTCATCTCTGTTTCTTGGCCGAGGGAGCCAGCGTTGTCCGAAGACGCTTCTATGTTACCTTCCCACCAAAGTGGTACCTATTTATCTACTCACATTTGCATGCTTTCGAACTGAAGGCAATTTCTGCTTAATGTATTCTGCAGAGCGAGTGAGAAGTCCCAATAGTTTCAAATGAAGTAAGTACAACGATTTCTTCTTAAACTGGGTTTCCCAACCTTGGCAACTTTTAAGGCGGGTGGACTTCAACTCCCAGAATTCCCCGGCCAGCCATTTTAAAGTTGTCAACGTTGGGGAACCCGGTCTTAAATTCTTCTTACCATCAAAAACATTAACCGAGTTGCATAGCCGCAATGATATCATCTAGAACAGGGTGGGGAATGACGGGCCCTTTATGACTTGTGGGCTTCAACTTCAGGGGTGGGTTCCGGATTTTCCTACTGCCGGTTTGCTCAGGGATGCGCCGCGCGGGCGGGTCACGGGTGCGCAGTACAAAAAAAAAGCTTCTGCGCATGCACAGAAGCAAAAAACAAGATGGCAGCGTCTATGGCGCCGCCAAGAGAACCAGCTCGGGGGCGTGGCAGGCATGGGTTGCTGCCGGTTCCAGCGACCCAGGCCACCATGTTACTAACGGTTCTATAGAACCGGTCCGAACCGGTAAGAACCCACCTCTGTTCAACTTCCTGGCTCAGGAATTCTGGGAGTTGAAGTCCACAAGTCATAAACGGGACACCGTTCCCCACCCCTGATCTACAAGCTTTGTATCAAATTCTTCAAAGAAGTTCTCTTTAAAGTCTTTAAAAGATAGAGGAAGAAGACTTGGGGTTTGGGTCTGATGAGTCATTTTTGAAATTCTATTTAGGATAAAATTACTTTTAAATTAATTTTAGCAAGCAATCAAAAATTTATTATAAAAAATGTTCAGAGATGGTCCTACATGCCCTTAGCATTTCATTTCATTAGATTAAATGAAGTTTTTTTTTTCTAAGCTGTGTTGGAGGAGTTCTAATCAAACTGTTACGTATTATCAACTCTGATCAAAGGGTTTCTAAGGAAACGGGGGGGGGGAATCACACAGTAGATTAATGCTGGTGTAATTTTGCTGCCCATCTTTTCTGTCAAAATGGCAAACATTAAATATACGCAAATCGGGATACCCTTATTTTATTCTGTCATAACTTCCACAAAGGAATTGCATGACCTCTGTAGATGCCTTACGCGAAATAAGTGAATAAATTCCATAAAGGAATTTTGCCTGCAGTGAACTGAAGAAAATCTGTGTTTCCTGGATTTAAGAGTGCATTTTCCTAGGCCTGCATAACTATTGTGTGAGCTCCAAAATTGGCACAGCTCTTCTACAGAGACACTATGAGGGTGCCAGTTTTGGCTCCAACTCAGCGGTGAAATCTACTTACCTTCCCTACCGGTTCAGAAACGCGCGCTTTGCGTGCGCTTTTTCACCCTCTGCACATGCACAGAACGCTTTGCGCATGCGCAGAGGGTTAAAACCAAGAAAATGGCGATGTCCGGGCGGGTGGGCGGAGCCTCGCGCTGCCACCGCTACTGGTTCTCCGAACCACCGGCGGCCGCCGCTACTGGTACACCCGAACCGGGCCGAACCGGTAGCATTTCACCCCTGCTCCAACTGTTGCAAGACTTCTGGCAAATGCATTATCTTAATTCAGTTGTTATTAGCTGCAGGATTTACTATAATAAAGCAACAGAAAAATATGTCTTTCTTTTTTAAAATGAAGTAATCTTATAGGTTTTAAACAGGGGGTGTCCAACCTTGGCAACTTTAAGACTTGTGGACTTTAATTCCCAGAATTCCCCAGGCTGGGGAACCCACCTCCTGGCTGGGGAATTCTGGGAGTTAAAGTCCACAAGTCTTAAAGTTGCCAAGGTTGGACACCCCCTGTTTAAACATTCATCTGATCTTGACACAAATGCAGTATTTCCCAGGCAGCTAACCTGTCTACTTCCACAGAACTGCAAAACCCAAACAAAAATATATACATTTTTACACTTCCCTGGGAGTAAGCCCTATGGAATGCAATGGTGGTCCTGAATAGATATCGGTAGCATCGCTCTATCGCATGCCAAAACTTTGAGAACACGCAAAATGTGAAAGGAGAAAGAGAATGTGAGTTTTTATTTCATTCTGCTCACCTTTACTGTGGTTTAAAAACTCCTCGGTAAATATTGGAATATCGAACACTGACCTCTCCTTTGTATCCGGTTCCTTCTGCAATCAGACAAAGTTGCGTCTTGAAAATTCACAGTATGAAACAACTCTGAAGACCGTTAACCCTTTTCAGGCATTAATCAAAGGAAGGACATTATGATAATTTACAGATTAACAGAGTTGGAAGGGACCTTGTAGGTCATCTAGTCCAATCCCCTGCCCAAGCAGGAGACCCTACACCACTTCTGACAGATGGCAATCCAATCTCTTCTTGAAAGCCTCCAGTGATGAAACTCCACAACTTCTGAAGGCAACTTCTGTTCCATTGATGGATTGTTCTCACTGTCAGAAAATTTCTCCTTATTTCCAGGTTGAATCTCTCCTTGATCACTTTCCATCCATTATTCCTTGTCTGGCCTTCGGGTGCCTTGGAAAATAGCTGGACACCCCCCCCTCCTCTCTGTGGCAGCCCCTCAAATATTGGAAGACTGCTATCCTGTCTCCCCTGGTCCTTCCTTCTCTTCACTAGACTAGCCATGCCCAGTTCCTGCAACCGTTCTTCGTAAGTTTTAGTCTCCAGTCCCCTAATCATCCTGGTTGCTCTTCTCTGCACTTTTTCTAGAGTCTCAACATTTTTTTTTTAATATGGAAGCAAGTAGGGATTTCCGGTCTGTTCCACATGTTATGCCATCAGCATGGTAAACTCGCAAGATTCGTTTTTCTCGCTATGTACATTTATATATCCGAACTAGACTGTGTTGTTTCTCTGTGTCATATAATATTGTGGATATATGGGTATATGCATATTTTTTTATTTATATTTTTTCATGTTTATGTAGTGTGTATTGGAGTGGTGACCCTTTGAGAGCTGTATGCAATGAAATTTCATTTTAAAGTATGATGATTAGTGTACATTTAAAGTGACAATAAGGTCATTCTGAGTCTAAGTCTCCCTTCTAACACGCAGGCACTGAATGCAATCATCAGCAAAGAAAATCCTTCCCGCAAACTCTTCAGCTAGGTACCCCACCTGTGAAGACGCAAACAGCTCCCCCCCCCCCAAGTGAACTGGAGTTCCTATTCAAACAAACGCACCCAACACAGAGATTTGAGGAAGGTGGCCTAACGTTGAAGGCAAGGCTGAAAGGACAGAGCTCCTAACTAAATCAGGGAGGATATAGACTGAATTACAAGCCGAAATGTGCACAGGGCTCAGGAAAATAGCTTGACAAAACCCCAAATATTTCTGTTTTTCCAATTCTCGGATCTTCAGTCAGGAATCTTGGCTTTCGGAGCTGGCCCTTTGCAATTCCTCTGTTACCTTTGCTGTAACAACCGCAGTCAAAACAGCTGTGCAAGAACGAAAGAGATTGGAAAGGAGTAGGATTTTTAAACAGCTAAAAGCATTCTGGCTGCCAGCGAGATCTATCAAGCAGGGGGTGAAGTCTTTTGTTTGGTTAGGACTGTGGCCTTTTTTTTTTTTTTTAGATTGAACACTTCAGGTTTTGAACGAAGCGTCAAACGTAACTTGGAGCCAAGCTAAGGGCTTAAGACCCTACAAGGGAGTTTTGGCAGTTCAATCTCGGGGCTTCGCACTGGGGGCGGCTCTTCACAAGTTTGGTGAAGCACCTGGCAGGTCTTGTAAGAGGGAGACAACCTTCCATGCAACACTTGAAAGCTCTCGTAGAGTTGGTGGAGTGAGTCACACAAGGCAAGCAATTCATCATCTCCTAACCAATGGGAAAAGGAACTAGAAATTGAGTCACAAGGAGAGGCTGGGCGAAAGGAAAAACAAGCCAACCCTTCTAAAATTAGAGGAAGTGAAATACTTCCTGTCTGAGGTCCACAATCTGTCAACCATACCCATCCTGACCCAAAGTAACATTTTTGAAAATAACAATAAGAGGAGGAGGAGGAGGAGCTGTGGGATCCTTGTGGTCTCTGAGCTAGATTGCTTTCTTGCAGTTGTTTCATTACCCAGCTAGGTAATATCATCAGTGCTAGAAGGGAATAGAGTTTGTGGAGAGGAGGAGGAGGAGGAGGAGGGGGAGGGATAGGAGGAGGAGGAGGAGGAGGAGGAAGATAAATAGATTTTAATGTCAATAAATATAAAACTGGATGCCGTCTCCAAAGGGTATGTGAGAGCCCTGAGATATTGGAACACTGCTATCACGTCACCCCTAGTTCTTCTTTTCCTTAAATGAGACATACCCTACCCAATTCCTGGAAGGGAGTGGAAAAACGTTGGGGTAGGGCTCATTTTGCAGTGGCTCACCACAGCGCTCAGCATCAAACCAAGGAACGAAACGAATGACTTAGTCCTCTAAACGCCATTATCCCTCCCATTTCTATTTAAGGAACCATCTCAGAAGCAGCGTCACGATAAAATTCATTATAAAAGAACATATCAGGGACCGAAGGGGCAGGAGGGGAATGTTTGCCTAAGGCAACAACACGGTTGAAAACCAGCTTTCATTAGACCCCAAAGAAAACCGGCATTAAAAGCGGTGAGGAGGACGAACTCTTTAAGAATGGATGAAAGGGGGGGGGGAGTGAGCCCCAAGGACAAAATATTGCTTCTCCTAGGAGGTTCCCCATGTGCCCCCTCCCCACTACAAGCAATTAAGTCCCAGAGGTCAGGCAAAGACTTCTTTCAGCTTAATGGAAGCATATTAATGAAAACCGTCAGCCCCTTTCCATTAGCGAGTACATTTCGCCAACATGTGAAGAATCTCCGGGGGGGGGGGAGGGGATCTCCTACAATTTAAACCACTCGTGGGAATAACATCAACAGAGATCTCATTACCCTTTTATTGCAAAGGGTATTGCATTTGTTCGGGCTTAATGTCGGGGTGTCACGAAGGCGAGAAACTCCAATTATGATGGCTGCTTTCCTGGTCCTTAAAAGAGGCGATTCGGGGACACGTGAACTGACTTGGCGGTGTGAGAAGAACTGCGTTGTGTTCCTAAGACAGGCCTCGATTCTGAGATTGCAGGAATTACTGGAATCCTTGATAGAGGAGAATGTTTTTGTGGCTCAGGGTTGAAATGAGAGGTCCTTGGGGCTCTCTGAGCTTGGTGGTTTTCTTGCAGTCGTTTCATTACCCAGCTAGGTAATATCATCAGTGCTAGAAGGGGAATGGAGTTTGGGAGGAGGAGGAGGAGGAGGAGGAGGAGGACTGTGGGGTCCTTGTGCTCTCTTAGCTGGGTTGTTTTCTTGCAGTTATTTCATTACCAAACTAGGTAACTACAACACTGATGATGTTACCTAGTTTGGTAATGAAAGGTCCACAAGAAAACAACCAAGCTCAGAGATCACTAAGGACTCTTAATCCAGACAGTATCAGTAGAGCTTTAAGAAAGCCCTTTTAAGAAAGAAAGTAATGAAACAAAAATCTTTTCTTCAGTTAAGTGTATTCTGACATTATGTTGGCGATGGAAACAGACCAATTTGCTTTTGGAGAACGGCTGTTAAGTTGTGACAATGAAGTCTAGCTAGATAAAGGAACAACTATCAACACTTGGTGTGTTCGTTTAATATACTTTAAAAAATCCTTTTTAAAAAAATGGAATTAACAGAATCGAGAACACCAAACAAGATTCTTAAATCTTAAGAATAATTGTTGCATGCATTGCCTAGAATCCTGCTTTTTCATTTTGCTTCGTACAAATTATTATCTGGCCCAACAGCTGACTGCAATGCTCCTGGGTTGATTTAGGACTGTGATGAGTGAAGCACTCCCAAACCAGGAATGTAAACCCGATTCTGTTTTAAATAGTTATGCAAGTGCCTCTAAGGGGCACCCAGCACTTTCAAGGCTGATCAAAAGGATTATAGTAATGGACTAGAAAATGCAACACTGGTATAAAATGGCGAACAGTAAGAAGTTTTTAAAACACTTGAGCCAGGAGTTCGAAGAGGATGGTCCCACCACTAAAAAGACATTCTCTTTTGTGCTTGCTAGGCCATAGAATAAGATTTATAGTCAGTCAAGTGTCAAGCGCTGGAAAATCAGAAATCCAGGCAGTTCAAATATATGTGAGGGTTTATTGCAAGTTTAAGCTCTCTACAAGAATCTGAATTACTAACGGTGCAATATGGTGGTGGCAGATAAAGAGTCAACAGAATTCAAGGTGGGCTGGAGTTAGATCTCTTGTGGGCGCGAAGGGACTCAAGACTAGTGACACGTTTGACCCCTCCCTCCCTCAGGCTCAGCCTGCTCATACCTGACACCAAGTATCCAGAAAACAATACTGTTGGGAAGCGCCGTTTAGCCGTGCTACTCTGTGGGGAAAGGACAAAATCCAGCAAGTGTGATCCCAGTGCCAGCTGCTGAGAAATTCTAGAGGAATAACAAGATTGCATGGCATTGCCACCGCCCATTCCCTAGAGTGGGTTGCTTAATGAAGCAACTCAATGGATCCCAACCATCAGAACTGCAAAGGACCACGTAGAAATGAAAAGGGATCACTTGCTACTTGGATACCAAAACGGGGAGGGAGGGAGGGAGGGGTGTTTCTCTCCTTTGCCTAGCATCACCCAATCCCAACAATGAGGTCCTTGTTTTCTCTTTTAAGGTTTGAGATTAGATTTTGCAGAATCTTAAGCAACTGGTCCAGCAGATCTACCAGCGGACAGGATTGAGGTTATCGTAACTTTGGTCTATGGGATGCTATTTCATTCTATTTCATTCTATTTTCAGCAGCCTTGCTTGTTAAATATAGGGACCCTCAATGCCCCTTCAATTAATTCCAGTAACGCTGTCAACCCTGAAGCTGGCCTGACTGAAGCCATTTTGAGACTTCAGTGCTGACACACTGGAGCTGAGGAATAGGGAGGGGGGAATAGAGATAGTTGGGGTTTGTAGTCAAAACAAAATACTTTCTCTTAGGAACCAAGGACATCCCTGCAGGTGCTCGGAAGGAGGGGACTGGAGTCACCTAGCAACTGGACAGTATCCTGATTGGACCATGTGACTGATTATTTTGAGAAAGTGACAAACTTTTACTTTTAATTAGGTGAAAACTGCGGGAATAATCAGAGTCGGTTTTCACCAGCCTGTGCCAATATGACATATCCAATAAACTTATTCTTTGAGGAATCTACCGGCCTCGGAGTTTTGTTTGCTACGGGTGTGTTACTTGGAACCCTGACAAACACTTAATGAGAAAAGAATCAGCTCCGGATGTTATCATAAAAAATAAGGCATTTACCTGATGGTCGTGGGTAGCTGGGCGTGTTCCTTCTGAAACAGACAGACGAGGAGTAAATTTACAATGTGTTTACAATGATTGCAGCGTCCCAGGATCATGGGATCACCATTTGCGACTTTCCCAGCCACTTCTGACACGCAAAGTCAATGGGGGAAGTCGGAGTCACTTAACAACAGCACAATTTGCTAAATAACTGCAGTGATTCGCTTAACGTCCATGGCAAAAAAAAGGATCATAAAATCAGGGGTGACTCACTTAACCACGCTACTCTCTGAAGTTCTGATCCCAATCGCAGTTGTAAGTTAAGGAGGAGCTGTAATTGTTGCATGTGTACATGTGTAGATGTAGGTAAATAAAAGACTACAAGCAGAAGATACTCTCTGAAACAGTGATTGAAATACCACTCAGAAGGAAACCCAACTGCTTCTGCAGTCAAGGAAGGGGACACCATTCACCCAGGTTCCTAGGAAGCCTCCTGCCACCCAACTCAACATCTTAGCAGGTCAGCGGTTGCCGTATTTTTCGGACTATAAGACGCATTTTTTTGTCTAAGTGCTATTACTATAAAAGGAGCCCGCGTGTTACTTTTAGAGATCGTACCTTGCCGATGTGTTTTGCCTTTCTGTCTGTCCTGGGTTTTCCTGCTAAAAACCTTGTAAGCCTCCGTCTTCTGGTACTGCTCCAACTCCTTCATGTAGCGCTCCTTATCTCTGTCGGCCTCCTCAAGGTAGCGCTGCAACGACAGAACAATCACTCCTCTGTTCTTGGCCAACTGGGTGAGGAAGCCAGAGAGTTGAAATTCAGCCGCCGTCTCTGGTTCCCCCAAGAATGTAAAGCGGAGCTGAATACCAAGAGCTGGCAGGGTTAAAAAGCAGCCGAGTTCCCTCTCGGTACCGTCTGTAAGTTAATAGTATCAAACTAGAATTTGGCATTTTGTTCATAGTTGGTCAGTTGTGACCCTCTCAGCTTCAGGATGTGGGCTGTGCCTAACATTTCCCCGCATGCATGAAGCAATCCTACAAGTTTCCCGGTGAATGGCCATGAGTAACTCAATGGTAGATCCATCTGGGTATGAAGTGTCTGCACCTCTGGCTTTACTATGGGTTTAAACTACAGAAATCTTGGGAAAGAGGGAGAGGGAGGGAGATATAGATGATGGATGGATGGATGGATGGATGGATGGATGGATGGATGGATGGAGGGATGGAGGGAAGGGAGGGAAGGGAGGGAGGGAGGGAGGGAGATATAGGTGATGGATGGCTGGATGGATGGAGAGGGGGGAAGGGAGGGAGAGGAAGAGAGATATGATGGATGGATGAAGAGGGAGGGAGGGAAAGGGGAAGATATAGATGATGGATGAATGGAGAGAGGGAGAGAGATATAGGTGATGGATGGATAGATTAGATAGATAGATAGATAGATAGATAGATAGATAGATAGATGGATGGATGGATGGATGGATGGATGGATGGATGGATGGATGGATGGATGGATGGATGGATGGATGGAT
>QLTV01002678.1:476981-489782 GCA_003457575.1 Thermophis baileyi
AAACATATATATATCCTTGTCCCTGGAACATGCAGATAGGGAGAAGAATCCTGTGGCTCAGAGGTTTAATCACTTGCCTTGTTAGGCAAGTGGCCCAGGTTCTAATCCCATAAGGGTGTGGCTAGCTGATGAGAGCTAAATAGCTTGAAATAGATCTATACTAGTCTCCCTTTATTTATGTAAAAATATGTAACATATAGAAACGGACTGTCGTTTGTAAGTAACTGCCTGGATGGCCCCTGGAGGGGCCGAAAGGCAAAAAGGAAGCAGTAGGCTCCCTCCCATATTTGGGTATACCAGGTGATTTAACAGAGAAAAGTGTCTGGAATATATTCACCATGGATCTCCAATCTTAGGATTGCTTTCGACACGCAAATCTGAGACGCAGGCGAGGGAAGGAATGTCAAATCTCGCCCTTCCACTCATTTTTTCCTTCAAGCGTCGTTTTATTCTTCCCAGCCATGGGAACTCCCTTGCTTATCATCTACATGTCTAGCTCCTTTGCGTGGAGTTAAAAACAAAAACAGACATCTCCATGAGAAAAATCAGCCAATGACACAACAAAGTCAACCTCAACATTCCACCCACGGTATTTATTTTTCCATGAAGGACAGCTCTTTCCTTCAGCTATTACTCTTCCCTGATGTTTTGTCTGCTGAAATAGTCCTTCCCAGGGATTTGCTCCCTATTTAATGTCCCCTAGGAGAAAATCTACTGTCTTTCCGGATCTAGTCACCGTAATGTCAAGTTCTTCGCTTAGGAGATTCAAACAGAAACTCACGATGTCAAGGGTTTAGACACCATCACTGGGAACGTATATAATTTCTACCCAGAAATTCTTAACCTTGAAAATATGACTATGTTTAAGTTAAGACGCAACATACGGTTTATCTGTTGTTTGGCAAGCGTTTTCATGGAAGTCAGGCAATCACATAAACACTTGAAGCACAAACATTGAACATAAATCAATCCTCAAAAATGAGCCCTCCTTTGCTGTACACGTAGTCCTCAACATACGACCACAATGGAGCCCACAATTTCTGTGGCTAAGTGAGAAACATGTTAAGTGAATTTTGGCCCATTTTACGACCTCTCTTGCCACAGTTGTTAAGTGAACCACTGCAATTGTTAAATTAGTAACCCGGTTGTTAAGTGAATCTGGTTTCCCCGTTGACTTGGCTTGTCATAAGGCCGCAAAAGGGAATCACGTGACCCTGGGACACTGCAACCGTCATAAATGAGAGTCAGTTGGCAAGCATCCGAATATAAATCATGTGACCATGGGGGTGCTGCAACGGTCATAAATGTGAAAAACGGTCATAAGTCACTGTTTTCAATGCCGTTGTAACTTCGAACAGTCTGTTTCGTGACTGTTCAGTTAACAACAGTAGTGTCATTACAACACCTTCTACAAAAAATGTTTGGATGATGCTTCATAAACCTCCTGTGTAGGCTTTGATATACAGCAGTGGTTCTCAACCTTTCTAATGCCGCGCCCCCCCCAGCGCCCCCCCCGCTGATCTGGGTGTGCGGAAGGGCAGCGGTGCAACCCAGCTTCCGCTAGTGTCTCGTTTGAGTTCCTTTTCCATGAGCTGCGGAAACGGTTCGGGCGTGCCTGCCCGTGGTCGGAGAGCCGGTAGCGACGGCAGCGCGAGGCTTTGCCCACCCGCCCGGATGCCGCCATTTCGGTTCTTTTACCCTCTGCGCATGCACAGAATGATTTGCACATGTTTTGCAGAGGGTAAAAGAACCCAAATGGCGGCATCCGGGCGGGTGGGCAAAGTCTCCCGCTTGTGTCGCTACCGGCTATCCAGCGACCCGCAGGCACGGCCGAACCGGGAGCATTTCACCCCTGCAGTGACAGTGGCACCAAGATGGCGGGCTAACGCGCGCGGCGACCCCTGTGAAATGGTCGTTCAACCCCCAAAGGGGTCGCGACCCACAGGTTGAGAACCGCTGATATACAGACTGTCTCTAATGCACAATATTATAAGCCATGAAACACTGAGAACCAGCGGAGAGAGGCGGTTCAGGGTTTAAGATATTCAGTTTCTGGTCCCTTATGGAGGCATCTCACAAGGTTGTGGTGGTAGCCGAAATGGCAGGACAGACCAACATGTGCTTAGAACTCCTGAGTGGAAGGTGAGATCGGAATCTGTACAAATGAGTATTGTATAAATCAAGGCCTGTGGGAAAAAAAAGAACGCTTTTTCATACCTGTGCCCTTTTTATGTTGGATTATACATCATGTTCAAGGCTAGATATTCATAAAGAGATTTGGGGTGGTGGGGGAGAGAAAAGCACTGTTAACAACATAGAATTTGGGTGAAACAGGAAAACGAATAATCTTTGGGTCCGTGACTCACCAAAGTCAATGTGAGCTCAAGTGGTTCTGCCTCCCACCATCTCTTGATCGTCACACTCCGCGTTCTGGCAAGATTAAAATCTGTTCTCTCCATTCATAAACAGAGCTTCTCGCGTCTGAGTCACCCGAATTAAGAACTTCAAAAGGTTATTTCGTACAATTTAGCAAAACTTTTAGGAAACGGTCGTTTAGAATTTCAATCTTGTTTTCTTGGATAAATCAGAGACTCAAAGTTCCAAATGAGTTGCCGAGGTTCAAAGATCTCTTTAAACTTGAGAGGTAAAGCAAGGCAAAATATATAGGTAGTCCTCCAGTTAGGACTCTAATTGAGACCGGAATTTCCGTCACTAAGCAAAACATCATGTGATTCTGTCACTTAGCAACAGCAGTTCTGGTTGTGTTGATTAGGAAAGGAAGTAACAGTACTGCCTCTTTGTAAAATACGGTAATCCTTGATGTACTGCAGTTCGTTTAGTGACCAAAGTTACAACGGCACTGAAAAAAGTGACTTATGACCGTTTTTCACACTTATGACCGCTGTAGCATCCCCTTGGTCACGTGCTCAAAATTCAGACGCTTGGGAACTGACTCACATTTATGACGGTCGCAGTATCCCAGGGTAACGTGATCCCTTTTTGCGACCTTCTTACAAGCAAAGTCAATGGGAAAACCCGATTCACTTAACAATCGTGTTACAACTGCAGTGATTCACTTAACAACTGTGGGAAGAAAGGTCGTAAAATTAACAAATGTTTCACTTAGGAACAAAAATTTTGGACTCAACTGTGGTCTTAAGTTGAGGACTGCCTGTATACATCCAGGAAGGCTAACAGACCTGCCAGCTTTCCTCCCTTCCCTTCCCTTCCCTTCCCTTCCCTTCCCTTCCCTGCACACACTGAACAGGTTCACACATCACTCAAAGCTACTATGCAGTTTATCAATGTGAGACAATGCTGGGTAAGACACCACTTGATGGTTATTATGTAGTTTGGTAGGGGCTTAACATAAGTGTACACTCAAATGTGGTTTGTAATCCATACTGGATGGTTTAGCATGATGCAGGAATCCAGCCAATTGTGGTTTATTCAACAATTCAATAATTCATGGCTTAGTCTGGTGTTTATATGCAGACACTGTATTTAAACAAGCTTGGAAGACTGGAAAGACAATGTTCTATTTATTCCTTATGTAATCAAGTCACTAAAAAATATAATGCGCAACTGCAAAATTATTAAGGTGAAACACAAGAAGCCACAGGAATAAATGTTTTGAGTATTTGGGGAAGTGAGATAGTGAAGCACGCAACTGAGACTGAAGTGTTAAAGAGAATTCCCATTATTAGCACCCATTCTGAAAGTTCAAAAGTAATAACTAAAACAGAGCTTACAATTTCTGAAAAAAAGAACACATTTCACAAGTTTTTATACCGTTCTAACAACAAATATCACCACAGTTGCAGGACAATTCCTTTTCAGACTGCAGCCAGAAATCCATATGGTCAAATGATCATCCATAACCCATAAAATCATAAACTAGTAAGAATTCTGAATAAACTTCTTGTTGCTATGCTGTAGCAGGTTTACAGTTTCCCAGAGTGGATGGATTGCCAAACCATGATTATGCATTACTTGTAAATCAGCATTAAACAGCTATGCTTTTTTAATTTTAAACTCCTTCTCAATTACTCCCCCCCCCCTCTCTCTCTCCCCCTCTCCCTCTCTCTCATTGACCTACAGAGACTATCAGACGTACAATGAACAGTAATCCTCAAATATCTGTGTCTAGTTACTAGAGAATGGAATTTCCAGCTTGTTTGTGCTAAATTAATCTTAATATTGCTAAAAATATAAAATATACTATAACATACACACTAAAGCAATGTTTAAGCGTTTGCAGTTTTGCACTTCTGCCACACTCTTTTTTTTATAATACTTTAGATTTATTCTTTATTTGCATATCAATACCCACAATGCTCTTCAGACTCACAGCAGTGCGTTTAAGCCCTGGGAACAAGCTGAAAGATGCTCATGTACTCAGTTATTCTCTGTATGCTTTGAAACCTTCATAAACATATCCTCGTAGAGTTCACTCAGTAATTGCTTCTCTGGAATAAGCTCTTAGAACAGAATTTCGAAACTTAACAAGGGGTTACGAGAACTGTTACATAAGCTCTGAGCAAAAAGAAACCTAATGCAGAACTTTAAAATGCTCAGTGGCAAATTAAATAAATGAAATTTAAATTCAAAAAGTCCCTTTTGCATCAAAGATAAGTGCTCTAATATTTCAAAATGTACTTTTGCACATAAAGAACGTTTGAAGTATAAAAGGATTTTTGAAAACAAAACCAGACTTCACTGGCAAAGTTACCTGAAATAATTAAGATACATTTTGAACTACCTATTATTTTTATTTCTAAGCTTAGCTTGTGCACCAAACATTGCAAATCTCACCTTGACAGGTCTTCAGCTCACAATTCTCTTTCTTGGAAAGAATAGCAGACAGCAGTCTCTTCCTCAACGGTTGCCAAGGGCTAACGGACAGACGTCGGCCCTTTGCAAATTAAGTTCCAGTTCCAGTTCCACTACTATTACATAAATTCTATGAATAAACAAACCTTACATGTCATAGCATTAAAGCAATGATAACAGTATAGTATCTCCCAATAAAAGGAGACCTTGCTAAAGACTCTGATGTACATATGGCCATTCACACATTTTCAGAAGTCGAAGGAATCGTCTTAATTTTTCACACGCGTGAATTCCCCATTTGCCCAAAAAATTTTAAGCGGAACGCACACTGGAATAGTTGGAAATATTATGCATACTTTTATTGCCTGCATATATCATTATCATCATAAATAATTATAGTAGATTATTTGCATTTGGAAGGTTAGCAATAAGCTCATCTCAGAGAATGCCAGAAAGTTCCAGTCCAACACCCTTATGACACGGATTCCATTTCCTGCTTTTTCTTCAGAACAATGTTCTGAGATGGGATTGCATATTTGCCTCCACCCAAGCATGTTTAAAACATCCCATCAAATCAGCTCACTATCTGCACCTTTCCCCTGAATAGCCTTACAGGTAGTCCTCGACTTACAACAGTTCATTTAGTGACTACAACGGCACTGAAAAAAGTGACTTATGAGCATTTTTCACACTTATGACCGTTGCAGCATCCCCTCGGTCATGTGATTTACATTCGGACGCTTGACAACTGACTCACATTGATGACTGTTGCAGTGTCCCGTCGTCACGTGAACCCCCTTTTGCGACCTTCTGACAAGCAAAGTCAATGGAGAAGCCAGATTCACTTAACAACCGGGTTACTAATTCGAGAACTGCAGTGATTCACTTAACAACTGTGGCGAGAAAAGCTGTAAAATAGGGCAAAACAAATTTCTCACTTAGCAACGTAGATTTTGGGCTCAATTGCGGTCGTATGTTGAGGATTACCTGTATCAGCTTTTTGCTTAAAGGGGCTCGATTCTGCTTGCATTATATTCTTTTAATCACCATATTTTTAATTCTATCACCACGTGAATAAAGAATAAACATTCGCCATGTCAATGACCAGACAGACAAGCTCACTCAATGTTAGGGGAAAACAACGACAATCCCTCTCCTCTCAAATGACTAATATATTTCAAAGTGGTAGCTGCAGAAACCAAAACTTTATTTTTATCCATTGGCAGCGAAAGTGAAAAACTCCTGAGAAGTTAGAGTTGATAAAACACCGAGCGAGATTGGTTTTCTTAACGTGGGTTAGTTCTGACAACAACACATTAGGCTTGTAAATATAATACTTAATAATCGTGTTACAATCCCAGATTCTTCTAAATGCTTACACATAAGAAGACCCTCTTTAAGGCTTTTCTAAAACTGGAGATTTTAACTGTTTAGCTCAGCCTAGTTTTTCTGGTAGGAGGAAAACCAGTTTACTGAAGGGAGGAAGAATGGCAGGAAGTAGGATTCCACTCGTTTTGCCAGAACTTTTAAAAGACTTCCCAGACTGCAGCGTCGTTCCAAATTGTACCAAGATAGCTGCCAGAGGATGCTGACTAATGAGATGCTAAATAATGGGAAATGAGTAAAAAAGAAGCTGTAGGGCATCTTGAAGTTTCCAGGGTTGAGACACACTGTTGTACTACAACAAGGCCATGGGGAGAACAGAATAAGAGGAATCTACCGGTATGCCTCTAGTTCTTTGACCAAAGTGTTCAATAGTATGTACAAGTTCACATACTGGTAGCTCTGGACTTACAACCATTCGTTTAGTGGCCGTTCAAAGTTATGATGGCACTGAAAAAGTGACTCATCTAGCATCTCATTAGTCAACCATCGCAGCATCTCCATGGTCATGAGATCAAAATGTGGGCATTTGACAATTGTTCATACATTGGAAGACGGTTGAGCGCTGGGTTGGGTCACCTGATCGCCGTCTGCGTCCTTCCCAGCCAGCTTCCGACAAGCAAAGTCAATGGGGAAAGCCAAATTCGCTTAATGACCACATGATTCACTTAACGACTTCAATGATCCATGATCACCACTGTGGAAAAAATGGTCATAAAACTGGGCATGGCTCATTTAACAACCGCCTCACGTTAACCACACAAATTCTGGTTCCAATTTTGGTCATAAGTTGAGGATTGCCTGTATTGGGCTAAATCAAGCTTGATTTATTTAGTAAATAATCTAAAGAAGCTGCCTTGAGTTCACCTAACTTACTCAGCAAAAAATAAGTACACAATATTTATTATACACAGCGTGGTGTGTGGAACATGTCAAAGGAATAGCAAGGTGCTTTCGCTCTAGGGGAACTCAATAATTTTTGCCAGTGTTAACTTCTGTCAGAGTTGCTGGCTACATTATGCGGAATATGTCTTTGCTCAACAGTCTAACTTGGATTAATATTTACATAAGAACTTCTAAAGTACTGCAAAGAATTCCTCAAATCGCTAAACAGATCATCATCCTTCTGTTTGCAGAACCATGTTATTAAAATAATTCTTCCTGTGAAATTAAAATAAATTCATAGGAGGACTCTCATAATACAATATTAATCCCCGATTTGCTTTATACAGGCCTGAAGCTTTCTCGTAAAACATTATGCATTTCAAGATCACCATTGCAGCCCAAAGTATAAGTAGAAATATTTTAAAGCAGGAGGGGGAGATTTCCCACTGTTCTCATTATTTGTCCCTATATTACTGTCCTCAAAGAAATATTCAAATTGACCAGCCCAGTAACGCTAACTTTTATGGACGCTAAATGTATCCCGAATGCATGCTATATGAATCAAAACACTGATATATTTAATCTAAGGAGCTGAATGCCAAGGGAATATCTGATGACAGCTCATATTGGAACACCCAGATTTTGCTTCTCAGTCCCAGATGTTGGATGGTCCTGTGCTGGTTCTAAATTTGCCAGATTAGTGCTATTACATAAATACGATGTTGCTTGAAAAACAAATGTCATAGTTTTGTACAGAGCGCACCGTTGACATACTGAAGGTCTTTGCCCCAGCATCTTCAAAGAGAAAAGGGTAAGATCTATATAACACTCCGGAGAGCTAATGCCAGGTGACACAGAAAATGCCATTTACAAAACTAACTTTCTATAAGATACAAATGGCCTGGACCACACCGCCAAAGAAGCTAGTTATTGTGTATGTTTAGATGGCAAAACCCAGAGATTAACAAGAGATAGATCTGAGGGAGATTTGCAAGGATTTGTAAATCAGCACAGATTAGGGCAGATTACTGTATACGCAGGCTGCCAAAATGATGATGGAAGTTGAATAACTGGGAAGTGAGTTTGTTCACGTAGGACTGAGTTCAGCTCAGCCACGGTGCACAAAACAAACGCTTGGGTTCAGAATTAGTAAAAAAAAAAGAAGGGTATATCTGCCCTTGGTTCCAGTAGCTGGCATTCAGGAGTCTACTCAAAAGCAAGGTAGATCTTGGGAGCCTAAAACTTACCCACTTTTGACATGACTTACAACATTCCAGGGATAGAAGGTCAGCTAGGAAAAATACAAAAATCAGCGTGGCAAGCATCTAATTTATTATCTTACAATATGCTGAAGATTAAAGGCTACCATAAAAGGCATTTTATGCACATTTATGGTGGTTACTCTTTTCATAACGCAAAACAGCCAGAAATTCAATGAGTAATAATGCCATGTGCTCTGAAACAGGAGGGAGGCTTTGCAGCTTGGTTACTTATTATTTTTATTTAAAATATACATGTCTTCTTCATGTAAAATCATATTCATTACCGGTAGCTATTGAACTACGTATTCCTATGCGTATTTCCTCCAAAGTAAGTCACATTACATTCAATAGTTTTACTCTCAAGCATTGGGTCATAGCCAAAAGCAGCATTTCCCTTTAAATTGTGTAAGGGGGGCCATTAAGAACAAACCACTTGCAATGAAGATACTTGTCTAATGAGAAAATTTTAACATATGAGAGAATTTGGCCTTTCCAATATTTTCACGGAATTGCAAATTGGGCTCATGACACTGCAAGGAGCAAAAATAAATAAATAAATAAATAAAAATGCCATGACTATCATTCTGGAAGGTTCTCCCTAAGTTATAGACTCTCCCATTCCTTAAAGATTGACCAAATCCAAGAACTCTCACAAGAGAGAGTACAAGCAGCTGCATTGACTTGTTTTTCCATCAGACCATCTGGCAAAGAAATCACTCAGATAATGCAAAAAGTATGTTTAAGTGCTTTACCTTAGAAAAAAACTACTGGCCGACAACAGAATTCCTTTCCCAAGAATTCCTTTTCTAAGGTTGGTAATAAAAATGAGAGAAGACTGCTTTATTCACCCTACAAAAACATGGTTTTTCTCTTGTTTGCTTCCTAAATCACAGCATTGAAGTGAAAAGTGATGTCCAAATAGCTTACAATCATAAACGTATCAACTGGTAAATTAAGTCCTCTATCAGTATTATTAGAATTATAAATTGTAAGATACATTTCTCCTGTTCCTATTATTTCCTGTTCACTGTTTAAGAATTTGCTTTATGGAAAGCATTATACACATCTTTTAATAAATCATTAATATATTGTAAGCCACTTGGATGAAATGAATTCCTATTATGTTCAACAAACAGCTTACAACGAGCACAAATGCAAATATATTACATAACAGAATTCTGGAAAGAGTATTTCACAACTCGATAAGTGGCAAATGGCATGCAGAGAGCCACAACATTTAAGAAACACAGGTAGTCCTCAACTTACGACCACAACTGAGCCAAAATTTAGGTTGCTAAGAGGGAATTTGTTAAGTGAATTTTGCCTCATGCCTTCTTGCCACAGTTGCTAAGTGAATCATTGCAGTTGTTAAGTTACTAACATGTTTATTAAATGAATCTGGCTTCCCCATTGACTTTGCTTGTCAGAAGGTTGGAAAAGGGGTTCACATGACCCCGGGACACTGCAACCGTCGTAAATATGAACTAGTCGCCAAGCATCCAAATTTTGATCAGGTGACCATGGGGATGCTGCAATGCTCCTGTTAAAAAACAGCAAGTCACTTTTTTCAGTGCTATGGTAACTTTGAACAGTCACTACCTGTATTACAGGTAATATTGGGACACTGATTAGCAGACAATACAGATAGTAGTTTCACTCTCTAGAACAGAGGTCTTCAAACTTGGCAACTTTAAGACTGGCTGGAGACATAGCTGGCTGGAGAATTCTGGGAGTTGAAGTCTACAAGTCTTAAAGTTGCCAAGTTTGAAGACCTCTGTTCTAGAGTTCTCCTCTCTAGAGCATAAACAAATCAGCCAAACCATCTCTATAAAATGAGCACTACAGCTCAGCATCATATGTTTCAATTTCCACCGTGCCCATTCCAAATAAATAAATAATCTTCCAAAAAGCGGAGAGAAGCTACTTTAAGATGTGCTCCCGCATTGTGTGCAAGGATGCTTATATTTATAATGCAGGGTGCTGCATCAGTCATTAAAAAGTATAAAGATGAGGTGCCACATGACATGATTATTTTAGAAGTATTTGAAGTATCTTTCTACCGTACCTTACAGGAACGTGGAATGCATGCAAAAGACATTCCAACTTAACTAGGCCAAAACACAAATATCCAAACAATTTAAAACACCAAGTGGTAGGAACACGGAGGGCAACTTCAGGAAAACTCTACCCACAATTAAGGCAACAAGAGTTTCACTCTAGACATTCATTAAATAGAAACACTGTGATTTAAAGCTGGGGAAACAAACGGAGGTGATGGAACTTGATCTTTGTTTCTTGTTAATTTTACTGGTTAATGTCTTATATAATTTGTGAACTACGCAGAGTCGCTGGGAGTGGCGCAAAACATACATTTCATACATAATAAGACCAACTCCTCTTTCAAGGCAGGGCACCCCCTTGATAGCTTTCCTACCAGGGCAGAGTGGCAACCACAGGATAGCATGCAACTCACAGCCTGTTTCCTGCGGCCCTCAGAGGCCTTTTTTTATTTTGTCATCTTGACACCTTGAGAGGAAAAAGACCTGGAAACTCTTTAACAGTTGGGCTATCTGTATAAAAAAAATAAAGAAACCCCTCCAAAATTCTTCCCAAGCCAGGCCAGTTCACTCATTCTGGGTCCTCAAGCCTCCCCAAAAAGTAGAGCACAAACTTTGCTAAGTTCACATCTCATCTCATCTCATCTCTTTAGTATCTATCTATCTATCTATCTATCTATCTATCTATCTATCTATCTATCGATCAATCTATTTATCTATCTATTCATCCATCCAAATCTTCTCTATCCTATTTTCTCCATCCACCTATCTTCTCTACATATCTACTATATCTACCTACCTACCTATCAACGTACCTACCTACTTCCCTAACCTTCTGTATCTTCTCTATCCACCTTCCTCATCTATCCATCCATCCACCTATCTTCTCTACATATCTACTGTATCAATTTATCTATCGATCTACCTACCTACTTCCCTAACCTTCTGTATCTTCTCTATCCACCTTTCCTCTATCATCCATCTATCTATCTATCTATCTATCTATCATCTATCTATCTCTATATCTATCTATCTATCTATCTATCTATCATCTATCTATCTCTATATCTATCTATCTTCTATCTATCTATCTATCTATCTATCTATATATCTATCTATCATCTATCTATCTATCTATCTATCTATCTATCTATCATCTATCATCTATCTATCTATCTATCTATCTATCTATCTATCTATCTCTATTATCTCTATCATCTCTATCAAATGTATGTAGACCCCTCCCCCATCTCACGAAAGTGACTCTTCATTCCTTTCTTGGGCTTGTTCTAAACATTAAAAAAACACAGAAAGGAGTAAGAAAGGCACGAAGGAAATAAGGGAAAAGAAAAGGGGAGGGGGGATTCATAACAGACACGAGTTGCATTCTATATTATTGCTTCTACCAAGGGAGAGCTTTGGGGGCACGTGGGGGGGGCATCTCCCACCTTATGTTAACCCCCTCCCCGGAAGCAGCCTCTGGGAGGGCCCTGGATGGAGAAGGGGCGACCAGGCCGCTCATTCATGGGGGGCGCGGGGGGGGGAGAGAGAGAGACACACAAGAAAATAAATGATGGTAGAAAAGGAAGCAGCGGGGTCTTTGGAGGGGGGGCGGAGAGGCAGCCTCCCCAATGGCTGTGCTTTGTTCAGGAGGCGGGAAACGGGGGGAGGGGGCTAGCCGCCCCTTCGCCAGTCAGAGGGAAGGAGCCCCCCCCCAGACCACCGTCAGCCCCCATTCCCCTCTCCTCAGGTGGAGGAGGGGGCGACACATTTCCTGCTTCTCCCCCCCCCCCGGAAACTGACCTGTTGCAGAAGGGCAGGGAAGGGCGGGACGGGGAGGGGGCTCCCCTAGAGACTTCTGCCCCCTTCACCCCCACTCAGACACCTTCATCCTCTCTTTCTTTCTGCTCCCCCCTTCAGACACTCGGCCCTCTCACCGCCCCTTGTATCCCTCCGCCTCTCGTCCCTTATTTATTCCCGGGAGGGGGAAATAACCCAGCTCGTCTCTCCGTCCCCGGCTTGACCGAACACGAGTTCCGAGAGGATTATTATAAAACCAAAAAAAAATGAAGGAATTCTGGTCCCAAGAACAGCGGCGGGATTATTTTTCCGGGCCGAGGCGGAAGGATCCCTTGCGCGGGCGCGCCAAGACCCGCGGAGCATGCTGGGGGTCGTAGTTCTCCAGTTGGCGTGGCTGGGTGTTGGGTTTTTTTGCGCCCCTTTCCCTTTCCCTTTTTTTTTTCTTTTCCTCCGCGCTTACCCGACTCCGAAGCAGACAGGAGCTGATTGGATGGGAGGGGAAGGCCACGCCCCTCTCCTCGTCTGGAGAATAAGAGAGATTGGGGACGCGTGCGCCGCTCGCCTTCACGTTCCCCCCCCCC
>QLTV01002678.1:490469-502473 GCA_003457575.1 Thermophis baileyi
GCGCTGCCTCCTTGGCAGGCCGCCGGTTCTTCGCCCGCCAGCGAGCGAGCGAGCGAGGCAGCCAGCCAGCGGCCGCCGAGTCCCTCCGGCGGGGAAGGAACGGCGGCGGAGCGCTCGGCGCCCGCGGAGAGCCACCCTCCGCCTCCCCGGACCCGTGCAGGTCAGCCTGGGTGCTTTTCCCCTCACTTTCCGAAAAGTTTTACCTCAGGCGGGAGGGGAAAAACAGGCCCGTGAGGCGAGAGGAGCGGCGGGGAAGCCGCTTTGTTTCGCTCCGGGACGGACGGGGATTGGGGGGGGCGGCGAAGGAAGGACGGGAGCCCCCTTTTTTTGCCCCACTCCCCGGCGGGGGTGTCTCCGTAGGCGGCTTGAGGGAAAGAGGGGGCAGCAAGCGCGACTTCACTTCTCCCCATCCCGTTTCTTTGGATGGAAAGTTTAGGGCTGGACGGGGGGGGGGGAGCCACAGAGGGCCCAAAGACTGTTTCCTTCTCTATCTTCTTTAAAAAAAATAAAAATTAGACGGAGGGTGGTTAGGACGCGAGAAATAACCCCCCCCCCAAGCCAGGGCCCTTTTTTGCAGAACCGAGCTTCTTAGGACCCCCCCCCCACCTCAGCCAAACTTCCCCACTCCGAAATGGGGGGGGGACCCGACTTTGCTTTCTTAGGGTCTCCCAACCCAATAAAATTATTTTATTATGGTCTCCGGCTATTGAGAGGGATGAAAGGGGAAAGAGGACAAAATATTGATTCCCCCGTTTTAGTGTTGAATGTAATTTCCCGGTTAAAAAAAAAAAAAGCTGCACAACTTTTTAGAACTTATTTATCTTCTCTATAACGTTTATATCTGTATTTATTACCCGTAGGTTGTAAGGTCCTTGGGTTGAATGGGCTTCATCCTTTTGCTATGAAGTTCTGGGACTGCCTCTTAATTGTTCTTTAATAAGGTGGTGTGTGTTTTTTTAAATCATCTGCTTTTGGCAGCAAAGGTTCTTCAAAGGATGCCTTGATTTCCCAGGGATGGAAGCTATTATGGTACCAATAAAGGAGATATATTTGTAGCTCAGAGTTGAACTGTGGGTCCTAGGTTCTCTCTGAGCTTGGTAGTTTTCTTGCAGACTTTTCATGACCAGACTAGGTAACATCATCAGTGCGAGAACTGAGGGGGGTTGTGGAGAGGAAGAAGAGAGGGGGAAAGGACTGGAGTCCTTGGTTCTCTCTGAGCTTGGTTGTTTCCTTGCAGATGTTTCTTTATCCAAACTAGGTAACATCATCAGTGCTAGTAAGGAAAAGGGTTTGCTCTCAGTTTAACACTGACAGAGCAAGCAACTAGAATATAAACTCAGAGCAAACCCTTCTCCCTTCTAGCACTGATGATGTTACCTAGTTTGGGTAACGAAACATCTGCAAACAACCAATTTCAGAGAGCACCAAGCACTCCTCAGCTGTTATGGTTCTGGAGACTGCAGCATACCTCCCTAAGGGACCAAAAGGGAAGGATTTGGTGTTTTTTTTTAACATTTTACTATTTTACACTCAGAATTTGGGGAAAGAAAGCGAGGTAGAGCTAGCATTTGGAGAAACATTAGCTTCCTCTTCGACTTTTCTGTATAATTTTTATTTGTATCCCATCTTTATTTGTTTTTACAAATAACTCAAGGCAGTGAACATATCCAACACATCTTCATCCTATTTCCCCACAAGAACAACCCTATGTGGAGTGGGCTGAGAGACTGACTGGCCCAAGGTCATCCAACTGGCTTTCATGGCTAAGGTGCGATTAGAAGTCATGGGTCCTGTTTTCTAGCCCATGCCTTAACTGCTACATCAATCTGGAATCTGTTGGAGATCTTATTCAGTTATGTATTTAATATATAGCAAACAACTATTTGTCTTAGTCCCCCTTTAAATAAGATAACATCGATCTGATATGATTAATGAATACTGTACGCATTTTTGCCGATGTTCAAAGTGCTTCAAAGTTATGTAAATATTAAATATTTAATTTTATAGAGAATTAGAAGTCTATAATTCTTAGAGTTATACAAGAGTTTAAAATGTGAGTGCAAAACTTAGAATTTTTCTTCTCCAGAGACATTCTTCTTTAAGAGCTCCCTCCTTCCCCTAGCAGTTTCCATTGTGCTTCCTAGGATCAAATCAGAGTACTCTTTATATTATAATATTATTGAATATACACATATAGCAATTGTGCTTTGTTTTTTAAGGCTTTCTTAATTATTTATAGAAAGCAGACTGGTTCTCACATGTTAAGAATGTGCTTTTTCTGCTTGTTTTGAATTATTTTATAGTGAAATGCATTGCATTATAAGAACATAGAAGTCATAATTGATGGACAATGAGAACTAAGGAAACAAGGTTTTTATGCAGGCCTTTATATCTGCATAACTCACTTTCATAATTTTGACCATAGGAATTTTCAGAAAGTAATAGATGTTTCTATTGGCTTAAGGAAGTGAATGTTTTCCAAAACAACCATAATTTAAATGCTCCACAAAGCTAAAGCAATTGTATTGAGCTAGGTTTTTTTTGAAAATCTGACATCCCTTTCTTAATTTATATGACAAATTCCATTACATTTGAAAGGCTCAATATAGTTCAGTATTAGATTTTGCACCAATAGATTGTTTCTGCTGAAAATATTAATTAAATAACTTTTTAAAACAGAAAACTGCTAATGACTTAAACCGACCAAAAATAGTCCTGGTAAAAGTTTGATCCTCTTTTCAGTTCTCAAATATGTTAGAAAAGAGTGACCCACAAAGTTGTATTCTCTGTAATAATTTTCCATTCATTTTATGGTGAGTTTATTTTATTAGAGAAGTATCCAAATATGCTGTTTTCTCTATTTACTATAGTGATTTTATTTTGAATGAGATAATTTACTGCTGACTTAGAATGACACCTTTTTGAAATATTAGGAGGAATTGTTTAATTATATTTTGTGGATTTTGTTATTAAGATTTCCTCATTAATATTTTTATATATTGAGTACTATAAGTTTCTTGATGTGTAACTTTTAAGAAAGTTAAGTCCATTGTAGGTTTAATTTAATTATGTTAGCTTTATTTCAAAGTTAATATGTAGAGGACTGAATTATACGTCTTTATTTCAGTATCTAGTCTAAATTTAAAGGTTCTGTGTGGAACCTTTAGTAACATTGAGTATAACCTGAATACTGTTTTGAAAGCTGAGTAATTCATCACAAATAACTTTCTTTTATGTTACTATTGAAAAATTACATTTTTAAACATGCTTAACTCTGGGTATAATATAGCCAGTTAAGCACATAAAACAATTTATATCCACTTTATTTCAATGGTGCACATTCTTAAGTTTCTTTAATTGAAATTGGTGCATTTAAGCAGACTGTACTATAACATTGCATTTATACTTTCATAAAGATACATTTGTTTGCAGAATTGGGACAAAAGTAGAAGATATGTTAAGTGTGTTAAAAGCAGAGTGTGCTACATTTTATCTAAAGTACAATACTACCAAATGAGAGAAAACAATAGTTGCTTCTCTTTATAATCTTGGTTGGATATTATAGCATAATAGAGTGCCCTTCTTGTGTCTTTAACATAAAATGTTAGTAAAAATCTCTCTTTGAAACTGTCAAGATAGGTTATTTGAAACAAAGCATTAAATAATTACTTTTCCATCGATGTGTCTATATTTATAAATGTACAAAATTTAAAGTACTGTTACCCAATGTTCTATGCCAGTATCTGCATAGAATTTCTTCTAAAGTTGGTGTATCTCTGCTCAAAGAAATAAATAGGATACTCTATAATAAGAAATGTTTTTCTGTAGCTTTTAAAACATCCATTCTTACCATTAAACACTGTTAGTAACAGTTGCCATGCAAATGTTCTGTTGGAGCATTGCGGATTTAAGGTGAAAATTCTGAATGGTTAGATGCAGTCTTCATCCTTAAGAGATGTGTGGTAAGTTAATGCCCCATCCTTTGTCACTAAAGCTATGTTTATGTAGTGTGAGAAATAATTCAATGATTTCTTATCTCTATACAGCTTTTTAAAAGGATACTTGCATGACATTCAGTATGCTGCAGTTCATGATGTAATGCTGAAGCTGTGGAATATTTATATGTAAACATTGTTTCTTGCATTCAGATAAGATTGCATTTTTCTTTACATTTTGTAAGACAAACTAATTTGTTGGCCTTTACCATGAAAATAATACACAATGTCACTATGGAATAGAGAAAATAATATACTGATATGTTCTTAATGATAAGCAGCATAAGATCTTTGTCACAATATCTTCAATATTTGCTTATATATTAAAACGGTATGTCCTGTCTATTACTACTAAATAAATATTAATATGACTTCCCTGACTCAGATGCTTTAGCCAACTCAGAAATGCACAATTATGATAGAATAAAATGCTAAAATTCTAATAAGGGAAGAATGTATGGGAGCTAAGAAGCACTTCCATTCAACATATAATTTTTTTTCAGTGCTGTATTTCCTGTAGACAGATTTTTATCCAGTCATTTCTAAATGCAAACTGAGATACTAGCTTATCATGCTGGCTTTTCATAAGGCCTGGGCCTATAAGCAGTGAGTATAGTCATTGTTTTTAGGCCATTATCACAAAACCCAAAATAAATGAATGACTTATTGGTAGTCATATTCTGAAATTGCCCACCCCAATCTAACTCTTGCCGTTAAAATGTCATTTTAGACAAAGTTTGAAATTTTCATCCAAAATGAACTTAAAAGATTCGGTACTTAAGAATATATTATTTAACATTGTAGAAGAAAATTATAATGATAATACATCTGTATATTAATCAAATTTATTTCTTGTTTTGTCTGCACAGGGGAGGAAAATATCTTGATAATCTATAAATAAGAAAGGCAAATGCTACAAAGGATTCATGATGATCCCTTAAATTCAGAGGCCAACTGAAAACCAGTGCTAGTATATGCACAATTTTGTGCCACATATTCAGGTATAGTTAAGACTATTATATATTTATTTGTCCAGAATGTCAGTGTTCTACTGCATCATTTTAATCTTTGGCTCAGAAACAAAATAGGGAAACAATTCCGTACAATAACCACTGGATTTCCAGATATATCATTTATAAATATATTTAAAACCTTCCCATCGTGGTATTGTATGTAAAGGCCAAAATATTGTTTTGTTGGAGAACCAGCTTTAGAGAATCCTGGAGTTCCAGAGAAATGGATCAGGATTGGAGCTTCATTGAAAATTAGAATGGACTAGTTTCAGTCTTACTTGCTTCATGCCAGAGAAATGAAAGTCTAATTCAGATTACTGCATTTGTTCCCTGGGTTATCCAACAAAAAATCATAATGAATGGAAAGAGAAAAGGAGCTGTAAAGATAGAAAATCCCTGGTGCTTCCTATAGTACTAATATTGTTATGAGGCTGACACCCTTCTGTGCTTAGTCTTATTTTGCACCATTCATTAAACTGAGGATGCAAATATTGCTACAAAATAGTATTAAAATGATGACACTGTATAAAAGAGTAGGTCATGCTTACAGTGTTTTTTTTCACAGATCCTACACAGTGTTTCATTATTTTAAATTATTCATGGGCAGCTAAATGCTCCTTCATAAACATGAACTTAACGTTAATGGAATATAAATTCCCACAGCATTATATCAATTTCCAATAGAGCCAGGGCTAATGAGTCTCCTACTACTTATAAGAGGTACTGATTTGTATGGTGGTTGTGGGAGTTGCTTAGTAGAAATCTTCTGTTTTTGTCTTTTACTTGATATGGTTGCCCTTGGAGCTAGTACAGGTGGTCCTCACTTATCTAATGCAATTGGGACTGGCTAAGTGATGTGGTCATTAAGTGAAAGCCATGTGACTTTCCAGCTGTGGTCATTAAACGAATCACCGTGGGTCATGAAGCATATAATTTCATATAAAGTTATATAAAATGCTATCTTTTACCTATGTTTTATTATCTTTAAAACAAGCAGGATACATTGTAGACAACTCTGGTAACAACTATATAATGCTTGTAAAAAATGTTGTTGGATCATTTAATCCTTCTATAAAGCTTTTAGAAAACACATGTTGAAGGGATGTAGCTTTTGCTGGCTGACATATTTGGATTTTGTCCAGACTAGGTGCATTCTATTAAAACAAAGGAAATGATTTCAGACAATTCTCTTGGCTGAGCAAGGCTACTGTAAAAATAGTTGCTAGCTGTCATTTAAGTGCTAGATGATACTGCATGGGAAGATTTCCTCCTAGCATGGGAAGGGTCAGGAGTACCATTTGGGCAGCACTTTCTCAGATGATTAAAAACTCTACAATTTGGACAGGAAATGGTAAAAAGCCGCTATTTAAGTTTTCTTCTTCTTGAGAAGTACTGTCGGGTATTGTATGAAAATACTTTGGTTTAGATGCATTTTACTAGGTGGGTTCTATGCTTGCAATAACATTTTTTCCACTTGACTCAGAAACTAAACTTCTAAATCTATATTTGGTAATAATATATACTTTTATCAGAATGGATAAAAGGATAAAAATTTTAAGAGTGATGAATTTTGTCTATCATCAGATCCAGCTGTACTTAAATCCTTAGTAAGTAGGAAATGGAAAAATATGCAAAGTAGGCTAGAGGAGAAAGAATTTCTATATAGGCTGAAATTTGGTGTAGCTATTTTAAATATGAACTTTACATCACAGTATAGAATTTTTTAGAAAATACATTGTTTTTTAAGAGTACTATTTTTAATTTGACAATGCTGGAATGAGTGCACATACATAATTTACACATTAACTTTTATAAATATTTTGTGCAAAGTAGCTCCCAACCTCTGCAACAAACTTTGATTGCATTATTTTATTTATATATCGATGAGATTATAATAAATATTAAGATATACTTCAGAAATGTTTAAAATAGCATTAAGTATAGCAATCTCAGGAACACACAACAGATAGTCTCCACTTACCAACTGCCTCCTCCAGTAACTGTTCAAAGTTAGTGCTGAAAAGTTTTACAACAAATGCCCACATTTACACTCTTCACAGTGCCCCTCAGTCACATGACTGCCATTGCAGTCAGTATGCATTGTCCTGTGCTTGACCTGTTGTTCTTTTTTCTCCCCTGACAGAGTAGAGAGATGGAGAGGAAGAGATAACAAGAGAGCAAGCAAGCACACCACAGGGAATACACCAGGCTGATGGCACTGGCATATTGCTTTCGTATTTCCCCAATGGGTGCCTGCCTGCTTTTCTTGTAATCCCTTCCTCTCCAATGAATGTAAATACAAACATTAATTCCCTCCTGAGTGCCTGAGAATGGTTCATCATTCTGAGAACAAGTACAGTTTTCCAGTCTAGGCTCCATCCTTCCCTGGCCCTTTCAGTCTACTTCCCTTTAAGTAGAATGTAAGCATTTAGATTTGATTGACAACTAAATGCAATTTGACTGAAGAGTAATAGCAGTTAAGAAATGTCTTAAGCCAATTATATCATATGATTAATACTTTTCCTGGGTTTTCTGACTTTTCAGAAAATCAGCATCAAAAATGTCAACAAGTATATGTGTTAACAGCAAGTAATTGTTAGGCCTGGCATCTGCTAACTGGTACACACTTCTAGTTTTCCTTCATATCCTCTATCATTGACACTTTTTTTTAACTTTTGCTTTTAAGGCTCTGGAGTTTGCTCTCTGGTTAATTCATCATCTTCTGTTGATTTAATTCAGTTTCCAATAAAGACGAAAAGATATTCTAGAGCTGACAAAAGCACAGTATCCATTTCCAACTCTAAACAATATAAAAAGTATAAATGGAAACAGTAAAAATTATGCTAACATAATTTGTATCTAGTTACTATAACAACTAGACAGACACGGAAAAACAGCCCACAATATGTAGTCTGATATTATAAATTTACCGTATTTTTCGGAGTATAAGACGCACCTTTCCCCCCCCCCCAAAAGCTGAAAATTTGGGTGTGTCTTATACTCCGAATGTAGCTTTTTTGAAGCTTTTATTTCAGCCCTAACAAGGTGCTAATGATCTTCCCTGCTTGCAGGCTTTTTTCATTGCTACTCCCTCCGAAGAAGGGTTTTTCAGCCCTAAGTCTTTGCAGGCTTTTTTCATTGCTACTCCCTCCGAAGAAGGTGTTTTTAAGCCCTAACCAGGAGATAAAATAATGTGCTGAAGCTGACCAGACTAAGGACGCTAGCCAGATGAATACCTGGTAGGCAGATTTTTTTCCCTATTTTCCTCCCCAAAAACTAAGGTGCATCTTATACTCCGGTGCGTCTTATACTCTGAAAAATACGGTATATTGACTCCTTTTTTAATTATGAAATGTTTAATAGCACATTAAACATAGGTTAGGTATAAGTGGGTTCTAGGAGGAGAGAATAAAGGAATTAAAATAACTGAAGTTGCTGAAGTTCTGAAAGAAAGGGCATTGGTCTTACCTGAGACGCCTTTTCTCTTGGTGGTGGAGATAGCATCCAGGAATGGGTTAACTCCGTCTGTCATCTGATTGGACTGAGTCTGCAAACTCTAATGACACGCCTCCTCCGGTTGCCCTTCCAGCTTGTGACGAGGAGATCACTGCAGACTGAGGTGGTATTCTGAAGTCGTGGTTCCAAGGGGCCCCAGGGCCGGACCGCGGCTACAGGGGCATCCACTGTAGGGACTTCCAAAATCTTGGAAAAGTCCAGAACCATGTGATAGTATCGTTTGTCCAGGCTGTTGGGATTGGGCCCTGCCCCTGGGGAGGACCATTGCCTCTGCACAACGTCCAGGAAAAGCCTGGGAGAGGGGACCACTTCTTTCTCCACAGCGGGTTTGGCAAAGGGGATCAGTAGGGTCCTGAAGGCCCGGAACCTGATCAAGATTTGCCTGACTGGGCCCCATTTTGTTGGCATTCCTGGCCTTGAACAGTAATGATTAGAATACTGATGGTCGAAAAAGGCCAACAAAGGCGGGCTGATCGGGCATTAAGCCTTCGTCATCAGAGAATTCTTGATCCCTGGAAGCGTCCTCTGCACATAAGGACGAGTGGCTAGGAGAGGCAGGAGGGTAAATCCCTTGGAGATGATAAATATCCCCTAAGTCCTGGGATTCCTGATGGCCAGGTCGAGACCTGAGGTGTTCAGACACCTCTGAGGCTGCCCTCTGCTGGAGGCCTGCCACTATGCCCTGTCTGATGGCTTCAGATATGAGGGCTCCCATGCCAGCCGGTATTGAGGGCTCTGATTGCTCCAGAGATTGAAGGCCCGCGGCTGTTGGAGTAAACGTAGCCTGGGCTCTAGAGGCTGTGTGTCTGGTGGGCTGATCCCAGAGAAATTCTGAGGGCCTCTGCTCTGGTAAATGGCTGGAAATGCCCTCAGGATTGCCAGGCAAGATAGAGGCAGAGGTGGAGGGCTGCTATGCATCGCAATCAGGTGACCATGCCTGGGCATACTGGTCTTCTATGGTCTCTGGCAAATTACAAGCCTCTAGAGGCCCAGGCCGCGATGAGGCTTGTGGAGGAATTGAATGGGAGGATTCACGTGACCTCCTCTCCACCTCCGTCTGGGCCTTGGCAATTTCTCTGTCTATGGCCCTCTGCTGTCGCTCCTCATCCCGTTTCGAGGCTTTTGAGACTTTCTTTGGTGGCCCACTATCTCGTGGCTCTGAGGCCGCTCTCTTACATGCAGGCCTCAATCCCGAGGGACCTGCTTCCTCAGATGTAGGCATTTGGGAGGGCGCTCTCTGTCTGTCTGTCTGTCTCTCTCTCTCTCTCCCTCTCCTCCCCCCCTCCCCCCCGATACGGGGTAAAAGTCCAGCCTCGAGGCAAAGGCCCCAATGAGGGATATAAGTTCACGCTGGGGGGGGGGAGGCTACGGGAGATCGAACTCACCTCCCTGTTCCTCCACCTGCGAGAAGCGCGTTAATCAGTATGCCTCAGGGTCAGCCGCCGCGGAGCTAGGCTCGTGAGCACTGCCCGACGAAGCTGCCACTGCTCCTCATCCCAGGAGACTCACAGCCTTTTCGAACCGAGAGAGGTAAAGGAGCAAACTCGTGGGCACTGCCCTGATCTGCTGCCTCCTGGCAGCTGGATCGCCACCACGCAGCCTTCAGCGGGATCAGGCAAAGCCCTTCACGCTGGAATGGAAGTCTCTCAATCGCGTTGTTTGCGAGAGTTAGAAATTCGATGGTAGGATTGCTGTGTGGATAAAATCAAGGAATGGAAACCACAAAGACATGTCTAGTCCAAAGATCAACTGAGTCTAAAAGCTGGAAGAGCAACCGGAGGAGGCGTGTCGTTACAGTTTGCAGACTCAGTCCAATCAGATGACAGACAGAGTTAATCCATTCCTGGATGCTATCTCCGCCCACTATAGAGAATTAGCAGGATCAGTGATCACAAGCAGAGGAATATCATAACTTTGGTGATCACAATTAGGAGAATATCATTAAAGGAAAGAAGAATTGGATGAGGCAACGTAGAATGATTTAAACTCAGAACAGTATTAACCTGAATTTTAAACCTTAAATTTTATGGCATTCAGCATGCTAGTTGTTATTAGAAACTGCCTTGTCCATCACCATTATTTAATATAGAGCAAGGATTCTCTTGGGGAAAGCAATGAGAGTAATTGTGAATTTATAGAAATGTTGGTTTCTGGCTATGACTTTTGGAGTCTGACTGTGGCTTTCATGTCCTCAGCATTTTGATGAGATTTTATTCCAGATTGAGATACCTTTTTCCACGAGCAATATATAAAAGTTGGGATGTATTGGACCCTGGAGCAAGGCAGAAATTTAAGATTCCCCTTATAAAATTATGAGAGATATTGCTGTGTCAGTCATCAGAAAAGAAATTGAAGATGATTCTGAATGTATTTATTTTATTTATTTATTTATTTTGTCAAGTGTGTATATGATTATAGAAAAAGTATAAACATGATTGTGAATATATAAGAAGTACAAGCATGGTTATGAATACATGATATGGTTACGAATACATGGGGACGTTAGGACAGGGACGGTAGGCACGCTGGTGCGCTTATGCACACCCCTTACAGACCTCTTAGGAATGGGGTGAGGT
The DNA here is from genome assembly GCA_003457575.1 of Thermophis baileyi. Taxonomy (NCBI): domain Eukaryota; kingdom Metazoa; phylum Chordata; class Lepidosauria; order Squamata; family Dipsadidae; genus Thermophis; species Thermophis baileyi. The sequence continues at coordinate 501,570 of QLTV01002678.1, forward strand.
CAACGGTAGACAGTCTAAGGTTAAAGTTTTGGGGGGTTTGGGAAGAAACTACAGAGTCAGGTAATGTATTCCAGGCATTGACCACTCTGTTGCTGAAGTTGAATTTATTGCAATTAATAAAAAAGGTAGAACTTTATTCACATCATGATGGCACCATTTTGACTTTTGACCATACCCTATGGACATTCTTCAAAAGACAGGAGCAAAATATAAAAACCAGGCATTTTTTGGTTGGACTTTTGCTTAATGTACAACATTAACTGTCTGCTTGTTTAAATGTGAGCACCCACCCAGAAAGTTTGTGGAGAGAGTAGATTATAAACCTATGTAAATAAATCAAAGCAGACATAAAGGAGGCTGAAGGCCAAATTGGAAAAGGCATTTGCAAAGTTTGTTGGGGGGAAAATGCAAAGAAGTAAACTTCAAAAGTTTAAGTAAACACTGAGCAATGCAATCCATTTAACCTGCTCATCCTCCACCCTGCCTAAAAAAAATGACATTTCCTTTTGATTAAGTCACAGCCTGGAGCATTTTGGTGGCAAACTGCCAGCAGAAATCTTAAGGTAATCCTTACTATTTTAAAAGTGGAACAGTTTGTGCTTCTTTAACACAGCTGTAAGCACTTTGACTTGCTTCACATTCAAAGAGCTAGCAGATACATTTGGACCATGTGCTAAGTTTGTTTAGGATTCACCATGGTTAGGCTATTGTGCCAACCCAGCCTGTTTTGTTAGCTTGTGGAATCAGCTATTGTGCACCCCAAGAAAATAAGTTAATTCAAGCACTTCACAGAATTTTTTCCAAGGGAGCATTTGGACTTCATTGCAAACATAGCACTTGTCTGACATTCTTTGATGGAGCCCAACCTTTTCCAGGTTTCCACACTACTTTAAAACAGGGGCGT
>QLTV01002678.1:515567-527373 GCA_003457575.1 Thermophis baileyi
TCTTCACCCTCCCGCTTCGCTCGAGTGCCGGAGGCGGGGGAGGGTCAGTGGACACAACACCGGGGAACGCAACGGAGGTACAAGTCCCAGGTAGGACGCACGTCTCGCGGCCCGCCCCGCCCCGCCCCGCCACTCCCAAATTGCGCCCCACCGCGCGCCGCACGTCCTACCTGACACTTGTAGCTCCGTCACGTTCTCGGCATTGTGTCCAGAGAAGCTCATTGTAAAAGAAAACTTCTCGCGAGTTCGAGAAGTTTGATTGAACTCGCGAGAAGTTTTCTTTTACCATGGGCTTCTCTGGACACAACGCCAAGGAACGTGATGGAGCTACAAGTCCCAGGTAGGACGTGCGTCTCACGGCCCAACATGTTCCACCTGCCAGAAATGAGTCTCTGTGAGACTCGTCCCGCCACCGCCGCTGCCTCGTGGAGCAGGACGCTGCAAGGCCTGTTGTGCCGTTGCATGCACCAAAGGCAGAAGGACCCCAGCTGTGCCAGTATGATGAAGTTTGCGGCAGTCATGCAGTTCGTGCATGCAACGGCACAACAAGCCTTACTGAGTCCTGCTGCACGAGGCAGTGGCGGCAGGGAGGGGAGGCGAGGCAGCGGCGATGGGACATGCAGTCCCACGCTCGCCGCCTACTGCACCCCCAAAATAATAAGCCCCCCCCCCCCGATAATAAGGCTGAGGCCATATTTCGGGGGTCAAAAAAATATAAGCCCCTGTCTTATTTTCGGGGAAACACGGTGTATATATATGACTTTTCCGATCTCTGAATCTTTCAGTTGTTTATACTTAGTACTTACTGTGTTGTTTGTGAATTTAGTACGGGGAGGGGTGTGGTGGGGGCTTATTTTCAGGGGGGCTTATTCTAGCGCATGCGCTCGAAAGCCCAATTGGGCTTATTATAAGCCCCTGTCTTATTTTCGGGGAAACACGGTGTATATATATGACTTTTCCGATCTCTGAATCTTTCAGTTGTTTATACTTAGTACTTACTGTGTTGTTTGTGAATTTAGTACATTCAATTTCTTGAAATCTCTGTGCCAAATCATTTGGAGCTTGGCATTTTCAGATAGGGCCTGAAAGAAAGAAGAATCACAGAGAAAGAACCAGTTTGCTTGCTGTTCCTTTACAGGCACCTAGATTTCCATCAGGACACTTACTCTTGTGCTGTTCCTAAGAAGATAGTGTGATTTTGTTCTCTATGACCATCTCGTCTCTCCGCTTTCTATCACTGCTTTCTCTTTCATTCCATTACTTCTCTTTCCAAAGAATTACTGCTACCAAAAAAAGACTGCGCAAATCTTGAGCTACTTGGTATAGTACCTAAAAATTTGAATGAGATTTAACTTCATCCCCAAAATGTTGATGCAAACACAAGCTCAAACTAATAGCTGATACTGTAAAGGCTTAGGTCCAAATGAATCTATAACTACCCAAATATCCTTTATTTTACCTTTTGCATAACATATGTCACTTCACTTGAATGCTCATAAATTCTAAGAGTGCTTTGCATAAAACTGGCACTATTCTGATTATGGTACCTGTGCATCCAGCAACGATTAGTGTGAAAACAAGTATTTTGTGATTTACAGCTCTTGTAAATCAGCCCCTTATCTACAGTTTCCTAGTTCCCTTACATGATCAGCTGTTAGCTCTGTTGATAGCCAAACCACCAATTTACTTCTTAAATCAGCCCACTTCTTTCCTCAGCCACTGTGTTAACTATCTCAAACTATTTGTCATTTCAAAAATAATTTTTTGTGCTATAATCTACAAGCCTTTGTAGCATCCTGATATAAATCAGTAAAATCAACCTGGCCCAGTTGCGCCCAGGCCTTTATGGCTAAACAGGAATGTCGAAGATTGACATTCTGTCCATTCCGTAACTTCAGAACATCCAGTTTAGATTTTATTGTTTTGCATCTTGAGGTGTGATATAGAATTGGCTGCATTGTTTTAAAAAGAACCACACATGATGTTTCTTTTGTTGATGCTGCTTGTTGAAGGGCAGTTTATTTTTTAAAATTATTCAGGAAAATAATAGTGACATTGTCTTATCAATAGAAATGAAGAAATACAATTCCTTTGTATGTTCTTTCCTCTTCTGCCCTTATACAACTAAGTAGTAAAATGTTTACAGTTAATTCAGTTAATTCAGATTTGTTTGGCCTGCACATTCAAGCTGAGTAAAACACATTAGAAGATCTTGATGAAAACATAACTTTCCTTCAGTTTCCTTTATATAGTTGCACTGTAGAAGCAGGGAGCAGATTAATATGTCTTAGGTGTTCCTTTCTTTTTTCATTTCCTTCCTTCAAAAGGATTCTGAAACTTAAGAAATACTTGGTAATAGCATTTTTCCTACTTTAATTTATTTTATTTGAAATGAGAGAATTCTGCCCTGTTGTGCAATAGGAGGTGAGTAATTGCATACTTGTCCTACAACTGCGTTCTCAGAACCTCTTGAGGGTTTTTTATATACCTGTGAGCAACTAAAGTACTATGTTTTTTCTTCCATTAGCCCAGCTCCTTTATTGGTCCAATTCCAAAACAGGCCAATTACCACAATTTTAAATAAATTCATCTTTGTTCCAGCATTCTCCAAATGAAGAGTAAAAATGTGTAAGGTGTGCATGGTATTCTGTAGTAAGGAAAGGGTTAAAGAAGCAAGCTTGCACTTCGCTTATGCTAGAGTTTCTAAGGTGTTTTGGCACATTCCCCAGACCTACCCCTGAAGGTAAACATCAAGGTGCAGGAGGTGATATCATTCTGTGCAGACTTCAGTCTTTGTTGCTCACTGCTTTGCACAACTTATAGCTCACCAGACCCCAGTGGAATAAATGCTTCACCAGAGTTTCGAGACATGATTAAAAGGCTCAAGAAGGCTCTGAGAGAATTTCCTTTAATGGGGAACTGTGTGAGTGAGTATAGTGGGTGAGTTTCTCCTTTTTGTTTACCTTCTCAGTTGATGAATTTACTTTGGTAGCACATTTCTCAAAAGAGCGCACGAAAGAAATTAGAAACGACTGTTCTGAACGTATCAATCCAGGCAAATTTGTTTATAGAGATTACTATTCCATAACAGAAATTCTTCCTTCAAATTAAGCAACTGTTAGGTGGGGTTGTTTTGAATGGAGCCGCTACAGTGGAGTTAATGAGAGCAAAGAGCAAAGTTTGTTAAACAGAAAGCATTTTCCATACCTGCAGTTCCCAAAGTGAATTTACAACTCCACAGTTATTAAGTTTTGAATGTGCAAAATTACTTGGGCTAACCTTTTAATGGTTTCACTTTTTGTGTAATTTGTTACATTTACACTGTTCTGCCGCATGTTAATAAAATATCAACACTGATAAAAAGATGAGACTTTTTAACTTCACCTTTTTATCAGTACTAACTTCTGTGGATGACTTTATGTCAGCATTATAAAATTCCTTGAATGTGGTAATGTATACGTGTGTATTGATAATGTTATTGTGTTGGGCCGAAACTGCAGAGATACTAAGTATTTATTTTTAATATTGCAAGATGTTCAGCTGGAATCTGGGACTCTGATCAGTTGTGTTCAGTGATGGGGTCTATATTCTTTATTGTAAATCCTGTGTAATGTTTGTAAGGCACATTAACTCTTCTAATTTGATACTCCTTTGTCTTTGTTCCACGCTAAGTTTTTAAGTGTGGCATAAATAACTACAACTACTATCATTGTTTGTATAGTTTAGAATGCTTGCCTTATGTATTTTAAAGCATTCTAGAAACTCTTCTGGTTTGTTTGTTTTTTTAATTTCCTTTAACACAATTCATTAAAGATAACTGACGTTTGCCAGGCAGGTGAACTATACTTTGCTTTTGTTTCAGTCAAGTGCCTGACGAGAAAACAAAACCTGTGGAAAATGTGTCCCCTCCAATTCCAACTTCTGCATTTGAAAAGCAGGACGTTGACAGCCCTACATTCCACACTCCAGAAATATTACAGTTGGAAGATGAGAGAGAAGAAATGTCTGATTCTTCTGACGTGAGTGCCTGCAGTGCTACCTATAGTAACTTGGGTAAGTACCTTCCCTCTGCACAGAATATAAATTACGGCTTGGTTATTGGCTGAGTTCACAGACTATACTAGGCTGGAACAGTATTAGGCAAAGGCTGTTGGATTTGTTTGTTAAAGTTATATACACTCACAGGTCATGATTTCTGGCAGTTCACAACAATTATGCAGTATAGCAATACAACGTTCACAGAAAAATTAAATTAAAAGCACATAAAGTTGTTGCTTCTTCACCAGACCTCCCAGTTTGTCACTTTTCCCTTTTAGAGCCACAGATATTTCGTTCTTCTCCCCTATTCTAGCAAAACAAGTGTAATTGAAATAATTGCACATTCTCCCCTTCATTATCCAGTTCTTCTGCTTCCTTTATTGCTTTCTTTTTGTTGAATTATCAGTAGTAAACTTCTTGGAGCAGGGATATTTTGTGTTCTGTAAAAGGGCTCTGCATGCAATATAAGCAAACGTAATTGTGGCCATAATTAGGTTGTGTGGAGTATCATGCTTTAGTTTGAGAAGTGATTTGCTAAACCAGCTTGGCTTGCCATATGGGATTGCAACTTCCCAAATCTCCAGTCAGCAAGGCAAACAGCTTTCTTTCAGTTAATCTCTGTTCAGCAAAATACATTCTTCAAAATAGTGTCATACGAAAAAGATGGGGCTTGGCAAAAAATATTGCTTTCGGGAAGACAGGATTACAAGGCATGAAAGGAATGTATAGGGGAAAAACACCGAGTACATGAGCTGCCGAGTTCAAGGGAAGGCTTTTTAGCTGAATTGAGAGTATAACTGGTGAGGTGTAAAAAGAAAAGAGCTACATTATCCTGCGTGAAGACCACAACGCTTCCTTTTAACGCAGTACATATAGTTTTGAAAAAGAGGCAAAACAAGTTGAGATGAGTGCTATTCGCTTTTTGAACAATATTATAGGATTCAGTTTCAAATATTAGATTGTCATAGGGTGTCTAATGTTTAGCTGCATACAGCTATTAGGAAGAAGGTGACATAACTTATATGGTACATTTAACCTATGTTCTGTGTAAAGCAGTGGTTCCCAACCTTTTTTTGGCCATGCCTCACCTAAGCATCTCTAAAATCCTGATGCTCCCCCCCTCCCCGTGACATATAATTCTTACTATTCAAAAAGTGAACTCCTACTCACGTGGAGGAAGCCTAAAAGGCCATTAACTTGGTTTAAACAAGATTCCAGTTGCCCCCATTAAAAATCAAATTGCCCCCCTGTGGAGCGTGGGCCCCACGTTGGGAACCACTGGTGTAAAGCAAATATATTTTGCATCTTCAAAGCAATAATGCACAATAGCATATGGTAGTAATTGTAATCTTATTTGATTTTCTCCCATTTGGAGGAAAGCACAGGGGTTTGTTATAAAAAGTACTCTTATTTCCTGGCCAGCTACCTAACTATAAAATGCTGATGTATGCTACCCTTGTGCACACTATTGAGTCACAAAACAAATTGTTTTGTTATTCCACAGGGCAATCCAGAGCAGCAATGATGCCTCCAAAGCATCCCCGGCAACTCAAGGGAGCTTTGGAGGATGCCATTGCATTTGGGGGAATATCTGATCCAGAAATATCAGCCATCTTAAATCCCACCCCACCTCCACTGCCAAAGAAGACCATTTTGAGAGCGCACACCGAACCACTCCCGAAAGACCTCCAGAAGCAGGCTGTTGAAAGTAGCCTCTGTGTGATGGCTAACCCTACCTATGACATCGACACTAACTGGGAAGGAAGCAGCATCTGCTCTTCTGTCAGCTCAGAATTCAAGGCAGTGGACAATGAATCTGGGGATTCTCTGGGCAGACCCCCAGAAAAGGCAGTTTCACCTAGCACCAACCTCGCTGCTATCAGTATGAAGAAGAGCGGTTCCACTAGCATGGAGTCTGTCTCCGTTAGGCCTGTTACCCACAGTAAGCAGGGTAAAGCTGGCCCAAAGCCCCATCAGCAAGTGCTTTATAGAGGAATTGAAAACAGAGAAGAGGTAGTGAGCAAGATCAGAAGCCTTCACGCAGATTCACTGAAGAAACTGTCTGTCAGATGTGAGGATCTTTTTATGGCCGGACAGAAAAATCAACTTCGATTTGGGGTAGACAGTTGGTCAGACTTCAGATTAACCAGTGACAGGCCGTGCTGCGAGGCAGGAGACGCTGTATACTATCCTGCTTCTTATGCGAAAGATTCACTCAACAATTATGCAGTCAAGGTAATGAAGATCTTTCCATAAGAGCCATTCTGCTGCTAGGTTTAATCGCTTTTGTTAGCATTCTATATATAAGTTCATGCAATAAAGCCCTTTTTATAACTTTTATATTCCATATGTTTACAGGATGTTCCCAGGAAAAGCCTTCCAGTAGGCCTTCAAAGATGTATTCCTTCTTTTTAATGTGAATAATTTGACATTGAATCTCTAGCTGCTTGGTTTATTTCTATTACAAATTGTTTATTTGTAATAGAAATAGTTTTCTTGTTACTATTTGCTTTCTACAAAGATAGATTGTAGCAGATAAAGAAGATGTTGCCTTAGTACTATCAGCTTCAGCAAATACAATACATTGCTGAATTAGGTCTCCTTTTCTGCTCATGCCTTTTCAGAATACTTTATGGATCACTTTTCAATAGCTGCTTTTCTTTCTTTATAAAGAGGCACAGGTGGATGTGTTTTCAAATAACAGTTTTCCATTAACTTGAAACCTAGTTTTTTTTTTCATTCTTTTTTCCCCTGCCTTCAGATTTGTAAGAGCAGAGCTAAAGAATCCCAGCAGTATTACCACAGTTTGGCCATTCGCCAGAGCTTGGCTATTCATTTCAACATACAGCAGGATTGTGGCCACTTTCTGGCAGATGTACCTGTTCGTCTCCTTCCATGGGAAGATCCCAATTCACCTGAAGAAGAGGATGAGGCTGAACAGAAGAGCGAAGAGAGCCTCTCTTTGGTGGACGTTTCCCAGGACAGTCCAGGTCTCCAAAGCACCATCAGTAAGCAACGCAGCAGAGTTGTTGTTATTACCCGGGAGGTTCCCTACCTATCAGTGGCTGATTTTGTGCGAAATTCTGTGGAGCACCACTCTAGATGTCCTGATTTGTATGAAAGACAAGTGTGCCTACTACTCTTACAGTTGTGTTCCGGTCTAGAGCACCTAAAACCCTATCACATCACCCACTGCGATCTGCGTTTGGAGAATCTTTTGCTGGTAGGCTGTCGGCCAAGCAAAAGCCTTCTGAACCCTGACTTGGTGGAGCTCAACTCCATTGCTGGTTGCCCCACCCGGCTTTTGGTGAGCAATTTCTCCCAAGCCAAGCAAAAGAGTCATATGGTGGATCCGGAGATTCTGAAGGACCAGTCTCGCCTCGCCCCAGAAATCATCACCGCCATGCAGTATAAGAAATGTGATGAGTTCCAGACTGGCATCCTCATTTATGAAATGTTGCACCTGCCCAACCCTTTTGATGAGAATCCAGAGCTGAAAGAGAAGGAATACACTTGGGCTGACCTACCCCAAGTCCCTCGCCGGTCACTTTATTCCCTGGGGCTTCAGAAGCTGGCTGCTTGCCTGCTGAACCCCAACCCATCCGAAAGGATCCTGATATCTGAGGCCAAGGGCGTCCTCCAGTGTTTGCTTTGGGGTCCTCGGGAGGATTTGTTTCAGAGTCTCAGGGCCTCTGCTAAACCTTCCCAAAGGGAGGCCGTGCTCCAAAACTGGCTGGACATCAAACGGACCCTGTTGATGATTAAGTTTGCCGAAAAGTCTTTGGACAAGGAATGTCAAGTCAGCCTTGAAGACTGGCTTTGTTGTCAGTATCTGGCTTTTGCCACTATAGACTCGCTCAGTCGCCTAGTGAAAATTATGCGGCAGCATTAGTTTCCTAGGAGTGGTTGCTTCACTTGGATAAGCCCAAATCCTTTCCTTGGCACAAATTTCATGCTGGGTTAACATTCTTATCTAGGTCTTGAGGTCACCAGCACTGAGCAAACAGATTTCGACAGGAAGTTCCATTTCCAGTCTTGCACGCATGGGAGAGGTCTGAAAACCATCACACCGCTGTGAGTGGGCGAGGAAGGTGAAAATGTAGTAAGGGAGCCATTATTTCTGATATGCCTGTTCTGAAGCAGAGTTGCTATAATGACTGCGAACAGAAATGAGTCAGCCCCAATCGAGCACCAAAATCTAAGGAAAAAAAAAGTGACCTCCCGACCCTGTGATCTTTGTCAGCTTATCCCTGTTTTTAATCCAATTTACTAGACACATTTCCTGGATGCATAGCTTTTACAGGATTTGGGGGGAGGGTCACATTCTTGATCTAGGGGAGAGAGCAGTGATTTAATGGTACTCACTGCCTCCTGAATAATTATCTTTCTCTATAACGGGGGAAAACAGGTTATAGAATTGAGGGGTGGAAGAATAAGGGTGGTTTTCCCACTCAGATTTAGCCCCTGCCCACACCCTTTCCCTGACTTCTCTTTGTAAATGTATTTTCCCTTTATTTTGTCATTTTTTATCTGATTTTTCAGATTTAGTCATCACCTCAATATACTGCCAACTACTTCCTTTAATGCAGTGAGCAGGATCAGTTAAGATTATTGATGAAGTGTTAACTCATAATGTTGCTAACTACGTGCAGCATAAGAACCTAAGGGCAACTGAAGCCCACACATATTAAAAAAAACTTGTCCTTGTATTCTTACCCAGTTGATGTACCCTGTTTCCCCCCAAAATAAGACATCCCCTGATAATAAGCCCAATCAGGCTTTTGAGTGCATGGCAATAAGGCCAAGCGCTTATTTCAGGGTTCAAAAAAATATAAGACAGGGTCTTATTTTCGGGGAAACACTGTATATATTAAATCAAGGGTTGGTTGGTTTTTGAAAAGTGTTCAGTATTGCACTGCCATTTTCCAAAGCAAAGTGAAAGCCAGCTACGCTGACAGCTGCAAATGTTTCTTAAAGCTGAGCTTGGTGTGATAAGTAAGCTGCACAGCTAGAGATAGGCTTTCCACAGCCACGGTTCTGGGAAGGAAGTGGTCACAGGAGCAAATATACTGTGTGAGTTCTCTGAGAGCTGATTGTTTGGGCAGACACAATTAAATTGTGCCCCATTGCAGCTTCCTTTGGAATTGACCTCATAGCTGCTATCAGGATTTTTAAGTGATTACTTTTGAAATTCCAAAATTGTAGCGATATCACTGACTCTTTATTGATTCTGAAGATGTTTTTGCACATGGTGACTTTAATAGAGAAATATAACTGCCTGAAGGTGTGTTTGGCCTTTAGACCTCTCTTCTGACTCCCTTAACCCATCACACTGGCCTTTTCCTGCAGAGGCAGTTTAATCCCACTGTATCTAATCTGTCTGCTCAGTATGGTTAGGGTTGCTTGAATTAGCTCTGAAACGGTGGAGCTGCTGACCAGTATTGAATTCCCAAATCTGGGGATGTTTGTTGGAACATGGATAGCTCTTGTGTTGAGCCTGTGCTTCTCTTCTGGATATATGTGCAATTTTTGAAGATATTATATGAAAAACTGTTTATGTTTACGTTACATGACAGTATATATTAGACCTGCCTTCCCTTTTTTTTTTTTTTTCCTTACAAGGCACATAGATGCACAAAGTTGTGTGTTCTTTCTATGGATTGGTGTTTCTGTTTCTTTATTGTTAAACTGTGACTGATGTGTTTACTTCAGCCTTTGAGACAAATAGCCACTTTGAACAGAATATTGCAGGTTTGGACCAGAAATTAAAAGATGATCTGCAGAAACTACATCTGACTCTAGGTTCATGGAGTAGAACGTGGCCCCTCACTTAATGGAAACTCAGCCCAGCATAGAATATGTGGTGGCTTCTTAAAATGTTTGAAATCTTTCTGCTTCCATATCATATTGGAGAAAGTTCGGCTAGAATTCAGGACAATGTGTGTGAATGTTTTATTACTTTAAAACAAAAGTGCAAAAATTGTTTGCATACAAAGAGCCAGACACACTGGCCCCTACAATGGGAGTTGTGGGTGTTGTACAATTGACCACCAAAACAAGCATTTGCTATGAGTGCACTACAGAACTGTTCAGAGTGTCAAAAACTTGAATTGTGGTCCTGCTTGAAATATATACACCTTTGTGAGTGTACTTTGCTCACAGCCTGCTGCCTGCTCTTCACGCTGGGCTTTTTCTCCAATTAGGTATACTTCTAATTGATATCTGCATGTACATAAACATTCATTTAGCTTACTTACTTACCACCATGGTAGGCTATATTCCATAAGGCTACTTTACATAGTTTTGCGTGTAAGATAATTGCATTGTGTCCCTCTCATGTTGATATAACCTGTAAAATAGACTATTGAATGTTTTAAGATGGCCATGCATATTTTATGCAGCAGCTCCCAAATGTCATATGTTATCTTTCAGATATTATTAGCATTGTGCACTCCATTCAAGCAGAGGTATGTGCTCACTGCCATCTCCTTTTTATATAATACTAGCTGAACTTTGAAAATGAAGGATAATAATGTGATTGCTCTGTATTGGTGAGTATTTGTGTGAGTGTGGGAGGGAGAGGGAGGGAGGGAGGGAGATGCCGAGGGATACATAAAGATACAATATAGCCGAAGCTTCCAAGTTTGGTAGACCCTGGGACTACTTTTGCAAACAATCCTATTGAAACCCAGTTGCCATATGGATATTCTGCCATTTAAGAGATTAGCCAGTCCAAACTGATGGACAAATAATAAACTGGAACAAAATGTTGCAGTATCATTTCTGAACAAAATGGAATTCTTCCTTGTTTGTATAATTAGCTGCTGTGATCATAAAGCATTAACTTAAATATAAATCTACTTTTACTACATTTTAAATACATGTGTTAATGTAGTGCAAGGGATTGTAATTTTCAAATAGCCATACTGACTGTAAATAGATATTTTTCTTACATAGATACAGTGGGACAAAAAAGTATTTAGTCAGCCACCAATTGTGCAAGTTCTCCCACTTAAAAAAATGAGAGAGGCCTGTAATTGACATCATAGGTACACCTCAACTATGAGAGACAAAATGAGAAAACAAATCCAGACAATCACATTGCCTGATTTGGAAAGAATTTATTTGCAAATTATGGTGGAAAATAAGTATTTGGTCAATATCAAAAGTTCATCTCAATACTTAGTTATATATCCTTTGTTGGCAATGACAGAGGTCAAACGTTTTCTGTAAGTCTTCACAAGGTTGGCACACACGGTTGCTGGTATGTTGGCCCATGCCTCCATGCAGATCTCCTCTAGAGCAGTGATGTTTTGGGGCTGTCGCTGGGCACCACGGACTTTCAACTCCCTCCAAAGGTTTTCTATGGGGTTGAGATCTGGAGAATGGCTAGGCCACTCCAGGACCTTGAAATGCTTCTTACGAAGACACTCCTTCGTTGCCCGGGTGGTGTGTTTGGGATCATTGTCATGCTGAAAGACCCAGCCACGTTTCATCTTCAATGCCCTTGCTGATGGAAGGAGGTTTGCACTCAAAATCTCACGATACATGGCCCCATTCATTCTTTCCTGTACACGGATCAGTCGTCCTGGTCCCTTTGCAAAGAAACAGCCCCAAAGCATGATGTTGCCACCCCCATGCTTAACAGTAGGTATGGTGTTCTTTGGCTGCAACTAAGCATTCTCCCTCCTCCAAACACGACGAGTTGTGTTGCTACCAAACAGTTCTACTTTGGTTTCATCTGACCATATGACATTCTCCCAAGCCT
>QLTV01002678.1:537372-565121 GCA_003457575.1 Thermophis baileyi
ACCCTTCTTAATTCCCCCTTTATCCCCCTCAGGAAAGGGGGGTGCTGCCAGCCTTTATTTTCTTTCTTGAGTTCATCATTGCTGGATTTATATGGTGGTGCTGGATGTGAGCTGCACAGAATTGGCTTTATAAGGCCGGGGGGGGGGGCTACAGCCAGGTTTTAAGTAAATAAATAAATAAATTGGGGGGGGGAGAAGCCCCGGGTATTAGCTTAAGAAGAGAGTGGGGGTGTTTCCCCTGAGAGTCCCGTAGGAAGGGGATTTTTGACCCTTCTAAATGCCCTCTTTGGATCCCCTCAGACATAGGAAAGTGTGTTTTTCTTTCCTTTCCTTTCCTTTTTTTTTTTTTTTTTTTTTTTTTTAAATTGTCATGCTGGTTGTGAACCGCACAGAGTTGTATGACTGCCTATTTATAGACGAGATCAAGGATGGCTGCAGCCATGTTTTAAGCAAAGGAAATAAATACAGGTCCAGGCCATCCCTGCTTTTACAGAGAGAGAGAGACGCCAGGACTGCAATTTGGCCGACATATACATTTAATAAAAATTCTTATTTTTGTGATACGCACCTTTCCCTAAGGCAGTTGGAGGCAAGATCGCACCGGGTCCCCCCCCCCCAAAGTCACGGATGGATAAATCATTGTGTCCTTTGATTGCTGTTTTGAATCTTGTTGGGGGATGCCATAAAGAAAGAAAGGGAACCTCCCCTCCCCTCCTTGGGGAGGCAAGATGAGTATCTTGGGGAATTCCCCCATATTTACTACCTTGTGGCTGTGGCCCAGTTTGTGACACACACACACACACACCCAAACATGGGATGCTGTCTCTGGAATGGGAGTCACAGAACCCAGAAAATAAGAGCAGGAGGGTCTCACGTGCACACCTCAATTTATTACAGGAATTACCCGAAAGGATCTGCCTGTTCCAAAATGGTGAGCTCAGATGTCATTTGGGAATTGGAACAAGGACACCAAAAAAAAAAAAAGACAACACCTCTTTTCTTGGTTGGGTCACTCTCTCCTCAAACAAGATCCTTGTCTGCTTTTAAGAGCAGGGTTCCCACTGGGCTGAAAGTCTCTTTAAGGCTGCAGGCGTGCTTAGCCCTGCATTCAGTTCATCCTTAAATAGATCAGCCAGTCTCCAGCTTTAATCTGGCCTCCACAGATCTGGGCATGCATGGCAAGAGGGGGGGGGGAGTGGAAGGAGATGAAAGTGTTTGGAAAAAGAATGGAAAGGCTCAAAAGGCTGTCTTTTCTTCTGGGGCTCCTTTCATCGTGGCAGCAAGACAGCCATCATTCAGGGTGGATTTAATTTAGAATGCTGCAGCATGGAGTTTGGGGTGCTGGTCGTCTTGATAGCCTAAATGGCTCTTTGTTATTCTGGAAGGAAAATTCAGAAGTCTCCATAACGGGGAATATTTGTAGCTCAGGTTTGAAATGAAGGGTCCTTGGTTTCTCTCTGAGCTTGGTGGTTTTCTTGCAGATGTTTCATTACCCAATCTAGGTAACATCATCCGTGCATCAGAGCATTGATGAAGTTATCTAGTTGGGGTAATGCAACCTCTGCAGGAAAACTACCAAGCTCAGAGAGCACCAAGGGCCCTTCATTCAGAAGTCTGGTAGCACATTTTGGGACCTTTTACTAATCGGTGTAAGTTTTTAAAAGCTGCAGCTGACTTCATTGGATACATAGATAATGTGAGCTGCATATCCCAGAAACTGATGCCTTTTAATGTGTTAGTCTGAAAAGGTGCTGCCAAGACTCCTGATTTCTGATTTTTTTGTGACCATATGCTCACAGGGCTGTATGTAGAAGGTCACAGAAATTGTTAAAGAGCAACTAATTGAAAATTGCTATGTATGAGATCACAAGAGTAAATTTTCTCCTAGTTAGTGATGTCATTTGAACTTTACACTATGCCGGAGATACTGCTGTGATCTATTGGTATGATTCTCATTTCCTAATTTCCTTGCCATTTTAGAGGAACCGTGTATATATAGGGAGCTGAGAGAAAGGTTGAATAGTAAACAATGCTATCAAAGCTGGCCAGGAAGGCTGATCCCCTTCTGTGAATCCATCTGGGCCTCTCCCATCTAGCTTCGCATCTTTGCTCCAGCTTTTCTTTCCTCAGTTTGGAGACCAGAAACCCACTGGTGGTTGCTTAGTAACAGATAACTTCTGGGGTTAATCCCAGCCTAGAGAAATATGAATGGATGAAGGGCCAGCACAGACCACATTTCTCAAGGATGGCCACCTCTGCCGCTTACACAAGTTCCTTCCAGTCAAATTTCAGTTTGTTCCTTGATATTTCAAAATAACTGTTGAAATCGAAATGTTCTGCATTTGCAGAGCATATTAAAATAGTGAGTGCAGGTTAGTACAGCAACGGTGCAGTGAAGCTGGATAGTAGAGGAGAGGAAGAGCATCGTGTTATGAACTTGGGAGCAGCAAGAGCTGATTGCGTGTGAGAACCTAGCTCCAAACCATGATAGTAAACACAGTGCAGACTTTTGGAGCTGATGAGTTGGAATTTAATTCCTGTCATTCCAGATTCATTTTCCCAACTATTTTAAAAATAGACCTTAGAAAGGGGGAAAGAGTGCCTTAATCCTATACAAACAAAAATATTGCTATGAGTAATGCTTATTTGTTGTTTATAAAAACAGTTGTTGCTAGTGTCCAGCTTTTTCAGTGATAAAATGATTATTCCCATAGATAGACCCCTTATTTGTATTGATAACTAAATCTCAAATAAAGACCTAATTGGTCTTCTAGTTTTTTGACTGCACTTTTGAAATGCTATAAAAGAACTGGAAAGGAGCTCTGACGGCAACTTACTTTTATCTTCACGAGGCTCTTAATAATATTCATTTGTTGGGTTTCTATTCCATTTTATCTTCAGGACTTCATGGTGACCTAAAGATCGCCTCTTCCTCCAATTTTTCCCTGTAACAGCCCTGTAGGTTGGGCTGAGTGAAAGTGACTGGTCTAAAGTTAGCCAGGATCTTCCATGATTGAAGGGGACATTGAAACCTTGAGCCTTTCTAATTCAACATCATCACCGTTACATCACACTGATTCTTAACGATGCACTTATGTAAGATTAGTCTGAACAGATTTTTAAAAAATTCCCTTTAAACATAATGTGGACTATGTTCTAAGTATGTCAGATAAAGGCAATTAAACCTGGTTTGCGACTGAACACACACATTTGAGATTTGAGCTACCTTCTCTAGAACAGGGATCTGTAACCTTGGCAATTTTAGGACTTGTGGACTTCAACTTCCAGAATTCCCCAGCCAGTCATAATGGGGATAATGTTGAGATGTTAAGATAGTATTATGAAACGCCCAAACATTTCTTTTGTATGATTATGTAATTTTGGCCTTCTTGGTAAGGCTTATTAATAAGATTTGTGTGCTTTGCAAAAATGAAAAAATAACTGCATATTCAGCAATTACTCTAAGTGGAAACGCATGTGATTTTTTCTGATTTGTTCTGGTTTTTGTTTTTAGACCATGAAGGCAGTTTTGGACAGAATTGTCATAAGCTAAATGAAATTTCATGTGCTGAACAAATGTTTAATACTATAAAAAGTTAAAACTAGGCTCGCTGTGCTTTAAGAACTAAATAAGGCAGTGAGCAGAAAGTACTTTTAGATGTTCTTAAATCATTCTGAAAGTGCTAAATGGTACATTTCTGTGAGGATAGTTACCGACAGTGGCCTATAATATAGATTTTCCTTCACAGAGTAGTTTATTTACTAGAAAAACAATGACCGGGGCATTTTTCTAAGTTCATTTTCTGTGACTAGTATTCCTGAAGTGAATCATATGGTATAATTCCCAGGGAAATTCAGAAATGCTTGAAGAAATGCAGGCAGATATCACCAATATCAGTTAATGATTTATTAAAAAAAATACTGCATTAAAACCTAATTACTGCTGCTAATTTTTCACATAGCTTGCCAAAATGTGTGAAAACTAGACTCTTGAATGAAAATATAGTAATGTTAGAATCATTCAGCCATTACAATTACAGTTCAACTGCTTCTAAGTGGAAGAAATAATAGGACTAAGAGATAGTGAAATTGATTGCTAAAGATTGGAAACATAAAGATTCAGATCACTTCGTTTATAGAAGTCACTGTGGCAAAATGTGATAAAAGGAAATGAACAATAATGAAGTGGACTGGGACCTGCGGAACCGTCTGTAGAAATAAATTGTTAAGACTTTTAAGATGCCACAAGATTTACAGTGCTTCCCTGCGGGAATCTTTAATTCTTTTGAGTAATGATGGCCTGGATGTACAATTCTGTAAAAGTAATAAAAACATGTAACAGTTGTAGAAGGAGATTAATGAAATGGAGCACAGATAGGCCTGTTAGCAGCTGTAAGTCACAAGAGCCTGTATGATATTGAATTATCAAGTGCTTGGAGGGCCAGTCTTGCTTTTGGGGGTTGGGAAGGAACTGTCTCTTGCTCAACAGCTGTGGAAAAACTCACTTGTCTTGATAGTATCCAATAGGACTCCTCTTTATATTAACAAATGCGTTAATATAAAGGAAGCACGTTCCCTCCTAGCCTTTTGTCAGTCAATGTGCCTAAGATTGGACCCAGATTGTTGGGGGCAATGTGTGCTGACTCTGTAAACCGCTTAGAGAGGGCTGTAAAGCGGTATATAAGTCTAAATGCTATTGCTATTTTATTTTATTTTATTTTATTTTATTGTTTCATAAAAGAAGCATGTCCCCACCTAGACTTCCATCGATCAGCATGCCTAAGGTCTTATTTTATTTGTGTTGTTAACATTTTTATTGAGGTATTATTTTATTTGAACATAGGTTTAACAACATGGCCAGGTTAGTTTTCATATAGGGTGCAACAAAATTTGAATGGTACCCGAGCCACTTTGAGTTGCCTTTTTCTAGAAAAACATGTATAAATACTGTCGCATGTATGTACCTCAACTCACCACGGGACTAAAGCCTACGGCTGCATCGATACACAGGTTTCATTGGGCTCCAAATCCATGAATTATTACTAGATAGAAACTTGAGAACCGCTACTAATGTTCTCGCCCAACGTAATTTGAACCTGGTTTTGGAGAGTCCTTAATTGGGAACAGTGGGCCATAGTTGCTTGAAATGCATCAGTAAATGTGTTGATCTAAGCATTTCTCCAGATACTTTTTCATGGCCGTTTGGAATTGCATAACCATCTTGGAAGGTGGTTGCCTTTGTACAATCCAGGGACCTGGCAGCGCTGAAGATTCAGCTCAGATTACAAAGCCACGTGACGGAGCATAGCAGAGAATAAGGGCATTGTTAAGGCCTCCTCTCTCTTCACTCTTCATGCATACCTTTCTCTCTTATTTTGCTCCACGTCTCCTCTGCCACGCATTGGGGCACTTTATCTCGGCCCTCAACAAAGTGGGCCTTTCTTGAGAGAAATAGCTTTGTAACTGATAACTCTTCTGACCGACGTTGATGATTTCAACCCTCTTTTCCAGTCCTGGTGTTCAAAAGCGTTGCGTTTTGAAATGCCAGTTGCTGAGAAAGACGGTGAAAGACTGTTTTGTGCGTTGGCTTTCCAGAAACTGATCGGCCGCATAAGGAAAACCAAATACTGACCTGGCTGGGCCTTTGGTCATGTCCAGAAGAATTCATCTTCAAGAACATTTTATTTTTTATTTTCAAATAACACCCTTCAAGTAGTTCAGAGACAGGAGAGTTCATGAGTAGGATACATTATGCCCAGTTGTAAAATAGGCAAACGAAGGTGTATGCATTTGTTAGAAACAAATGAAAGCTTTTCCATAAGATGCTCTGATTACAGAACTGCATTAACGCAAAGTCACAGATTCTACGTCTTTTTCAGTTGACCTGATGTTAAACAGAGAATGTTTTGTTAAATGTGCATTATTTATATAATGTTACACAACAAATTGGTTGTTTTTTTCTTCTAATGAATTCTAATAAATTAGGACCTGATAATCTAAGTGAGAATAGTAAAAAAAATACAGGTATGTCATTAAAGTAGAGAGGAGACTGCTCCAGAATATTTCTAGGCTTTCCTTTTTTTTCCCCCTCACCCACCAGCATCTCTAATGATGAGGGAGATGAGATCATTAACAAGCTATTTTTGTGCTCCATTGCTAGGCAACCGTTAATAATTATAGTATTCCCCATCTCTTGGCTGGTTCTAGACTCCAAAAGATCTTAAAATGCTGCACTCTAAAAATTTGAATTTCTTGGTTGACTCTGTAGAAAAACCATTGGCTGTACTAATTCATGCTCATGGGAATGGGTCCATTCCATTGATGTCACTGTCACGATACTATAAATAAAAAGATTAAAAGCCTCAACAACTGATTCACGACTGATGAATCATTGCTGAGTTAATCTTTGATCCTCGCTTAGCCACCACACATGGGAAGCTGCTGCACCTTAGTTGACTCACACTGAATGCACAAGCTTGGCTTGGCTTTTGAGTTTGGCTTACCGTACTGCGTTGTGTGAACTTAGTGATTGTAGCTCATAAAGAGTGCTTGATGATTATTTGTGCCAGTCAGTGTTGATTTATTCAAGAAACGATAATTAAGTTGTGGCATAACGTGTATGAGCACAGCCTGAGTTGGAGCACGGCTTCCTCCATCTGAATAACATCTGGAGTCATTGGCAACAGATCTAAGGCTTAACTGGTGGGTTTTTCCCAACCTGGTCCAGGATCTGATTCTGGAACTATATACGTGCAGGTTTATACAAGTCTACGCACCCTGATTGTTGATAAGCATTTGGACAAAGTTGATGGGGTGATTTAACTCCTAATCTTGAAACTTCTCTACCGATATAGAGAAATGAAATAATGTTGCTTTAATATGGTTTTCTGCAAATAGAGCCCCATGAGCTTTTGATTCCTTCCCAGGACAGAAGAGGGTGGTTTCCCTCCAAACGTACTTTGAAATTAGTGGTGTGAATTTTAAGTCTACTCCTGTCCTAGCTGTAGTAAAAGACAAAGGGAGACAATTGATGTTTTTCCTTGGTTTGAAAAGTTACTTCTCAATAGTTAAAGTAGTAACCGCTTAGGTTGTGTGTCCTTATTTCCACTAATATTGAATAAAAAATGAAACAAAGGAATATCTCCGTTCTTGGCATCTTCATACAAATTCAAACAATAGGTCATAGTTACCGTCACATTTAACCATGAGCTTGTAACTTTAAGCAGGCTGTACTTGTCACTATGGATATAATGTGAATTACAAAGCATGGAACAACAGGGAACACCCCCCCCTCCCCATCCCAAACTTTAGCTTACAAAAGGCTGGCCTTTGTGGTAGACGAAGGGACGTCTTCCGAGTGGCTCTTATTTTTCTTACGCTTTGTTTTCTAGGCTGCTGCAGGCATCCTGTGCTACGTGGGGGCTTACGTCTTCATCACCTACGACGACTACGACCACTTCTTTGAAGATGTTTATACGCTCATCCCTGCAGTGGTCATCATAGCGGTGGGGACCCTTTTATTTATCATCGGTCTGATTGGCTGCTGTGCCACAATCCGGGAAAGCCGCTGTGGCCTCGCCACGGTAAGTTTAATATCGGGAAGCCAATTTCCTTTTTTTAATGGGCTCAACCGTATTTTCTGGGCACCCCAGGCTGACTGTGTACATTTTTGCTTGGCCTGTGTGAAATACACCACGTCAGCTCCTGCAGCTGACTGTAACTTGGTTAAAGCAGCAGAATGATGTATCTGACACCAAAGACCTTATTGATGGGCGAAGCATCAGCCTGCCTGCAAGGTGTATCGGATTCCATTCAGGTATCTCTAGTTCAAGGGGGGGGGAAACCTATGTTTGAAACACTAGAAAGCCATTATAGATTAATGTAGGCAGTCCTGCACTGTTCTGCCCCCCCCCCACAAGTTAGTCAGCCTTTTATGTTGTCCTTGTGATATGGATAATAAAACAGCCCCCTTTTTTAAAAAAAAAAAAAAGCAAAGCAAAACAAGAAGCAAAGCTGTTTTTATCAGTTCTTTAGATCAGGGGTCTCCAAGCTTGGCAAGTTTAAGACTTGTGGACTTCAACTCCCAGAGTTCCTCAGCCAGCTTTGCTGGCTGAGGAATTCTGGGAGTTGAAGTCCACAAGTCTTAAACTTGCCAAGCTTGGAGACCCCTGCTTTAGATGATTAATACACAAACACTTTCAAATACCTTAAGAACTTGGTCCTATAAAAGAGGTTTGTAGACAGAGGCTCCTTCGCGTTAAAATCACAGAAATAAGAACATGCGAGGAATTGGGCAGACGATTGACGATTAGCAACACGGTGAGCAGCTTATCTTCTTATGTTGTCATGCTGGCTTCCTGATCAGTAGAAGCAGCCTGATAAATCCCTGGTTCTGATTCGCCATCCTGTCGGCTTCCTAGGTATTACTACAGCCTGCTCTCGCTATGTCATTTTTAAGTTGAAAGATATGGTTCAGCTAGAGAGCTTTGTCCCTCACTTGAAGGGAATGGAGCAACAGCCAAAATAGCAATGCGTATATTTTTTTTGTTCTTGTGAACGAACATAAACTTTATTTCTGTCTTCCAGTTTGTGATCATCCTTCTGTTGGTTTTCATCACAGAAGTGGTGGTAGTGGTTCTGGGCTACATCTACAGAGCAAAGGTAATTAACCTCTCTTCTGAAGTGCTGATAACTAATTACCTCTGGTAGCTTTATTCAAGGTTTGATACCAGCTATAGTTCTGTGAAGCCAAATTGTGAGAAGTTATTGGATGAAATTAAAAGCAACATGCCTCTTGAGAAGTCATCCAAATCCTCAGAGTAAAATAATGTTGTAAACCAAGCGGTTGAATGCTTTACACGAGGGTTAAAAATACGGATTTTCCTTCCCCTTTTTTTAAAGGTCTTAAAGTCCTGCAGAAAATGTTTGTTAAAGCTCTGAAATAAATCCTTGGGGACTTTGCTGCTTGTAAGGGTGTCTGGGAACATACTTTGACCAGCTTCAGAAATTTAGCAACATGGATAGGAGAAAATATCCAGGGTTCAACTCATTTGTCCCTCTAGACCAGGAGTGTCAAATTCGATTTCATTGAGGGCTGCATCAGGGTTGTGTTTGACCTTGGGGGGCCGGGGGGCGTGGCCAACTCGATGTCACTCGTATTGGGGGTATCTGTGGTGGCCCAAGCACTCTGCCAGTGAAAACTCCATTTTCGCCGGCAGAGGCACTGTGGGCCAGTCCTTCGCTGTTTCCAGGGCGGCCCCGCGGGCCAGATCTAAGCCCCCCACGGGCCAGATCCTGCCCCCGGGCCTTGAGTTTGACACCCCTGCTCTAGACAAATGAGGGATACAGAAAACAGACCTTGGCGAGAAGATCTCAAGAAGACAAATAGCAATAGCATTAGCAATAGCCCTTAGACATATATACCGCTTCACAGTGCTTTTACAGCCCTTTCTAAGAGGTTTACAGAGTCAGCCTCTTGCCCCCAACAGTCTGGGTCCTCCTTTGACCCACCTCGGAAGGAGGGAAGGCTGAGTCAGCCAACTACAAATGATAGCATTCCAGGAGCCCTATAGAGCCAACCCCACACGAAGCATTTCTGCAAAGCGCTAGGTCTGGTTGGTTGAGCGGCCGGCTGGGTTATCGGGCTCCTCCTGTCCACAGAGAGAAATTTGAAGCTGTGTTTGTTCTACCAGGTGGAGGCTGAAGTGGATCACAGCATCAAGAAAGTGTACGACACGTACAATGGCACAAACCCGGATGCTGCCAGTCGGGCGATTGATTATGTGCAGAGGCAGGTGAGAGCCAATACAAACACAGCTGTGGGTGCCAAATGTACACAGATTGTTTTCCACCAGCGCAGGACCTTCTGTTGACACCACAGCTACTAACTAGATGGTGTAAGGAAGCTTCCTTCTTTCCTTCCTTCTTTTTCTGCCCTCAGGAAACCTGACCTTTTTCTCTTTGCACTTCTTGCTGGTTCTTTGCGTTTCACCCCATGAAATGCTCTTCTCTGCTGCAGTCCGAAGCGGCATAGGCCAGGGTCAGGTCTTAGTGGGAATTGGGTATAGATTTTGGGGCTGGAAGCCAGCTTATGCTGAATGTACTGATACAAGTCGTCCCTGCTGTCTGGTTTAACAGCCGTTTGAAGTTGTGATGGTGTTAGAAACAACAGTTTTGCAATGAGCCCTTGCATTTATATAGCCATCACAATATCCTGTGGTCACCATTCGCATGGTTCCTAACCTGCTTGCGACAAGCCCTTAACGGAGAAAGCAGAAGTAAAGTCCCAAGTTGCGGCCCCGTGGTGTCTCACTTTGACCACAGGTGATTCGCTTAACAACCAAATGAAAAATTAGGTTGTAAAGCCTGACTTCCATCTAGCCACCATGGTGCTCAGCAGCCGAGTTGCCTGTCCCAGTTGTAGTCTCTAAGCGAGGACTATCCGTACGGAATAAATTTATGAAGCAATGCATGTATTAAGATGATGTTATTAATCTTATTTCTGGTTTAATTTGATTTTAATGCATTTTTTAAAATCCCACTTTCAAAATATTTGCTGGGGAGTTCGAGTATACTCTCCTCTTCCCCTGGAGGAAGATCTTGCTTGTTTGTAGGTTATCCGAAGAGGCTCGCTCTCTTTGGTGAGAACCTCCTGGGGGGGGGGCGGTGGGGGAGATAAAACAAGCCTTGCCACGTGCAGATTCCTCAAATGGATTGGAGGGCAACGTCTGTGAAAATGACAGGCTTTGCAGAAACACTGCTGGGGGAGAAAACTGACATTTTCCAGATGAGATGACAACGTATGGTTTGGAACCAGCCTTTGTTAATGTCCTGAGTCATTTTGAAAAAAGAGAAGGCGTGTAGTTTGGGCAGAATTAGATGATGAATGAAAATAAGAGAGATGCAGTACTCCTTCCCCCCCCCCCAAACGGAGAGGGGTGTGTTTGTTTATATTTATTTGGCTGGCTGGGAAATTCTGGGAGTTGAAGTCCACAGGTCTTAAAAAGTTGCAAAGGTTAGAGGTATCGCACAACTTTCTAAAGAGCTGCTCTTGGTTTTCTGCATGCATTCTCTGTTGCAGCTGCACTGCTGTGGGATCCACAACTACACAGACTGGGAGTCGACCGCTTGGTTCAAAGAAGCGAAAAACCACAGCGTGCCCCTCAGCTGTTGCAAAGCCACCATCAGCAATTGCACGGGAAGCTTAGCTCGTCCTGCAGACCTTTATTCTGAGGTGCCTGCCTTCTCTTCATTTTGCCGGGTTTTCGATAAAAGCTTACGTGAGATGGAGACTCAGGGTTTGTGCAAGATCAGCCCACTCCCAAGTCCAAATCTTCATTTAAATCCAGAACAATTACCTCCTGAGATCCGGACTGCCCCCACTCTATTGGCCTTCCAGAAAGCGGTGAAGACCTGGCTTTTCCGGCAGGCCTGGGGCCATTGATCTTGCCGTTGATCTCGCTGTTGTAATCCTGCGAGATCCGGCCATGAATGGTGTGCATGGGTTTTTAAATTGTTTTTTTTTTAATGTTTTTATAATGTTTTTCTTTAATGTTTTTTATATTTTTGCTGTAAGCCGCCCAGAGTTCCTTGGGAGTTGGGCGGCATAGAAATGTAAATAATAAATAAATAAATAATAAATAAATAAACAATAGCCCATACCATCCAAGCTTCTTGTTAATTAAGGTCCTGTTGTTTAATTAGAAATGAAGTCATTTGTATATAGGTTGGGCGTGCCCTCTCTCTGGCCTGATGGGCTTCATTCTTTTAGAGGACTTAATTTTGAAAATATTTTTGTCCCACCTTGGAAAATTCAGACATTTATAAGCTGTTTATAAGAGGCAGGATTCAGGGCTATTTTTCCACTGTTGTCCGTGTCATTCTGCTGCTGTTCCGGCCCTTTTATAATATACTGCAAATCAAACTGCCTTTTCTGACTGTGTAATCCCTTAATTCGGGGTAGAATTAGGGCAACTGGATGATGCTGAGCGTTTACTAGCCGGATGCCCTTCCTGATGCCTATGTGGAGTTCACAGCAGATATTTTTTTTCTTTGCAGTCTAGGAGAGAAACCTACCTAGGGTTTGAACTCTCAACCTTCCGAGTGGGAGGCGAGCATCTTCACCACTAGGCCACCATGCTGCCCTTATAATATACTGCACATAATATAATTCCTACACGTTGTGTCGGGGCATGAGGGCAGTAATTAAATTTGCTTTCTATTGTTATGTCTTGCCTCAATTATTATATTTTACTAGTGCCTCTTTATGTTGTGTGTGTGTCTTTCCCTTTATATTAGTTACGTTGTATGTTTTTTTAAAATTTACCTTTACAACAGTTCGAAACGACTGTCACTACTGCCCCATGCATACAAAAAATACAATAAAATGTACGTTTTATAAATTACGTAGATATCAAAGCGTTGGGAGATTGTAGCTGTTCCAGAATGCAGCATTAATAAGCTTGAAAAAAATTGTTTCCTCAACTGATGGATTCCTTTGTGTTTCAGGGGTGTAAAGTCTTGGTGGTAAAGAAGCTACAAGAGATCATGATGTACGTTATCTGGGCTGCCTTGGCATTTGCTGCTATTCAGGTAGGATTCGACACTGGTTCGTTCCCCTGAGGGTTAAAAATAAAACCCTTTTACTTTTCTCTGCTTGGACGCATCAGTGCCCCTTGAAAAGTTGCAGATAGTTGAGGCCGTTCCACATATTGGGACAGCTAATATTTGATGACACTTTACAACTTTTTGAGCACAAGAAATGTAATTGCATCCTTGTAAAAATATAAAATGAGCTCATTTCCAGGATTCACAGCTCACGTACGTTTCCTCAAAGTCTGTGTAAATAGTGCGTTGGACCCAAAGCACACAAATGTCAGGACATTACAAGGGTTGTAAAAAAAAAAAACTAAAAAAAAAACCTTGGATGAGCAGNAAAAAAAAAAAATTCCCCATCACTCTCTTCAATAAAACCACAGAATAAACTCAGGATAATAATAATAGTAATAATAATAATAATAATAATAATAATAAAATAGCCTTTATTGTCATTGTACATCATGTATACAACGAAATTGGTTATTTTTAACGGGGGCTTGTCTTGCAGGGTCAAAAGTATTTCTAGCCTGCAGAACCAACCAAGGGTAGAGCCCAGATTTCTTGAAGCAAAGTATGTTGGGATCTACGTTAGATAGATTAACAGAGTTGGAAGGGACCTTGTAGGTCATCTAGTCCACCCCCACCCCCTGCCCAAGCAGCAGACCCTACACCATTTTTGTCAGATGGCAGTCCAGTCTCTTCTTGAAAGCTTCCAGTGATGAAGCTCCCACAACTTCTGAAGGCAACTTCAGTTCCATGGGTTGATTGTTCTCACTGTCAGAAAATGTCTCCTTATTTCCAGGTTGAATCTCTCCTTGTTCGGTTTCCATCCATTATTCCTGGTCTGGCCTTCGGGTGCTTTGGAAAATAACTTCACCCCCTCCTCTCTGTGGCAGTCCCTCAAATATTGGAAGACTGCTCTCATGTCTCCCCTGGTCCTTCTCTTCACTAGACTAGCCATGCCCAGTTCCTGTAACTGTTCTTCATATGTTTTAGCCTCCAGTCCCCTAATCATCTTGGTTGCTCTTCTCTGCACTCTTTCTAGAGTCTCAACATCTTTTTTATAGTGTGGTGACCAAAACTGGATGCAGTACTCTAGGTGTGGTCTTACAAAGGCTTTGTAGAGTGGTATTATTAGCTCACTTGATCTTGACTGTATCCCACGTTGTGTGCCCCAATCAGCTTACCCCAAAGCCAGTTCTTAAAAGTTTAAATCATGCCAGTCTGCACTCAGTTTCCTTCTCTTCCTCCTCGTAGCTGCTGGGCATGCTCTGTGCCTGCATTGTGCTCTGCAGAAGGAGTCGGGATCCTGCCTACGAGCTGCTCATCACCGGGGGAACTTACGCCTAGAAGAAGGTCCGCAGGCGAAGCTTGAAGTCCCGTTTTCTCCGCTCAGAAGCCAGCTTGGCAGCCTCACCTGCCTTCCCACTGACTCTGACTTGGCAGCCACGACCTCTTTCCTAAACCTGGACAATTAGCCCCTACACCAGTGATGGGCAAAGCTTGGCTTTCGGTCCCTTCCATATTACCGACTCCCTCTCCTTTGGCCAGCTTCCCACTTATCTATCCATGGTAGCCACCGAGTAACACTAGTTTTTTTAAAATCCATTTTATTTTAAATGGCATGAAAGCTACGGGTGACCTAACTATGGCTTAAAAGGGTGCAGTGATTCTTACATCCTTCAGCGTTCGTTGGGTGGCATCGCCAGTCAGAGTTGTACGAGGGAAGTCACTTATCTTAATTTTGTGAAGTTTAATTCTGCTGCTGCTTGCCTCTCACCAGTGTTTTCTGTCCTGTTTTTTTATATATATATATATAAAGCAAAGCATTAAGTCCAGTCCAGAACACTACGAAACGACTACTAATCAGAATTTTAGAATCCTATTAGTGCATCTCTTGACTTCCTTAAATTCAAATGAACAAACCTTCTGAACTTTTAGCGTGTTTAAAAAAAATACGAGCTGGCTTTTTCAGGAGTGTAATGTCTTGCACTACTGTTCTATAAGGAATTTTTCATTTTTTACTATAATGGGTCTGTTTCTGTATCGAGTGACTTGTTATCCTAGAGTAGCGAAGTAGAATGTGATAAAGTGAAATGTAAATAGGAAATAGGAAAGCAAATTAAATAAATCTTCTGTACATCTCCCCCAAACTAAACCATGGTTAACCTTTTTAATCGTTGTTTTTGAGAGTTTTATCCAGTGCCGCACACTGTACAATGACTTATATAGATGAATTTTAAGTCTGGGCCTGTCCTAGCTGCACTAAAAGACCAAGAGGGGGAAAAAGAAGTCAATTGAGGTTGGTTTTCCTTAGTTTAAAAATATTCTCAATAATTAAGGCGGTGGTGCTTAGATTGTTTGTCCTCATTTCCACTAATATTGAATGAAAAATGAATTTTTTTTTAGCAGACTGCCCAGGAAGACTTTTCCCGCTGGGTGTACGTGTCTCATGTTTAACGTCCCTTCGGTGGCTGTTTCCTCACTCGCATTTTTTTTAACTCCATAGAAATGCGAGAAGACGGCCCCGGTTGGTGTCCCTGTCGAAAGATAAGCAGCTGACTAGGACCTTGATCGAGCTGGAGTTGCAGCATTTTAAAAGGTTTTATGTAGGTCGTGTTCTGCCCTTGGGTTTTGCAGCACAAGGTCAAGGACATGAGCTGCAGAAAGCAACCCACTGCAATGAAGAAATCGGCAGTTTGTAAGAAAGAGAGAGGAGGAGGTTTTTTCTGCCTCGAAAACATCCTCCCCGGGTTTCCCCAGCTTAGCTGAGCCCTGGATTTTGCAAATCCCTCTCGCTTTTGACAATGAGATGTGAAGTGCCTGCTCTTTTCTCTTGAAAGACAGCGGTTTTATTCCCACATCTCTGAGCCCACGTGACCAGACAAAGCCACTAACGGAGAGGGGGGGGGTTGGTTAAAGGTTGCAGCTTTCCCATGAGGTCCAGCCTTGGGGTCCGCCAGCCCCCCTGCGGCACGAATCCTTCCTTGGTTGAATGCAGCTGCTCCAGACAGATTCCCCAAAGTAAAGGTCTCATTTTCAGGCAGCCCCCTCTCCTCCCACCATCCATCAAGTCAGTTACAACCCCCCCCACCCCTCCCCACCCAACAAGCCATCCCACTTACTGGTTTCTGGCGGTAAAGGATCTCTTACTAGCATCTCTCTAAGGAATCGAGTGGTCCAGATGGGATCGATGTGAGCTGGTTGCCTAATCAACTCCTTGTGGTATTATAAAGCAAGGAATGTGATTGTTAAGCTCGGTTACTGGAGGGGAAATGGCAAGGGAAGCTGATCGCACTTGCTGAAGGAAGAAGAAAAGACGAGACTGATGGTCCCTACCTTTCTGGAGAATTCCCTGCATGACACTCATACAGATACTCCCTGATTTACGACGAGCTGCGTAATAGCAATAGCACTTAGACTTATATACCGTTTTACAGTGCTTTACAGCCCTCTCTAAGCGGTTCACAGAGTCAGCATATTGCCCCCAACAATCTGGGTCCTCATTTTACCCACCTCAGAAGGATGGAAGGCTGAGTCAACCTTGAGCCGGTGAGATTTGAACTGCCGAACTGCAGTAGCAGTCAGCTGAAGTAGCCTGCAGTGCTGCACTCTAACCACTGCGCCACCTCGGCTCTTATGACCATTTAAAGTTAGAACTGACCTGAAAGCAGGTACTTACAACTAGAATTTAAAGTTGTGACAGTTGGGGCCCCCTCCACAATCACATGATCAAATTTTGGGGAGGGCAGGGGTCATTTACAACTATTTGCAAGCATCCCATGGTCCCATGACTGACATTTACAACAGTTTTGGTGAAAACCAGCACTTTTGGAACTGCACTCATTAGGCGAGGGGTATCCAATCTTGGCCGGCTGGGGAATTCTGGGAGTTGGAGTCCACAAGTCTTAAAAGTTGCTAACTTTGGACACCCCCGATGTAGACAATTAGGAACCAGATGATTTTGGGGTCATAAATGGCCACTGCAGTTATAGGTTGCAGCAGGTAAATAATAGGTGTAATACTGAATATTAACTCCTGCCGTCATTTCTGCCCACTGGTGTGTTCAAACTGAAACATAATAAAAGGTTTTGACGATATTTAATGCAATGAAAAGACACTCTGGAGAGATCTTGTGGTTATTATTATTTTTTTAAACTTCTTTTTCTCGATTTGGGGTCAGATTTCTCAGCTGCTAAAACTTCAGATGTTGGTGCCTGCGTGCACTACTAGAACAATTGCAGATGCATTTTCATTGAACAGCTGAGAATCTGAGATGGTGGCATTTAGGACAGACCCACCCTCTCTGCTCCACCCTGAATCAAAAATTGCAACGCTAGGGAAAGGATGGTTGGCGAGAAAGAAATGAAAAGAAGTGAAAGCATCGGTTCTGGAATTGAGATCTAACCATTTCAAAAATGCACTTTAATCCATGGTTTCTTATAAAGTCCACTGTGTTTCTGTCTCCTCCAACGTCAGTGGAGAATGGCAAAGATAGTTTTTGCAAAAATTTGCTGTGTAGAAAACCGGTCAAGGTTCTACCAAAACATTGATGGAATCGGAGGGGTACCTGGATTTAGCAAGGCAAACAAAACCTTTGGGATCATACATTTCTAGGGTGAGAAAATCAGCACGAGTTTGGATGTCTTTTCTTTGATGATTGTCCTTCCAAAAAAAATAAAAAGACAGGGTGGTGTTTATGTTAAAAATAAAGAGTATAATTGTAGCTCTTTGTCTGCCATCTGCAAAGAGTAAAACTTGATTTTTTAAAAAGAGATTTCTAGCTGGTAAAAATACAGCACTCGGAAGTGTTCCTCCCCATCAAAGTCTCTCCAGATAGGAGCCGGGCACAAATCCTTGCTGCCCGTCCAGTTCTACAGTCCACCAGCCGTCTTCGCCAGCTTCAATTATGTTGACGACGTCACCTGCTCGGATGTCCAGCTCATCCTCATTCTGGAAAAGGAATAATAGAAAGAAATGGAAAAATCCCTTCAAGTAAGATGCAAAGGTTAAGATGGAATAAGCATGCAGATAGTCCTTGACTTAGGACCACAATTGAGCCCAAAATCTCCGTTGCTAAGCGAGACAGTTCAGTTAGTTTTGCCCCATTTTATGACCTTTCTTGCCACAGTTAAGTGAATCACTGCAGTTGTTAAACTAGAGACACGGTTGAGTGAGTCTGGGTTCTCCACTGACTTTGCTTGTCAGAACGTCACGAAAGGGGATCACAGGACCCCGGGACACTGCAATGGTCATAAGTGTGAAAAACACATGTCACTTTTTGCAGGGTAACTATTATAACTAAGAACAGTCATTAAATGAATGGTAAGTTGAGGGCTACCTATAAAAATCGAGCTAATCTGGAGTCTTCAGGGTAACTTAGAATGATGATACCTTCAGAGTAACTTAGAAATATTTCTCTCTCTGGGCACAATGAGAATATATCTGCTGAACAAAACTCCGCATTGGCAACAGGAAGGGCATCCGGCCAGTAAACACTCGGCTCCATTCAGTTGCCCATTCAGTCCACCCCGCAAGGGATTATGGGGTCATTAAAAGAAGAAGAGTAACTTAGAATGATGATCCCTGAGAGTTACTCCGGAGTAACAAATGCTCTTTTGTTTAAGGACGCTGCCTAAACAAGGTTTTGATGCTTACCTGGGCTGTGTAGTCATAGAGAGCTCTGTAATCATGGTCCATGGCAGCGTTGACCTCGGCCACATGAATTGCTGCGTAGACGCCGTCCGCCCTTTGCTCAGCTGTGGGGAAAAAAAATTGGAATTAATTCCTGGCAGAGGCAAAAGATTTTACCCAAGTTCCAAAGTTTTATATCTTTTCCGGCCGG
The DNA here is from genome assembly GCA_003457575.1 of Thermophis baileyi. Classification (NCBI taxonomy): domain Eukaryota; kingdom Metazoa; phylum Chordata; class Lepidosauria; order Squamata; family Dipsadidae; genus Thermophis; species Thermophis baileyi. Next base: position 555,815 of record QLTV01002678.1, read on the forward strand.
ACTTGCAGAAGTCCAGAGAATGTATTACGACGGCGCCACCATTCCTATTTTTAAAATCCGTCTGTTACTGTCAAGGTGATGACACCCTTACATTCCTAACACAAATGAACTATTTCTGTTTCTAAAAATTTCACCAGCTGCTGCTTTGGGGGGGGGAAAAATCAGATATTTAAATAAAAAAAGAAAAGCACTTTTGAAAGGCTACAGGCCTGTTTCAGGCAAATTGAATTCTGCCTTTCTTTTCCCAAAATCAGGTTTACGGTCTGTATCCTAAGACGTTTCTGCATTGTGTTTCCTGAATATTGGTCCGTTGTTAGGATGTTTATGTGTAGTTTCCAGAATTTTGGGAGGCTGGGGAGATGGGATTAGTCCACCTTGAAAGCCAAAAAAAAAAAAAGAATTTTTGGATGTTCCCACAGCAACACTCAACTCCTTGGGAAGACTTGATAGCAGAACCTGATTTAACAAAAGGATGCTCGGACTTAAGAAATTACTGGATTTGTCCCCTGGAAAAGCCATCATACATACCAGTTGGGGGTATTGTGGAAATAATGTTATCCGGAGCATTCCGTGTACTGCCATGCAGCAAGTCGGAGAACCTGTGGATCAATAGGAAATATACCGTGAGCCTTTCAATGACGCCGCTTCCTCTCTCTCTCTATTTTCGACTAAGAGTGAAACTTTGAAGGACAAGATTTGGGACAAGGGAGACAGAACCAGCCAAGCTGGCAGCCCCAAGCAGATGATCAAAGGCCTGCCTTCTTTTTTTGTTTTTGTTTTTTGTTTTTTTTATGTGCATTGCAACACACACACAAAACAGCATTTTGACACCACCTTTTTAACTCCTTCCTCGTTAATGCTATTGTAACACGCATTGTCAGTGTTTTGGATAGTTTATTTCTGGAATGTGCCCCTCAGGGCTATTTTAGAGAACAGCAGCCGTAAATAAATAAATAACACATTTTCAGGCAGGCGTTCTCTACAAGCAGCTGGCCAAACACTACTTCAGAAGGGCACAGTGGACGTCCCCACTTTGCCCTTCTCTTCTTAATTTAGCTCATGTGTTGGAAATCTTTCTTGGTTCTCATTAAAGGAAGGGAAACAGCTACTCTTAACGCAGCTTCTGGGAATTGGTGGAAAATTCAAATGGTAGAACAAAAGGGCTGAAGTTCCACCCGTTAATGGAAAACAGCCATCGTAATGACAATTTACCTTTTCATCATTCCGCAACTCTGGGCTGTTGGGCTGTTGGAGTTTTTCGCGGGTCCGGTTCTCTCGTAATAATTCTCGTAGCCAATGGCAACTGTTTCAGAAACAAGAAGAAGGATAGGAAAATGTGACACGGGTGGCCTTGGTGCTCTCTGCGCTTGGTGATTTTCTTGCAGATGTCTCATGACCCAGCTAGGTAACGCCATCAGTGATTTTCCACCCCCAGAAATCTCATGCCAGCCAAGAATGAGTAAATCTTGTGGCCCCTAGTCAACCTTGTTTTCTTTAAAATCTCCCCGTTTAATCAGGGGTACAGTTTTCACCATCTAAAAGATGGGTTTGAGTCTGGGTGTCCTTCTCCAGGAGGCTCTCCCCAAATTCACAGCCAAAGATGGTCATCCCAAGGTTAGGGGAGGCTCAACTCAAGAGATCTTCTATAAGCCAAAGCTTCCCCTAGACCAGGGGTCGGCAACCTTAAACACTCAAAGAGCCACAAAGGAAGCTTCCTGTTCAATTCTGGAGCCGACCGGAAGTCCAGTTCCCCCACCATAGAGTCGTCTCCTAGCACAGTGTCCTTTTTCCTCTACCTGTCCTAACCGAAAGCCCTATCAATTGTGGAGCTGACCAGTGACAGGAAGCCTCAGCAGAGGGATGAAAGAGCCACATGCGGCTCCAGAGCCGCAGGTTGCTGACCCCTGGCCTAGACCTATTTATTATTTTCCAGATGTCATTCTCTTTTCAAGATACAATTAAGAAAACAGCAGTTCTGTGCAGAGAGACCTGGTGGTTCTGTTCCCGTCATCTTATTCTGAACAAAGGCGTTCATATCGGACTCCACGTTGCAGTTTTCCAGGCTTACCCGAACCTCTTCATAAAGCTTTGAAAAGAAAAAGGGGGGGGGAGAGTCGATTTATTTGAAAGGAGCTCTTGCTTATTGCTTTTAAAGCAAATTCTCTAGTTGAACTATTCGTAAGCCAAGGACTACCTCCACTGGTCCTTCTCTTACCTCATCGTCTTTCACGCACTGCATGGAGAGTTGATTGCAATGAACCCAGAGAGAATTCCGTAGGATAGTGATCCGATCATATTCCTGAAGCTGGAAAGCCTAGTTTAATAACATTTTTTAAAATATATTAAAGATTAGTAAAGATCAATTATGAATCCTGTCACAAAATGTGATAACAGTCAAACAAAGCTGGGTCAATACACCGAGCTAAGCCAAAAACCATGGTTTATAGACTAAAATTGGCCAGCTTCATACAACAGGCTGAAGCTATGAACTACACTGATGATGGTTGACAATTGAACTGATATATTCACCTAGTGAAATAAATAAACGTTCTATCAATCACAACTCTTGGAATCACACATTGTCCCAAGCCAGGTGTTTTTTCAAAAATGTTATTTTTCCTTAAAGATGTTTCGTTTTTCATCCAAGAAGCTTCTTCAGTTCTGAAAAAGAAGCTTCTTAGATGAGAAGCGAAACGTCTTCAAGGAAAACCAAAGTCCAGTTGCCTTTTGAAAAAGCCCCTCTGGGACAACCATGACCTGGATGACTGAGGATCTCCATAGACCCAAAGCCAGAAGTTTCCAAACTTTCTCAGTTCTTGGCACGCTTGATATCTTTTTAGCTTTTAATGGTGCCTCCAAGCTTGTAATTTGCATGGTGTCCAACAGATGTCAAGTATTGCTGTATCATCCCACAGAATTTGGGAGCCACAGCCCTAAGGCCAACCTGCATAAAAAATTCTATACCCTACTATGATGGCTGATCCCTACCAAGGAAAAGAATTGGGATGCAAGCCAACTATGGCCGTATCTGAGAAGCAAATACTTGGTTGAACAAACTGGTCATCCCTTGTGTGTTTGAGAGAAACCATGTTGAGTGTGCCTGATTACCCACCCTTCAGTGAGAGGAAAAAGACCTCCAGTAGCATCTCACCGTGATCAAGGTCAAGCCTTATCAATTCTCTGTTGATTGAACACAACAGCTTCTTACCTCGCAAGTACTAATGTGTTCTTGTTCCCACATGGTCCTTGTCTGGTCTAATATCTCGATGTTCTGTTTATACACTTTATCTGCGTGAGAAACAGCAAAGCAGAGCGATCACAGAAGTGTTTGTGTTTTGCATTGATAAAATGAACCTATTCTGCGGTTCATTGATAAAAAAAATATCCTGAAATAAGAAGAGCTTATCTGGAGAAGATTCCTCCAAAATGTTGAATTGCAAGTCAGCCTTTATTTTACTCTGTTTTTAATGAAGGGCACAATTGCGTTTTTTGGTTTATTCAGATATTTAGTTCTTGGAGCTTTCCAGGTTAGATTGGAGGCCTGGAAGATGCCATCACAGAGATTCATAAAGCGCGTTTCTCTTAGAGTAGCTCTTGTTTTCATAGGTGCTTAAAATGTTACCTGCTTCATTGGCAGAGTCTCTGGACTGTTTTGCTTTGGTCTGGCTCTGAAAGGTGAAAAAAAGAATATTGGTACGGGAAGAAAGGAAGGAAGGAGGGAGGGAGAAGAGAAGGAAAGAAGGAAGGAAGGAAGGAAGGAAGGAAGGAAGGAGGAGGAAGGAGAGGGAGGGAAGGAAGGAAGGAAGGAAGGAAGAGGGAGGGAGGGAGGGAAGGAAGGAAAAGAAAGAAACTAAGAAAGAAATGGGAGGGAGGAAGGGAGGGAAGGAAGGAAGAATAAAGAAAGAAAGAAATGGGAGGGAGGAGAGGGAGGGAAGGAAGGAAGCAAGAAAAAGAAAAGAAGGAAAGAGACAGGAGAAAGGAAGGAGAGGGAGGAAGAGAAAGAAAAGAAAGAAACTTGGAGATACCTTTTCTGTTTGTTTCTGGTTTCCATTAGCACTTATCCTCTCAAAAGCCTGTTCCGCCTCATCAGCATCTTTACATTTCTGGTCGTAGGCCTTCTTGGACTGCATGCAGAAAAATGTACACAATTACGGTCGTAAGTCAAGGACTGCCCGTATAAACGCCCTATCCTCCAAGAGCGAGTTCCTCTTACCTCCATGGTTTTCTTGAACATGAGAAGCTTGTTCTTGTGTATTCGTTCCATTGTACTCTCATACTGCAAGAAAGATGGCATTAATTATCATTTGTTGCCTTCCACAAGAATTGGAAACCCAGGTTCTCTAGCTATTTATCAAAGTCCTATTCCAACGGGAGATTTTCCAGGCTGGGGGCTCTGCCGTTTTTGGCCACTACTCAAGGAAGAAGTTTGGGTTCCAGGGAAGTTCTTTACTGAAATAAGGCAGGATAAACGGATCTTGCAAGCCTTTGGACCCACACACAACGGCCATCATACATTTGTTTGATAAATAAAATAAATCGTATTGACTTGTTTCACCCCCCCCCCCCCGGATGCTCCAGCTTATGCCTCACCTTTTTCCGTTGTTCCTTCTGCCTTTCTCGGAATTCTTCTAAGGCTTTTAGTTCCTCTTTCAACATGAGGGCCAGCTGGATGTGAGCGTTGCCCACGCTTTCAATTTCTGTGGATGAAACGCAGAGTTGGCCTTTGCTGAAATCTTGCCTCTTGATATGGAGCATCGCTTACCTGGGTTAAGGGGGTTTCTGGGGCGGGGGGGGAGCAACGGCATCAAAACACAGGAGCGTCCAGGTGATGGAAGCCCTCTCCCTTTTTGTAGGCACATCATACAGGTGGGAAAAAAAGCCCCTGACCCCCATTTTAATCCTGTAGACACTCCTGAGACACTGTATAAATTAAGTGAACTTGAGGGGTCCTTGGTGCTCTCTGAGCTTGCTTGTTTTCTTGCAGACGTTTCATTGCCTGACTAGGTAACTTCATCAGTGCTAGAAGGGAGAGAGGTTTGTGGAGAGGAGGAGGAGGAGAACTGTGGGATCCTTGGTGCTCTCTGAGCTTGCTTGTTTTCTGGCAGACGTTTCATTACCTGATGAGGTAACATCATCAGTGCTAGCACTGATGATGTTACCTAGTTTGGGTAATGAAACGTCTGCAAGAAAACAAGCAAGCTCAGAGAGCACCAAGGACCCCACAGTCCTCCTCCTCTTCCTTCTAGCACTGATGATGTTACCTAGTCGGGTAATGAAATGTCTGCAAGAAAACAAGCAAGCTCAGAGAGCACCAAGGACCCCACAGTCCTCCTCCTCTTCCTTCTAGCACTGATGATGTTACCTAGTCGGGTAATGAAACGTCTGCAAGAAAACAAGCAAGCTCAGAGAGCACCAAGGACCCCACAGTCCTCTTCCTCTGCCTCACAAACCTCTCTTCCTACTACTGGTAGCACTGATGATGTTATCTAGTCAGGTAATGAAACGTCTGCAAGAAAACAAGCAAGCTCAGAGAGCACCAAGGAGCCTTCATGTCAACCCTGAGCTACAAATACTCTCCATTATAAGTGAACTTGATTCAATGATTCTATTATTTACAAATGCATTTAATTTATATACACAAAGTTAGGCAATTGCGTGCCTTCCAGATGTCTGAAACTTCAGCTCCCAGAATCCCCCCAACCAGTATAAGGTATTCTGGGAACTGATGGCCTGCACTTTCTTCAGAGGTTCAGGAAAGCTGAGGGAAGACTCCAAAATTTGGTTGCCACAACACACAGGCTTTATATCCTATATATACACCTCAACAAAGTCCATTTTCCTCTCATTTATTTCTGGGCTTCCCTTTTGCTATTGATAGCATTCTCCCACTCAACCATTAGAGGGCACTAAAAGAGTACAGAAAACTCTCACTCTCTTCCAGCTAGTGGCTAGCTGGACTTCTGCAGTTTAAATTGAATGTGTGGTAAAAATAGCCACTCCTTCTCAATCTTAAAGCCCACCTGCATGAAGTAGGAAGTATAAAGTGGTCTTTTTCTAAACGCTGTATGAATTTGTCAAGATTCTTTGCAACAAAAAGAAAAACTCTTAAAAGTTATTAATTAAATTATTAATTTTACTGCCAAATATCCCAAACAGAACTTGCTAATATACTTACGTAGTTTTAGGATTTCAAACGAAGCCTTTAAAGTGCTGAGGAGAAAGAACAAAACTCATCAATTTCCTTCCTGTCCAAAGACTTTCGTCAAACTTGAAGTTCTCTATTACATTTCCAAGAACAGGAATGTGTCAACAGTTCTAGACACCCAGGGCTGGAGAAGACCACCGTCCCACCATCCAGAAAAGCAATTCCAGAAAATATTCAAAGCCAGATTTCAAATGTCCACCACCACAAGTATATCGTTGGTCTATCTCTATCTATCTATCTATCTATCTATCTATCTATCTATCTATCTATCTATCTATCTATCTATCTATCTATCTATCTATCATATATCATCTCTATCTATCTATCTATCTATCTATCATCTATCTATCTATCTATCTATCTATCTAGCTAGCTAGCTATCTAGCTATCTATCTTATCATATCTATCTATCATATATCATCTCTATCTATCTATCTATCTATCTATCTATCTATCTATCTATCTATCATCTATCTTATCATCTCTATCTATCATCTCTCTCTCTCTCTCTCTCTCTCTCTCTCTCTCTCTCCTTTCTCTCTATCTCTCTATCTTGGGGATGGGGAAGAGAACCCTTGCTGAATTCCATTCCATTCCGTTCCGTTCCATTCCCTCCCTTTATATCTATCTATCTATCTATCTATCTATCTATCTATCTATCTATCTATCTATCTATCTATCTATCTATCTATCATCTATCTTATCATCTCTATCTATCATCTCTCTCTCTCTCTCTCTCTCTCTCTCTCTCTCTCTCCTATCTATCTATCTATCTATCTTTGGGCAACATCAAACTTCTTCATTATGTAGGACAAGTGTGCAAACAAAAAAATCCAAGAGAAGCCTTCAATCTTTCTTCTAATAGTCCAAATGAAAGATTAAATATTGGTGGGAGAAGAACCTACCAATAGGTGGGGGCAGAGTTAAGAGAGAGATCAGTTTAGAATCCCTACGTCGCCACAAGCAAATTAAGTCCAATCCCCCTCCTTGAATTCCATTGATCCTTATCTAAATCCAAGCAGGTTCTGACCATGAGTTCAGAAGATTCCTGCAGCATATGCCTTTAGCAATGAATTGGTTTAATTGAAACAATATTAATCAGTTGAATTTCCTTCCTATTTAGTATATTCATTCAGTGCTTACTGAAGCTGCGAGTTGACTAAACCTCGGGCTGTATGTGCTTTTTCCATCCCTATCAACAGACATTATTTCCATTTGGGGTTTTTTTTCTCCCGAGTATAAAATAAGTTTCTTGTGTTTCTTTAATGCCCCCTTGTGGTATCTTTTGAACTTTTTTTTTATTAAATTCACATTCCAACTAACTCTGCATGTAACCACTAGATTCATCCTGCAGGTGTCAGATGAGTGATGAACTAAGATTCATTTAACTCTAGATACAGCACATTATCATTAAAGAGAAAATAAGTCCATTGTGGACTTTTGAGGAAGAAGTGATTATTTTATCTCATCAACTACAGCACTAATAAATTTTGTATGTCAAGTACGGTAAGTATGTTACACCATCACGTCATCTTACAATCTTTTGCTAGAAGTGGCCTTGAGCTTAGACCTGAACTCTTAACAGCTGAAACTTTGACGGTTTTCTAGCATTTTGGCCTCGGTGTTTAAATTTATTTCTCTTTCACAGCAAATGATTATAGATATTGTATCACAATAGAATAACAGAATTGGAAGGGACCTTGGAGGTCTTCTAGTCCAACCCTCTGTTCAAGCAGGAAACCCTATACCAGGGGTCAGCAACCTTAAACACTCCAAGAGCCACAAAGGTCCTAACCGGAAGCCCACCTTTCAATTCTGTCGCCGACCGGAAGTCCGCTTCCCCCACCATAGAGTCTCCTCCTAGCGCAGCATCCTTCTTCCTCTGCTGACCGGAAATCTGTTTCCCCCCACCATAGAGTCTCCTCCTAGCACAGTGTCCTTTTTCCTCTGCCGACTGGAAGTCTGGTTCCCCCCACCATAGAGTCTCCTCCTGCGCGGCGTCCTTTTTCCTCTACCTGTCCTAACCAAAAGTCCTATCAATTGTGGAGCCGACTGGCGACGGAGCCTCAGCAGAGGGATGAAAGAGCCACATGTGGCTCCAGAGCCACGGGTTACTGACCCCTGCCCTATACCATTTCAGACAAACGGTTATCCAATCTCTTCTTAAAAACTTCCAGTGTTGGAGCACCCACAACTTCTGGAAGCAAATCGTTCCACTGATTAATTGTTCTCACTGTCAGGAAATTTCTCCTTCATTCCAAGTTGCTTCTCTCCTTGATTAGTTTTCATCCATTTCTTCTCCATCCTTCAGGTGCTTTGGAGAATAGATTGACCCTCCCTCTTCTTTGCAACAATTGTGTAACAATTTTGTGACTAAAGAACTTTGAAAATCAAATCTTTATTTCGATCATAAATGTTAGATAGTGGGTAGAGATGACAGGAGACAGACTTCCAAAGCAGCTCTTTATTTCAGCTCTTGTATCAGCAACCAGCAAAGAGCAGTCTGACAGCTTGCCCTTTTATAGGGAGCTGTCAGACAGACCAGCCAATAGCGTTTGAGCTTTTTCCCGCTCAAACGCTGGACCTGGTTGGAACCATGTAACACAGTTTAAACAGTTAGAACATAACACCCCTCCCCTCCTGGATGGAGCTGTCCAGCAAACGTAATCACGCAGGTAGGCGGGGAGTTTTGGAGCCCTAATAGACCTGCTCAATTCAGTTGGTGGTGGGGCAGCGGCCTGTGCGAACAGGTCTGCTGTCGCTCCGGGGCCCGAGCATGGAAGCTCCTGGAAGTTACTGGCTGTGGCCTCCATGGCCGAAGGGACCGGTTCGAGGGGAGGACATCGCTGGCTCTCGGCTTCCACAGGTAGGCCTTCCGAGACACCCGGGCTTGAATTAGCGAGAGGCGGGGCGTTTTGGAGCCCTACTAGACCTGCGCAATTCAGTTGGTGGTGAGGCAGCGGCCTGTGCGGACAGGTCTGCTGCCGCTCCGGGGCTCGAGCATGGAAGCTCCTGGAAGGTACTGGGTGTGGCCTCCACGGCCGAAGGGACCGGTTCGAAGGGAGGACATCGCTGGCTCTCGGCTTCCACAGGTAGGCCTTC
>QLTV01002678.1:571289-583766 GCA_003457575.1 Thermophis baileyi
GGCAGGCAGATGTCTGCCTGGCTGGTTGAAAGTGCTGAAGAAGCTAGTCACAGTTCTCCTGGCCCAAGCCCTCGTCGCCACTGTTAGATAGTGGGTAGAGATGACAGGAGACAGACTTCCAAAGCAGCTCTTTATTTCAGCTCTTGTATCAGCAACCAGCAAAGAGCAGTCTGACAGCTTGCCCTTTTATAGGGAGCTGTCAGACAGACCAGCCAATAGCGTTTGAGCTTTTTCCCGCTCAAACGCTGGACCTGGTTGGAACCATGTAACACAGTTTAAACAGTTAGAACATAACAATAAACCAACATAAAATTTGAAAACCACGTAGGCCCTTGCAGGGGAGACCAAAAGCAAAATGCATCTCAACACTGCAATGCCAATTCTGTCCCTTTTCATGCAACATGGAGTCACAAAAACACTGAGGTTGCATGGTTGACATCACAAGTTTCATCCTCTCGGTGTCACCCTCATTGGGAACAGATTGTGATGGGCTTTGTGGTGCAAGAAAGGAACAGATCCCATTAAAATATTGCCCAAGCCTTATATTGCTTCAGGGTTTACACAATCCCTTCCCTCAAAGCGGAAACGCATAGCTAAAAAAATTATGCTTTGCATAATATTTGCTCCGGCAAATTTATCTGCGGAGAAGCCAATCATTCCTCTCAGCCGAAAAGAAATGCCATCCATCTTTTATTCTGCTTGCCTCTTTTGCATTCTGCAAGCCACTTTTTCAGGAGTAGAAGTGAAGCTTTCTAATTTTTCAAAATGCAGCAGAAAACATGGCGTACAGTATGCTAACCTTATGTAACATAACGGAAGTCGATTTGTGTACAATTGGAGGTGCTAAACTCACCATTTACAGTAAACTTGGGACTATTTGTTCCTTGTTGCCAAGGAACCATTAATAACTTCTCGTTTAATGCCCCAAACCCAAACAGGAACTGATATTAGTAGTTTTGTGAATTGAGTCTTTGTCTTTAAAAAAAAAATCAAGAGCACTAAAGCCTCAACCGTTGCCTTGGGAAGCAGATTCTTCATTCGTTCGTTTATTGAAAACATTTATATAGCCACCCATCTTAAAATGAAACTCTGGGCAGCTTACAGTCCAAAAATAAGATAATAGAACAATAAAAACACAAGAAATAAAAGCACAGGAACCAGAAAAATCAAAACAGAAAAATCTGGGGCCAAAATCACAGGTCCCTGATGTCAGTCATAACAATCTCATCCTATCCCAGCGTTTCTCAACCTTGGCAACTTTAAGATGTGTGGGCTTCAACTGCCAAATTCAATTACTTCATGTAGTACTGAATTGTTATTATTTTTGCACTCTCAGGAAACCTTACGATGCCCGATTGTAGCACTACAATATTTTGCTGCCTGCGCTGGCTAAGCGAGACACTACCAAAAATGCAGCCTGGTTCTCTTCAGAGAAAGAGGAAAAGGTTTGCAAAGAAAAAGCTTCAAAATGATCCTTGGTATCAGTTTATAGAGGAAGGAGAAAGCCTCCGTCTAAGAAAAGTGAATCCTGTTGATCACACAATGTGCGTTGTGCGATGGAAAGGAGAAATTCCTCACCTACTATTAAAAAACCTCTTAGGAAGCCAAGTTCCAGCATTTAACATATTCTGCTTCTACCATATCTGACTTGCAAAACCCCACACGACCACTAGAGGGTGCTAAAAGAATACAAAAAACTCTCGTGCTGCCGCCATCTGGTGGCTAGCTGGAGTTTTGCAGTCCAAATCGGTTTGATCCTGAACCTCGACTTATAACCATTTGTTTAATGACTGCACAAAGTTAAAACAGCGCTGAGAAAAGTAACTTACGACCGGCCCTCGCTTAAGAACCGTGGCAAAAATAGTCATAAAATCAGATGCGTCTCACTTAACAACTGCCTTGCTTAGCAATGGAAATTCTGGCTCCAGATGTGTCCGCTAGTCCAGGGCTACTTGTAGTATCGAGATGACTGGAAATACGACCCCCGGTTGTGGTCATAAGTCAAGGACTACCTGTCCTCTTCAAGCTTTTTTTAAGGAACATCTTGAGTACACTTTTCATGGTAGCAAACTGTTTAGAATAGAATAACAGAGTTGGAAGGGACCTTGGAGGTCTTCTAGTCCAACCCCCTGCTTAGGCAGAAAACTGTCTACCATTTCAGATAAATGCTTGTCCAATCTCTTCTTAAAAACGTCCAGTGTTGGAGCACCCACAACTTCTGGAGGCAAGTCATTCTACTGACTAATTGTTTTGTCAGGAAATTTCTCCTTAGTTCTAGGTTGCATCTCTCCTTGATGAGTTTCCATCCATTGCTTCTTCTCCTGCCTTCTGGTTCTTTAGAGTATAGGTTGTCCCCCTCTTCTTTGGGGCAGCCCCTGAGATATTGGAACATTGCTATCATGTCTCCCCTAGTCCAGGGGTGGGTTCTAACTTACCTCGCTGCTGGTTTGCTTCCTCCTGCGCCACGTGGCCGTGCCTCATGGGCGCGCGCGTGCGTATGCGCAGTGCAAAAAAATAAAAAAAAAATAAAAAATTTTAAAAGCCAAAAACAAGATGGCAACGCATGCGCAGTGCCGGAAACTTGGCTTCTGCGCATGCGCAGAAGAAGAATTTTTAAAAAAAAAAAAATTAAAAAAATTAAAAAAAAAATAAAAAAGATGGCGGCACCCACGGACCGGCACCGACCGAACCAGATCCGTGACATCATCGTGATGTCACCAGCGGGTCGCTACCAGTTTGGGAGAACCGGTCCGAACCGGGAGGAACCCACCTCTGCCCTAGTCCTTCTTTTCATCAAACTAGACATACCCAATTCAAGCAACTGTTCTTTATATGTTTTAGCCTCCAGTCTCCAGTTTGACTTCAAGTCTCAAATGAAGTCCCACTGGGGTGGATAACGGTTGGTTTTAAGACCTCACTCCATCATTTACTGGATCTAAACCGAAATCGGTTTCTTGCAGGGATGAATCTTGCAATGAATAGGAAACGGATCGGCCAACCCCTCGCCCCACCCCCCTTTGCAGCTATGATTCTATATAAAGCACGTTGGCACAGGAAGTATATACAGTAGACCAGAAGATCTATTTTTCCTGCTATTATGAGTCAGAATTCGTATCGCTTCGGCTACATTAAAAACCCTGAAGAAATAAGGCTCTGATGGCATCTGCTAACCCTTTTCTGCCTGGTGGTGAGATTTCTTTCCGTTGAAAGAAGCTTGTGTGTCCTTTGTATGGAAGCTAAACTTTGGAAGGATTCATCTCCTGAGACCTATTTAGCCATTCTATTTCTATAGCTGCCCATCTCAAGCAAGTGATTTTGGACACGGAAGGGTCATAACTAGAAAAACAGACCCTGTGCTGGGCAAAAGGTTGGACCAGAAGATCTCCAAGGCGCCCTCCAAGCCTATGGTTCTAAGGTCCTCCTATTATAATTTCCATACACCACCCATGGTGTCCATAACAAATGGGTCACAGAATCATGGGATGCACCTAGGAAGTCTACTAGTCCAACCTTAAGCCCAGTGCAGGAATAGACAAATGGCTATTTCTCAACCGTGGCAACTTTGAGATAGGTGGACTTCAACTCCCAAAATTCCCCAGCCAGCATGGGCCAAAAAACATCCATAGGAACACACTGTTTCGCTTAATAACTGCCTCATTCACTTAACAATTGTGATATTTACTTAACAACCACCGCAAAACAGTCATAAAATCGGGTCCTGTCACATAAGCACGTCAAATTATGATCATCATGATGGAAATTCAACCACCTATAACTGAAAGCCACCCAAAGAATCTTATCAAGAGTTAGATCAGAGGTGGTATTCTGCCGGTTTGCACCGGTTCGGGTGAACCAGTAGTGGCGACCTGCGGGTGGGCCCCGCCCACCTGCCCCGGTGCTATGTCATTCTATTTAGGCTCATTTTGAAGCCGCGCGCATGCGTGCAAGGAGCGCACGTGAGCACAGCCATGCGCGCTCACATTTGCAAACCAGTAGGGAAAGTAAGTGAATACCACCTCTGAGTTAGATCAATAGTACTAGCTGTTAACAATCCTGGTTCTTATGTTCTATCAACCCCTAGATACAAGTCCTAACCATCAATTAATAACTTAACATTGACTTTTAATATAAATAAAGAAATAATTAGTTTTTACGTGACACCGAAATGGACTTACTTGATTTCGCTTTGGCCTCCTGCTTTCCGGGCGATCTGAACCAGCTCCTTCCCGTACCGTTCTTCAGCCTGGGCCCTGTTAAATAAAACCCCATCTTTATTTGCCACTCAAACCATGTTGGGCTTCCATGTTTCTGAACTCCATCCTTCCCCTGGTGTGTAATGAACAAATTTGAGAGTTGACTAGGCAAGGTCTCAAAACCGTAGAAGATGGCAAGGGAAGAACTTTGATGGCGGCCTTCTTGACAAGAAGGGTCACCTTCTTTGGAGGCCGTGGTGGGATGGAACAGATGATGAACCGAACCTTCTGTTTGATCCACATTATGTGCTCATGTGAGCTTCATACTCAGTGTTGCTGATGGGAAGGGTCTTCACTGCCTTTCCCATCATCTATCCCGAGAGGAAGGTTTGCAGGAAATACAGCTCCATAGTTGTGTCTCGGTAGATGCTGAAGCCACCTATGCAGAGGTGGTATTCTACCGGTTCGGACTAGTTCGGGCGAACCGGTAACGGCGACCTGTCTATGCCGTCCTATTTCTGAATGTTTTGAAGCCGCGCACATGCATGCAAGCCGCGTGCGCGAGCCAAGCGCATGCGCGGAAGGTCACATGCATGCTCACATTTGCGAACCAGTAGGGAAGGTAAGTGAAAACCACCTCTGCACCTAAGATGTTTCTCATCTAGGAATGGAAGGTTGATTTTTTTCCCCCCCCATCCAACTAGATTAGCTCCCAAGAAGTTCCAAAGTTTGTGATCTCAACAGTGGGCTAAAAAAATCTAACCATCATCATCATCTCTAGAGATCTGAAGAGTGTGAGATGGAAGAGAGGAGACAGCTTACATTTTTTTTTCACCTCATTGCAACCTTCATCTTCTGAGGGGAAATCCTTTGGTCTGGATCGAAAGCGATCTTCCGCTTGCAAAGAGTGTGTCCTCCATGCTGGTCTTCTCATCCCCATCCCTCTAAGGGAGCCACTGGATCCAAAGCTCTTCAAATTGCTTTGAGATGCCGCCTCCTCCTCCTCCTCCTCCTCCTCCTTCCTCTCCACAACATTTTCAGCCCACTAAACTCCAAGATGAAGGCAGCTTTTCCATCCAGCCTCAGAAATCTTTACTCACGACTTCTAAAATAGCTCTGATGAGGGGCAAATCCCGGATCGCTTTAGACTCTGAGGTGATTCATTTGTTTTCCATACACCCCGAGTATGTGATAATTTAGACATACACTTCTCCAAATCTGAAGATGTCTGATGAACGTCTTCAAATTCAGGCCTTAAGCAGATATAACAGATTAACAGAGTTGGAAGGGACCTTGTAGGTCATCTAGTCCAACCCCCCTCCCCCAGCCAAGCAGGAGACCCTACACCATTTCTGACAGATGGCAGTCCAGTCTCTTCTTGAAAGCCTCCAGTGATGAAGCTCCCACAACTTCTGAAGGCAACTTCTGTCCCATGGGTTGATTATTCTCACTGTCAGAAAATTTATCCTTATTTCCTGGTTGAATCTCTCCTTGGTCAGTTTCCATCCATTATTCCTTGTTTGGCCTTCAGGTGCCTTGGAAAATAGCTTGACCCCCTTCCTCTCTGTGGCAGCCCCTCAAATATTGGAAGACTCCCCTGGTCCTTATCTTATATAGACAGTCCTCGACTTACAACCACAATTGGGGGGGGGGCAGAATTTCTGGCTGTGTGATTAACAGTGCTTTGCTTAACAATGATGGCCAAAAAAGTTAAAAACCAGGCAGGACTCACTTAAAAAACCTCCTTGCTTCGCAACGGGAATTCTGGTTCCCATTGTGTAAATCAAGGACTATATTGTAATATCGAGATGATTGGGAAAACACCTGTCAGGATATGATAGCTGGCATCCAGTGTCCATATGGGTGAGGATTCTTGAAAGTTTAAATCCCACCGAGGGAGAAGAACCAACTGGGGAATCTGATTGAGATTTATGATGTAAGCCGCCCAGAGTCCTTCGGGAGTTGGGCGGCATATAAATTTTATAAAATAAATAAATAAATAAATAAAACACACGAGCACTTTCGAAGCCTTCATGCAACTCCAGCTCCCATTGTTCCCCACCCTCCTTCCTACGCTTCTTATTTACCTTTGCTTGATCAAATCTTCCACGTCTTTGCACATTTTCCTTCCATCCAGCAAACGCTGCAGGAGCGCTTCGTATCCGGAGTGAAGAGTGAATTCTTTGCACTAGGAAAAAAAAAAAGAACAACGGAAGATCCATCAGCTCTCACCATTCTACCGCCTTCTCTTTCCTGCATTTCCAGGCTCCGTTTGAGACAAGCAGAATCATTCCTCAAAGACCCTCTTAGCCACTGCTGACCCCTCTGATCAATGCCAAGGGTCAGAAGACCCTGCCAGTGTCCTCCTGTTTTCTTCCAAACCAAGATCATCCAAGCACGATTTCCCCAGCTACCAAGTTTCCATCTTCGGATCTAAACATATCGACAGTGCACGCAAGCAATTCAGTTCCAAGTTGATTAAAGCTCAGGAGCCAAGATCCAGAGAATTCCATTAATACAACCTGCTTCGGTCCATGGTGGCTCCAGAGTCTCAACCTTGGCACCTTTAAGATGGGTGGACTACAACTCCCAGAATTCCCCATCCAAATATTTTCTAGCTACCATTCCAGGAGAAACACTGGATCAATGAAAATCAAGATCAGCCTGATTTTGCCAAGAAGCACGAAAAGAAGACCCCAAAAAAACCTACAGGTGCGTTTGCCATCCATACGTTGGCCGGCAGAAAAGCTGGAGCCTTCACCACCCCGAGGGTTGCATGAGACTGCTGCCTATGTACACACCAGCCAGGCCGGAGAACGTGCCGTTCAGACGTGGGTCAAACAAATGTGACTTCTTCACCCAACTGTCTTCAAAGCTGCTTTGGGCTGGTTGAGTCACCAGCGTCAAGTCAAGGGTTGAACAGCAGCCTTTTTCCAGGGGAAGAGTCATCCTCACCTTTGGGAATTCAGGAACGTGCAAAGCTACCTTCTTATGAGTCGGGCACGTTGTTCGCCTAGACCCTTCTGGATCTCTGGACTTGATCTCTAGGGGAAGAGGTTTTCTCAGCACCTTCAGGAGGTCAATGACTAAATTTGGGGTCCTCTATTGATCCCATGTTTAAAATCACAGGGCTCTACCAGCTCCTCCTCCAACTATGCCTACAAGCCACTCCACTGGAAACTGTAACTGTAAGACCTTTTGCACCCAAATGGGGAGAAATGAATCATCTTGACTCTGGTGGATCTGTGCATGGAGATTTGCATTAGTTTCATACTTTATCATATATATTTTTTCATACATTTCAATATATATACCCCCAACAGGATGGACAACTTCTGACCCCGAGGTACTTCTTTATACCCTCAGAGTATCCCTTTGCCAATATTGACAGTGTGACTATGTCTATGTAGGTATCAGATGTCACGTTCAACTCAGATTCATCTTCCCTATGGCTTTCGGCTTCCAAAGATAGATAGATAGTGCTGTAGAGAGAGAGAGAGAGGGAAGAGAGGAAAGATGGATGGATGGATGGATGGATGGATGGATGGATGGATGGATGGATGGATGGATAGGAGGATAGAGGGAGAGATGGAGAGAGAGGGAGGTGGGGGGGGGGGGGCTGGCTGGCTGGCTGGCTGGCTGGCTGGCTGGCTGGATGGATGGCTGGATGGATGGCTGGATGGATGGATGGATGGATGGATGGATGGATGGATGGATGGATGGATGGATGGATGGATGGATGGATGGATGGATGGATGGATAGATGGATAGATGGATAGATGGATAGATGGATAGATGGATAGATGGATAGATGGATAGATGGATGGATAAGTGGGCAGGCAGGTTGATAGATGATAGGTAATTGATAGATGATAGATGAAAATGGATGGATGGATGGATGGATGGATGGATGGATGGATGGATGGATGGACGGACGGACGGACTGAATAAATAGACCAGTGTTTCTAAACCTTAGGAACTTTAAGATGTGTGAACTTCAACTTCTAAAAACGGCTGGCTGGGGAATTCTGGGAGTTGAAGTCCACAAATCTTAAAGTTCTCAAGGTTGTAGAAAGACTGAGATAGACCATCCAGTAGGTAGGAAGAGACAGAGAGAGAGATGAAAAGGAGGAGAGGGAAAAAAAAGATCACAGACAGGAAGACTAACCCACCAACCACCAAAAGTCAGCCTCCCCAATGAACGCACTCTTCTTTGGGTTTAAGTCCTCCTGACCCATCCAGTGGTCCAAATTCAATGCTTCTCCCTCTCACGAACCCTTCCCTCCCCCTCAACAGCAGCGCCTCCCTCTCCTTCTCGCAGCCTTTCATTATTAGACCGAGGCAGACCCCTCCTCCCACCCCCAGCCTCTTCTGTGCAAACCACAAGGGCTGCCTGGAACTGCAACTGCCAAGCATCGGTGAGGCGGTTTCCTGCCGTTCTGCGCTAGAAACGCTGCAGCCTTAAATAGGCACAGGTTTGATGTCAAAGGAGGGCCTCAACTCCCTGAGGGGAAAATGTGAGAAAAAATATATATGGAAGTATGCCTTCTCCAGAGTCTTCTGCAAAGAGTTTGTCGTGTCCCCATCACTCAAACTTTGCCTGCCCTGTTGCTTGTTCCGGTTTCCCCCCCCCCCATTCTCCGAATGTTGCAATAGTCTGCTTCAAACGTAGAGCAAAATGCATATTTTAACACGCAAACCAGACCTAAGGTGTGTGTTTTAGCTAGGGATGAATGCCTAGGGCTATCTCACTTTCTCTCACCATCTCATTTTCCTGGTGTTTTTCCCCCCTCCCATTTCTGTATCAGTTTGATCGAGATATACACCCCCATATGCGCCCATATATATTGAGAAATATGCATGCAGTACATATAGAGAGGGGCTCTACGAAAATCAGGCCCTGTAAATTAATCACAGTATCTTTTATTAATTTTTTTCCCCCAGAGAAAATGCTGGTGTCCTTAGGAATGTTTAAAGGCCATGCAAAGGAAGAAAGTCAAAGGAAAGGCAGCAATTGATGTAAACATTTAATGTAATTTATCTAACAAATTGTCCACAGGGCCTGACTTTTGTTAAAACTTGTGTATGTATGTATATGTATCTTCGTCTGTATGTACAGTATGTGTTTGTTGGTATCGGAGGAGGAAACAGTATTGCGTGTATTTGCCGCCTTGAGTTATTTATAAAAATAATAAAGTTAAAAACAAACATACATAAATACAGTATGTATGTATGCATGTACACTTGTATCCGTGTATATGTATAGAGCTTTTGCAAAATTCTGCATGCTTTTGAGTACACGTCGCCTAACGTAACCGGTTGTGGACCCCACTTTGGCGTATCACAAAACTCTCATTTTGTTTAAAACGGAAAAGCTGTCGTGCAAAATTCATTTTAAAAATGCAAATAATTCTCCTCCCGTTGCCCATTTCAGAAACCAAAGCACGGCGAAAGTTGGACGTGCTACAATGGGATAAAGGTAAAACCACACCCTTTGCACGTTTAAGAAACGGCTGATGGAGGCAGAAATGGAACAGGCAGGTGAGCAAAAACAGGCAGAACTCACATCGACCATTCACTGGGGGGGGGGGGAAGCATTGCCCCATTTTTATCTAGAGCTAAGTGATGGGTGGAAGGATCAAGAACCAGCTGAAGCCTGTCCAGCTAGTTTTAACAGAACCGTCAAGTCAGCAAAATATGAACTAAAAAGATGGCCATCAGCAATTCATAAAGTCTTACTCAGATATCTGCTTCTGCCTTTAGAGTCCTCCATTTATGAGAAAGCTACAGGCCACCCAACAACCAGTTCCGTAAGGCCGACGCTACTAACAACCGCCTCTGAGCTTGCTTCCACCCAAACTAAACTCTGCATGGTGGATACAGCCTTGTCTTCAACCGGCAGAGACAAGGTTGAGCAAAGGTGTTCTTCTCTCAACAAACAACCAAGGAACCTCAGGTGTGAAGGTGAGTCTTTGCAGGTTGATGTAGACCAGAAAGATCCTGAGATCCAACACCGAGGGTTCAACATTGCTGCATCTACACCTTCTCCATCTCTTTTGCATCTTGCACCTTGGCGGAAGCTTCTAGGTATGGTCAACGCCCCTTTGAAAAATCCAGTGGCCGGGCACAAAGACTCATAAATGCACTTTCAAGGATCTCTCCAAGGTCCAGAAATTAGATGGTGCCCAGCGCCCAACAGCTGCAGAAGAACCCCAGGAGAAAAACCTCTTTCCACAAATCCCCTCCGTGGGCCTTTCCAGAGACATCATCTTAAGTCTTGCAACCACCCAGAAGTTTTGCAACCTCCAGGGGTGAGGCCCGAGTGCCAGGGTGTGGGGCAACATTTGCATCATCCCTTTGCATTTTGCATAAACCACCAGTTGCGTGGTTGAGCTAAACCTCTGGGTCCTGCCCTAGCATTTTACTCTAGATCGACAGAATTCCAGTTGTACTGCAAACAAACAAACAAACAAAAAATCAGCTCAACTTTGGGAGGGATATTAAACCAGCCTTTTGCCTTGGAGAAATAAAGCAATAACTGGCATTAAAAAGAAAGCCACCCAATGAGGGGGGGGGGGAAGGATTTTTCAGTGCTTAACGCCGTCTTCCTTTCTTTAAGCATGGTGATTGGAGGTTTTGGGTGGTTGTTTAGAGGCCCTCAACCAGTTCTGTTCAATTTGCCCCGAATAACCATAACATCCCCTAAAAAAAAATCTCCCATACAAAGAATTGGGCCAGCTGTTTGAAAAGTTACACCTCTGGAAGTCAGAACGCAATTCGCTGGCACTTACCCAGAAGGCATCTTTAAACTGCAGGTGCGTCATCTCTGACCGGTTGGATCTGTAGGGCGAAGCTGTGTGAAAGAGGCACCCTGCTGGAGTCGGCTGCTCAGTGTGTGTGTGTGTGTGTGTGTGTGTGTGTGTGTGCGCGCGCGCGCGCGCAAACACACGCTCTGGAGAGAAATCTTCTTTAGAACTCGGCTTGTCTGGGATGGTTTAAGGAAGCTGAGCCAGGCCACTTGCTACTGAAAGCAAAAAGCACACCCCAAACCTCAAAGCTCTCCCTTCCTCTTGCCCCACCTCTCTGGGGCTGATGTCAAACTCCTTTCGCTTCTGGCCAAGCAGTGCGCCTTTCACAAATGTGTGGAAGCGCAGACGTTGTCGCCATCCTCTGGGTGCAAACGAGACACTTCCTTCCAACCAGTTGGAGTTACGCTCCAGGAGGCAAAAGGGAGGTAATTTGGACGGCAGGTGGAGGAACTCCAGGGAGAGACTCCTTAAGGGTTGGATGTGCCTTGTGGACCACAGAAAGAAGCACAACAGGTGTGTACGGGCTGTGTGCTGGAAACCTTTTGCATATTTTGCATTTGTGTCTACGGGAAAGAGGCGCAGAAGGGTAGAGCGACCAGCTCAGAATTGGTGCAAGAGCGGAAGAATTTATTCACCCCTCCATCGAGCGAAGGAAATGCACAGCTCACATCTGGGTCGGGCTGAGTGTGCAGCTTTCCGTTATGCGCTGCATCTGTGCCACGAAAGTGGCATCGTTTTGCGGCACGGGCGAATAGGCACGGAGGACAGCATAGCTCCCCCGAATTTTGGCTCATGCGTTGATCCCAAATCGCTTGTTATCCTCTGCTGGGTCCCCAAAGAGGGGGAGAAGATGGTTCGGTTAGGAGAACAAAGTGTGAAAGTAAAACGGTTGCATTTCCTCTGTGGCAGGAAGTAAAGGGGGAGTTACGAAGTGAGTTGCTAGCAGACGCAAAGACATTTATTTGCATAATGACTCAGGGTGGCCCTTACTGTGCCAGGAAATTGAGTGCCTCCGTTGTGGTCTCCATCCACGCTGCCCGGGTGTCGATATTTTCATGTCGTAGATTTCAACCCCCAAAACACGGATTATTTGAACTTCTGAACGTCTCTAGGTGGCCTTGACTTGCGACTGCTTCAAGTTATCACAGGGTACGTAGGAAAGACTGGCGGGTTGCCAAGGGCCTGAATTTGGATCACGCGACTATGGGGATGCTATGACGGTTGTTAAGTGCGAGAACCAACGGTTGTAAGTCCCTTATCCCCAGGGCTGTTGGAACTTTGAACGCTAAACAAATGATTGCTAAGCCGAGGAAACCGTGTAGTGAGAGAGAAAGGAATGGCTTTGTAGGGATGGAGACTTTTTTTCTTTTTCTTTTTTTGTTTTAGAAAAATGCAGGGCTGAGGACAAGATAAGGCCAGCATCAAGGGGGAAAAGCAATAGCAATAGCAATAGCACTTAGACTTATATACCGCTT
>QLTV01002679.1:66083-81273 GCA_003457575.1 Thermophis baileyi
TGGCCCATGCATGGTTGTGTGAATGTTTTATTTTAAATAGGGAAATTGTTTTTTTTTAATTGTTTTTATATGTTTTATTTTTTATGATGTAAGCCGCCCAGAGTCCTTCGGGAGTTGGGCGGCATATAAATTTTATAAAATAAATAAATAAAATAAATCTTTACTTAAATGTCTGCTTGAAATCATATTCAACTGAAATCAATGAGATTTACTCCCAAGTAACTACAGCAACTACTATACCAGTTCTTTGATTAAAGCCTACTTTTGCTAGTTCTCTCTAAAATATACTGAACTAGTTCTTTATCTGAGCTAATTTCAACATAAACACTTGAAAACTTAATTTAGCATAAATGGGAACCATAGCAAAAATATGTAATCATATACTAATATGCAATTCTGATATTAAATATAAAATCCAGAAGAGTTAGAATTCTCCTAATAACAATATGACTGTTTTACTGCATGTCTTTTACATATTGCCCTAAAATAATTGCCATAAAAATACTGTGTGGTTTTCCCCCCAATTTGCACACATTTCCATTTTTTTCATGTGAGAATTACCAAGGAAAGACTTCACTTGCATAATAATGAAACACTGTAAGAAAGCATAAAAGGATGAATAGAACAAGTATCAACAATATTACTTTCATAATGTAATTTAAAATAATGTAACTTATTTCAAGGAATGTTTCATAAGATTTAAAACATGTTTTCATTTTTACAAGATAAAAACTATTTCCATCCCTTATTTATTCCCCATCCGAGCTATTTTTTGCATTTACAATTACTGCTTTAAATACAAGAGACTCCCTCTAGTGGGCACTTTGAATTATAGAAAACCAATATATCAGCTCATTTGAATCAGAAAGTAAATTTCACACACAGGAAGTCCTTATTTAGCAACCAGAACTGTGACAAGCAACCTAATCATTAAGTGAAATGGTCGCTAAATGAAACTGACTGTGCTTATGATCTTACTTCAGTTTTCCTTACAGTCTGTCGTAACTGTGAATAGTGCTAAATGAGATAGTCACTAAATGAAGATTTACTTTACATTTAATAATAATCTATGTATCACATTAACACTTGGAACATTATTTAAAAACTTTAGTGGCTAAGTTCATGTATTTTACTAAACTAAATTCAAACTACATTGAAGTTTAATCTAATATATAAACCCAGCCAATGTATATTCAATGACACCTCTCTTCCAACATGTCAACATTCTACCTGTGAGATAAATTGGTTTGAAAAGTTCCCAGAAAGGAAAAACATTAAAAAAATCTCCTTGCATTGATGCAAGTTTTCTCGCATTATTTTGTATATTAAGCATACTTATTAAAACAAGGATTTGCATTGTATTTTAAACTTTTGCCCCTCAAAACAAGGTGCCATTTCAGAATAGTCTTAACATAAAAACTATAACAAGTATAAACTATTTATTTACTTAAAGTGACTTTTCCTCACAATATGGTTAGACATTTTTCATTATAGATGGTAAGGTAAATACATCAGAGTCTGACAATATATGTGAACTAATTCTTCCAAAAAATTCTCCAATAAGTTGCTGCTCAGCTGTTAAGTGAGGTTAGAGTAGTACAGCTGTTATGGAGAGGATGAACCACAGTAAGATGAATTCCCATGAACATGTGACATCCTTCCCAAGAAAGTAAGATTTCCTATAGTTTAACAAACAGATGCTGTTTGGAGTTGCAGGATAATAAGTTCTATTAAAAAAAAAGATTTTCCACACACACCAGTTCTTTCCTTTTATTCATGTAACTATGGATTTGTCAGATGATTGTTTAAATAGGGAGCAAAATCAGGGAGGATGAGAGCTTTGGAGGGATGGTCAGAGAATTACTAGGCATGAAACAAACACACATGAAAATTTGATGACAAAAATGTACTATATATGTACATTTTGGTCTATGGTACAATAAGTGCCAATATCTTAATTAGTAAGGCTTTGCAGCTCTTTGGATACAAAGGAGAGCAGGTGCTTTAGAGCAGGGATCCCCAACCCTCGGGTCATGGCCCACTACTGGCCTGTGGCCCATTTGGAACCAGGCCACGGAAGCAGCGGGTGGGGAAGTGTGCATGTGCGAAGCCCACTGCTTGTATAAATGCGTGGAACCATCCACTCTCCCTCCCTTGCCAGTCTACAAAGCCGGAAAGGTTGGGGAACGCTGCTTTAGATTATGTAAGGGTGATCAAAAGCATCTATCAGCAACTCCTTAAAGCAGCTGCATCTTTTCCCAGGTTCATGCAGATACAGCACATTTTCTTGAAAAATATGTTTGGATCTAAAGAATTCCTGATCAACAATCTGTACATGCCCCGTGTAATGCAAAGCAATTTGAAATTTGAAAGGCTGAACATCTTTATTACATTCTTTTTTTAAACTGAAGCAAGTACTATAGATCTCACTTAACTATTCCTGTCAGTAGCCATTTAAAGTTATGATGGTACTAAAAAAATAAATTTATGACAAGTTCTCATACTTATGACTGTCAGTGTCCCACAGTCATATGATCACCATTTGAATGTTTCACAACCAGCTCCCAACAAGCAAAGTCAATGGAGAAGCTGGCAGTAAAAATGCAAGTCGCAGTCACGTTTTGCTTAGCAACCCAGTGATTTAACAACCAATGTGTTAAATTTGCATTAGTCATGTGTCACTTAGCAATCCCAGAATTTAATAACAACAGAGTTGCCAGTCCCAACTATGGTTGCTAAGTGGGGATCACCTGATCAATCTTCTAGACTAGTGCCCTACACCAAAATCTCTCTCTTTCATTTATTACTTCCGCAAATAACCACCTTTGCTTTCAAGGAGAAAATAGCCACAGCTTTTGGGTACAAAAATTAATTAAAGGGAAATTCATAAGAGAAATAACCCCTTTCTCAACCCCAAATAGGCTTTTGGAATCACGGTTTTATTATTTTATGTATTTAATTGTATTTTTTCTGTTATTTAAAATACTAACTAGACCCTCGCCCCCCAAATCCCGATTTACAACCCTGTAATCCCTTAATTCGAAGTAGAAATGCTCAAAATAACAACATCTACTTGATTCCAAGCTCTTACATAAACCACATACCAGTCAGAAAAAAAACAACATTTTATTTTCTTGCCCTTAATGGCAAATTAATTTTGTTTTTACAACAAAGTCATGATTTTAATGTACAAAACTATTATTAAAGATGCCGCATCCTTGAAAAGGACGCTATGTTATATTTAAATATCACTATGAAATATAAGAACAGAAGTTTAACAAATTTCAGAACATATTCTAGGAATATGTTTCAACACAGAATATGCAACGAAACTTCTTGCAGTGATGTCAAATGAATATTTATACTTCTGGTCCTTCTCCTCCAGGAACCAACTGTTTGGAGAAAAAAGAAGTGAGAGTTTTGTTTGGAAGGGAGATAAAAATAAAAATAAAATAAAAATAAATCCTGCAGTCTCTTGACGCCGCCGTGCAAATCCCAGCACAGCAATAGTAGCTGTGCCTTCTCCCTTCCAAAACACACCGGGATGTGATCTGAATAAGACCTGGTTTGACCTGCTATTGAAACGCCTCCCAGCTCTTTCCCAAAGAGAGGGTGGCTCTTCTCTACATTTCGCTGTCTTCCCTGCAGTGCAAGGGGTTGTGGGCAAGTCCCGCTTTACGTTTTAGACGCGCTCGCCACTCGCTTGCAGAACTGGGACCGCTGCAGGTGGCACTGGCAGCAGGTAGAGGCAGAGGCACGGGGCCGCCCACTCGTGTCCAGCAGCCGCTGCAAGCACATTTTGGCAGCTGCTGCAAGCACATTTCGGGAAAGAGCTGAGAAGCGTTTCAATACTGGTAGCAGGTCAAGCTGGGTTTTTTTCAGATCACATCCCAGCATGTTTTGGAAGGGATAAGGCGTAGCTGCTTCTGTATTGCCTGGGATGTGATCTGAATAACACCTGGCTTGACCTGCTACCGTATTGAAACACTCCCCAAAAAGGGGGGATCAAACGGGAAGGGCACCCAGACTTGCGGTGCTTTGTTTTGATTCAGGTGCTGCTGCTGGCTTGGAAGGAGCGGCTTTTACATTTGCATGCCGTGTCTCCTGAAAGGTTTCGCGGAGAGGCAGGCGAGCCCCTTGTCCTTAGCTTCTCCCTCTAAGGGGCTCATCCGCCTCTCCACAAGGCCTCTAAAGACACGGCATGCAAATCAAAACAAAGTGCTGTGAGTCCGGGCGCACTTTCTGCTTGTTCCCCTCTCCTCTCTCTCGCCCCCTCTCCCTCTCTGCGAACTGTGTGGGGGAGGGGAAGGGCTATCAAGGGGACGCTGGCAAGACACTCCCAGGGAGATGACAAAGCGGCTCCGCTGCCAGAGGCCAGGCACTACTGCTGACTTGGAAGGGACAGCTTTTACATTTGCACGCTGTGTCTCCTGAGAAGTCTTGCGGAGAGGCGGGCAATCCTTTTGTCCTTAGCTGTGTGGCTTCTCCCCCACTCTTTCTCCTCTGCTTCAGCCCAGCCTAGGCCTCCATCTCCCTCCGAGGAGGGAGGCCAGGTTCAAAGGCTAATGGTGGGGCGGTGGTGGTGCCACGATGCAGCCCCTGCGCTCTCGGCCCCCACCATCCAACCTCATCCTCCACAAAGACAGATGGTGGGATGGATGGCGTGCTTCCCTCCCCCGCGCTTTCTGCTAGGAGGGACTGGGCTGCGCAGGCTGCAGCTGCTTCTAGACACCATTGGCCCCGTGTGTGCTCTCCGCCTCCTGTGCTGGCCACGCCCACCTCTCCACCCCCTGCTGCCACTCTGAACTAGGGCTTATTTTTGGGGTATGACTTATATTGTGCTCAGCATGAAAAATCATGCTAGGGCTTATTTTCAGGGAAACACAGTAATATAATTTTACCTTCCTGAAGCAGGAATCCTGAACAATGCCAATATTCATTCTTGCTCCAACTTGTTGCATCAATATACCCTAATTATATTTTTCTAATGATATTATTTTCCAAATGTTGTTCATGACAAAAAATACGTGTCTTCCATGAGCTGTTTGAGCTGATAAGTAACAATTTAAGGAAGAAACTACAGAACACAAATTATTTACCATAGTTATATTGTTTCCATTCAGCAGAATTTGATCCAGCTTTGTGATTCTTCTTCCTTCAGGTGTTATTTCACTGTTGAGCATGATTAAAACAAAGAATATGTTAACAAAAAAAGAAAACTATTAAGATTGTTTTATTAAGATATGCTTCATCCAAAGCTTAGCTTTTTAATGAATACTGCAGTCTCTTGCACTTTTATATAAAACACCAATACCAAATTTAATGGTCCTTTTCTCCAAAGAACAGGCCAAACTAATACAATTTCAGCCTTATTAACTCTGGTATGCATTATGCTGTATTTTATCTGTCACACAAATATATCTATTTGATCTAGGTAGAAAGACTCAATGAAGCAGCTACTTCCCAATGTTAAATCACCTAAGCCCTGGGTTGGATACTCAGGCTCTCCTGTCTAGTCTGTTTCACAGAGTGTATTAAGTCATAATATAATGTCTTAGTGGCTTAGTGATACATAGATCTAGACACTGTAGTCTGTAAAACAATGTTTATGGTTTGGCATATTATTACGAGGTAATTTAACATATTTTATTTTCTATACTTGGTAAAAAAAAATGTTTGGCTTAACACAATATGCAATGCAAGTCATGATCTTGCTTTCATTTTCTCAGAACAGTGTGGGAAGCAATCCTGCTGAAACTGTCCCAACATAGCAGTAATAAGATAAATTGAATAGGCCATTAGAAGTGTTAATAGTAACTTTCCTTTTTAACAAATACTAGTATGCTATCTGAGGGTATTTGCAATTAATTATACTTTGTGCAAAAAGTCATAATAGAAAGTACAGTTATTAATATTACAGAAACAGAATAAATATTCCAGAGGAACCTAACAAACCTCCATTAAAATTAATCTAAGGGAAGAAGCATTTTTTTTAAAAAACAACTGTATTCATGAAATAATGAAATACAAGAGTCTACATTAAATCATGATTATATAGTAAAGAACAAAAAACTAAACATAAGAAAAAAATTAAACCTTATATTTTTATATATATATAGTTTGGTCAACTCAAGCAGTGAATATACCTAATATTCCTGCCTCTTGTTTTCCCACAATAACAATCCTGTGAGGCGGCTAAGAGAGTGTGACTGACCCAAAGTCACTCAGGCAGCTTTCATGCATCGTGGACACCTGGAGTCTCCTAGTATTTAGGCCAACGTAATAAATATAAATACCTATGTAAAATTACTTCAAGAATTACCATATTTTTCGCACTATAAGATGCACTGGACCATAAGACGCACATTAGCTTTAGAGAAGGAAAACAAGAAAGAAAAAAATCTGCCTCTGCCTCCCAGCATCCATCCAGTATTCATCTGGCTAGCGTCCTTGCAGGAAACAGCAAACAGCCTGGTCAGCTTCAGCACGTTATCACAGCCCCAGCACGTGGCTCGTCAAAGATCCGCTCCATTGCGCCCACCATCGGTCAGCTGAGCTGGGCTGCTGCCGGGTAACGCTGGAACCTTCGCTGCCGAGCAGCTGATCGGCGGTTGGATCGGACTCCTGGAATCCCGCCAATCAGCTGTTCTAGGCAGCGGGGATCCCCGCCGCTTATTGCCATTGCCTATTGCCACCACTCGCCACCAATTGCCGCTGATCCCCGCCGCCTAGAACAGCTGATCGGCGGTATTATGGGAGACTGATCCAACCGCCGATCAGCTGCTCAGCAGCGAAGACTCCAGCATTCCCCGCCGGCGGCGAACGGCAGCAGCAGTGACAGGCAGCAGACCAACCCCCGTCCCCCCACCCCCGCCGCAATATTCGCTCTATAAGACGCACAGACATTTCCATCCACTTTGGGGGGGGAGTGCGTCTTATAGTGCGAAAAATACAGTAAGCTTATAATTAAACCATATAGCAACATACTGTGCTATCTTCTAATTTTTAGAACCCAAAGACTTTGTAAAAATAGATAGTGAACTCCTAACCTGGATCCATTCCTTAAAATCAGGAGACTTTCTGTCCAGTTACATATTCCATATTCCAGGTTAGTCATATTTCTTAATTTTAAAATGTAATTTTTTTTACTGAATAGCAGTGTATAAAAGAACAAATTAAACAAGAATTATTGGGATAAATAAAATAAACAGTAAAAGGCACTATTAATAAAAAAGTTCAATAGTTCATATTTTCCATATTTTATAATTGACATGTTTGTGACTGTTGCTACTAACATAGTAAGTATAATCTGCACTTAATTATACTTAAACTTGATAAAATGTGATTCTTGAATTTACAAATTTATTATCCTATATTAATTAGTATTTTTTTCTAATAAAACAACTGAGACCCACAAATCAATTAAGAAATATCCAATCCTGAGCAATAATTAGTTTTTCTGCAAAAAAGTAAATAGAGCAGCTTCTCATTTTTAAGTGAGGTATTAGATTTATAAATAAATACAACGCATAGCTCAGAAGAGCATTTGACTATGTGTTGTTATATTAACTTTACCAAAACCTTTGTGCCAGAAGAGTACTAACTTATCAGACATCTACCATATAGGTTAAAAATGATCTCTCTTTTCTACAGCCACTCTTAACGTTTTGAAGAATGTATGCAGCATATACAGTATGCTAATCTAGCAAGAGCTAGATGTCATTGATATAACACCTTCAACTGGAACTCTCAGGTAAAGGTGAAAAGAAAACCTCTTGATTTTTTACAATTTTAGTTCAACTATTGCCTTGCTTAATAAATCAGTATCTCAAAGTGTCATTTACCCCAGATGGGATATCCCTATCTCAAGTTGCAATACCATAACAATCTTTTACCCTTTAATAATATATGTACCAATAATTCTCTAAAAGATCTACATCATTCAACAGGAAATCCATTCAGTCTTGATAGATTGTCTACCCCCAATTTTATTGCCTGCAATGTCTTTGTACTCTCTTGTAATGTTGATGTTGTCCCAATATTTATGTTCTCAATAAATCTTTTTAACTAACATGCTTCTTTGTAGACAAAATATTCCTCAAGATCAGATTTCCAGAATTAAAAAAATATTGCACTGTAATAAGTATATTAATTGAGAAGGACAGAATAGAATGTAGTTGGCAAATATATATGTAAACTTTTAAATGCAGAAAATATTATGCACTACTTTTTAAAATATGTATGAAAACATAATTAGAACACGCTATTCAAAATAATTCTCAGCCAATACCGTAAGTTTATTAGCTTATGTATTGTATCAGAGAAATCAAAATCTACTATATTAGAGAAATAAAACGGCAACTTTAGAAAAGGGCAGAAGTAGACAATTGTTGATCCAAAAAACAAACAAACACAAACTCTGTTCAGGTTGTAAGCCAGAGAAGCAATACTTACAATTCAGTGACATCTTCTAATACCATGTCTGGAATTTGTTGTTAAGAAAAATATAATAAGTCACCACAAAAGTATTAAATTTTCCTGTATTCACAAAATAAATTGTAACAAAATTAAAGTTGTTTTTATAATATCAAAAATGTTAACTTAATTTGTATGCCTTGACAGCCTTTCAACTGCTCAATATATACAGTATTTAGTCATGGCCTTGAAAGATATCTTTGATATATTTTATATATTCTGTTAACATTATAGACATTCCTGGACTTACAATCGTTCATTCAGCACCCGTTCAAAATTATGATGGTGCTGATGAAGGAACCTACTACCTCTATCTAAAGTTCTAACAGCTGTACTGCCCCCATTCTCATGACTGTGAAAACACTTCAACTCCCCCTCCCCCATTATGGGCCTGAATGCCTTACCCGGTTGGTGATGCCCAGAAACCTGCTGCAGGCTGCAAATCCTTGACCAGCTAGGTCCACTGTTGCATGGCCCTCCTCCTTCCACGCCCCCCAGAGGCCTGGGCCTTCTCTCTTCCCACCATGCCTGGGTTACTTACTTTCCTTGCAGCTGCTGACAGGCATAACCAGCCAATTCAAGGCACAACTAGCTAGAAAGCTCTCAGTTTGCCAGAAACAGAACTTTGCTGGCTAACTTTCTGTTCCTGGCCAGCCTTGAGAAACATTGCCTCTTTGTCAGCTAGAAAGCTTTCTTGACATGGTGAACCTGTTAGCAGCTGCAGAAGAGAAAGATAAGTGAACCTGGAAGTGATGGGGCAGGGAGAAGGAATCTTGGGAGTGTTGGGGGTTGAAAAGGAAGAGGCCATACACTGGTGAGCCTAGCCAGTTGAATCCTCTCAACTCATGAAAAGGTTTCCATGTGCTGGTGGGTTATGGGCCTCCCCCATCCCTTAAGGCAGTGTTGGCGAACCTTTTCGGCATCAAGTGCCGAAACAGGAGCGCGCGCATGCGCGCATGCCGGAAAAGCAGCCGCCCGGTTTCTGGCACCAGAAGACCAGGTGGCCAGTGCGCATTCCGGTGCGCATGCGTGCGCCGGAAACTGGAAAAGCAGTCGTCCGGCATGCGCACTGGGCGGCTGCTCTTCCGGTTTCCGGCGCTCCCGCACGCGTGAAGACCAGCTGGCTGGCGCGCCGGAACCGGAAGAGCAACGGGCAACAGCTCTGCGTGCCACTTCCGGCACACGTGCCATAGGTTCGCCATCATGGCCTTAAGGTACTCATGCATGGTCACTTAAATAACTGCAATGGAGAGAACTGGCATTGTGGTCATTGAGCTAGGTGATTATGTAGGTGTCTCGCTTAATGACCACAGCAACTTACAGTCAAAATTCCAGACTCATTCGTGGCTCAAGTACTGCCTGCATATAGAGCTTCCAAATCATACATAAGAACTTCTCACAAAATCTAAATACTCAAGTTAGAGATATTTGCAGATTATTATTTCATCTTAATTTACAAAAACTCTTTCTAGAGAAACAACAGTTGAAAAAGTTAATTTTAAAAACTAGAGAAAAGCTTCCAAATAGTTATAGAAAGGATACTGACAAAATCATCAAATCCTAGGAGTGTGCCAACAATTTCTTTATCACTTTTCATTACAATGTGAATACGAGAGCCTATACACTTGTCCACCAGTTCTGTAGCATAGAAAAACAGGTGTTAATATTTTAAAAGATATATTATCTCCCAAATAGTTTACATTCAAAACACTGCATTTAAAATTTCTAGATCTTGACATCAAATTTTAATATAAATGCTATTATTATATCTTATACCTTGATGTATTTTCTGGTTGTCTGGGAAAAAATGGATTTAAAACAAAAAATCAAAGGTTTCATTTTTGAATTATACACATTTTTGTATAATAGTCATAAATTACAGTAAAAATGACAGCACAGTGAAATGGGTTACAATGTAGGATGGCAAAATCCAAAGTACTCTCCACTTGACCATTCCTGTGATTGCTACAATAGGGGGAAAATGCAAGCCATGCTGTAGATTGGTTTGAGTTCTCAAAAGTAAAAGAAGAATATGCATTCAAAATTAATTAAATAAGAATGAACTCCATGGGGGGTCATTCTCAACTGAGCAATTACACTTACAGTAAACTAATAGTGATACATGAAACTGCACATAACTAATTCTTTCCTCATTATCTATGATTTGCATTATAAGAAGACTGCTGCAAAACAATTTACAGCTCTGTGATAAAGCCATTTCATTAGGGGTACTGCAGTTCAGATGAATGAATATTTTCCTTCATGTACTGCATGGGTCTGAATGGGTAAGTGTATATAAACAGAGAGGAGACAGAACGTCAAAGGAGCCAAGGATAGTCTTATAACCTAGGAACCTACCCATTCATGATGAGTAGGCACAAAAGTATTGCCCACCTTATTCTTGGAAAAGAATGAGAGAAGCCCGCCTATAAACTATTATACCATATATGCAATTTCTATCCATGACCATGAGCTCACAAGCAAAGCTTCTTTCCTTCTCTACCATTACTCTACTGGGAAGCCATTATATATTGAAGCAGTGCATTTATAGTGTTTTATTCTTTGTTTCCCTTTTGAGAAAAGGTTGCAAAAAGCTGGCTATCAAAGAAATAATGCTTCAGGCATTAGCTATCTAGAACTTCAGTTGCTTTGTTTTTTCCAGCAGAAAAAGACAAAGGAGTGCCAAAAATGGTTCATAGGGAAAATCTCCTTCAAAATGTTCAAGGCAGTTTAATGTGGGTCCCTTTTAGGAGCTGGATGAACCTAGACAGAATTTCAGAATGGAGTTGTGACTTTAGCCCTAACCAATCCAGCTTCCCTATCCCAAATCCTGATTTAGAATGGTACACTGTTATAACAATCTATTTTCCTTAACCCACCCTATTCATCTTAAAATCTACTCAGGTACAAAATGTTAAACTACTGTATTCCATGAAGCCAAACAACACAATTATCACTCTTGCTCCAATTATTCTTTCAAATCTTATCTTTCCCACATGTCACTATACTGAATATCAAGATTTTGCTGACTTGAGAAGGAAGAAACAACACTATAACTTCAAGCACAAGTTTAGGAATAATAAACTTGTATCCCATGCAATTGGGATCTCTTTATTATATTTTACAATACTTTATTGTGTATGTTTATAATATAAAATGTAATATCTTATATTTGTAAAATGCTTCCCATTAAGTATCCTTAAATACAAAACTTGCTTTCAAAACTTTATACTATGCCTATGGGGGAGAAAGCAATTAACTGTCACCTATAATAGGATACTGCCCTCTCTTGCTAGAAGCTCTTGAGCCTCATCTGTCTCAAACCTTAGAATGAAAATAGCCGAATGGGAGAACGATTCTTTTTATCTGTGCAGTTTTTCACCTTCCTTTCACTGATAGACCATCCCATTCTATCAGCAGCCTGATATAATCAAATATTTTCCTTTCGTTCTATCTCTTGCTTAGAAACCACTTCAATTTCAGCAGCTTTATCCAATTTGGAGCCCTTCTGATGCGTTACTGCGACAACAATTAACATTAGGCCCATTGGCGGGAGTTGCGGAAGGCTGGATCCGATTGTTAAGGGGACCCATGCCCATGAAAAGCATTCATGGTTTCGATCCCGCATCACAGGCTGCACTTTTTCTACATCCTGTGCCATTTGCAAACGGCACTCCGTCAACCCCACTCGAGTCTTCCGATTTGCGCGCCGCGCCACCCACACACGCGAGCATGACTTTCATTACCAAGCGGCAAAAGCTGGGACGGGTTAGTAGTCGCATTGGCCGCCATTCTTCAATAAGATCTAGCCAATCAACTCCGCTGCCAATTATTGGAGTTGTTGCGAGGCTATTGGTCGGAACGGAGAAGCGGGAGACAGTGAAGCAGACACTAGAAGTCGAGAAGGAATAATCGAACTTCCAGAGCGAGGGAAAGGTACAGGAATCCCCGCGAGAAGCTGTTTGAACAGCTATCAATGCCCATTGCATAAAATAAAAGATACAGGCTTTAAACATAGCTGAAACTTACATCGCGGAAATGGGTAATTGTTTTATGCCTGTTATTTGGGAAATAATAATAAAGGGTTTATATATTGAGTTAAATTAGACGAGCGCCCAATACGCAATTTGCGTACTTGCCGGTATACTCAAACTGTGATAGAAAATGGTTGCTGATCCAAATCCAAAAGTTAGGGTGGGGAAATAATCTGGCGAGTATGTTTATATTATAGACCACGCTGGAGAAGTGTAATTTCGAGATATATTCTAATGCCGAAAGAATGAACGTGTTTATAATTTGTATTATTCCTGACATGCTAGCTGTAGTTCACGAAGTCGGATCCAACGCCAACTAGAAATGTCATTCCACGTAAATTTTGGCTTGAAAGTTTTGCGGTTCTCCCCCCCCCCCAACAATGGGTAATACTTGCCCTGGAGGAATTGTTAATATGCCCATGTTCAGCCATTGTGCCCTTCTAGCATCTTCTTTTTGAAGCATTTGCATCATTCTGCCTAATATATTTCTATCTCACATGGGTTTTTTTAAGCTTGCTTTTTTTCTCTTCTGGCGAGGCTCTCTATTTGTCACTTAAATTGTATGCCTGATGACTCTACTTGAAAGACAATTGTTCTGGGAACTTTTTTGACTTAAGATCAGAGTAGAAATGCTTTAAAAATGCTGAAAATGTTTGCAGTTTTTCATTACAAAAAAACTAGTCTCATTAGCTCCCAATTTAATAAGACTAGAATAAATTTATTCCACCTATCAGATTTTGTTTTTTCATATAACAATAAGCAATTGTGCCTATTTTTCATCTGACAAATACCAAATATTCCAGCCTCATCATTTTGCCTTATGAGAAGCAAGAGGAAAGACCCTGAATTAAAAGAAACCAATGAAAAAGTATCCTTCTTCAATCCTCTTTTAGCACCTCAGCAAATTCTAAGGGACAGCAGTCCCCTAAAACAGCGGTTCTCAACCTGTGGGTCGCGACCCCTTTGGGGGTCGAACGACCATTTCACAGGGGTCGCCGCGCGCGTTAGCCCGCCATCCTGGTGCCACCGTCACTTGCAGGGGTGAAATGCTCCCGTTCGGCTGTGCCTGCGGGTCGCCGGACAGCCGGTAGCTAAAGAAGCGGGAGACTTCGTCCACCCGCCCGGACGCCGCCATTTGGGTTCTTTTACCCTCTGCGCATGCGCAGAACGCTTTGCGCATGCGCAGAGGGNAAGATTCGTCCCAAAATAATTTTTCTCAAATTGCAGCCACTAATTTCAACTTCCCATCTCTAAAACTATTTTTAGAGTTGCTCTTGTCTGTATATATTATGAAAGAACTTAAACATTTTCAACAGCAGTCCTTCCTAATTTTCAACAGAAACGAAGGAATGCTGAAATAAAGAACTCAGGAAATACTGACTCAAGAAAAATATTGTCAGGTGTGCTTCAGTTCAAAATCCAGGAAAGAAAAACCCCAACTCCATAATGATAGAGAAGAGTACTTTTACTGAATGAGAACTGATAGCGACAGAATGAAAGCAAGATCTGAGGCAAAAGCGCGCGTAAATGCATATAGAAATAATCCCAAATCCCTCCCCTCATAACCCCCCGGGCTATTCATCCAATCCCGGTGCCCCCCAGATGTCATGTGGGCACGTCTTCAAACGGAGCCTCCGCAGATGGCCGTTGACCTTGAGCAGGCTGTAAACATGTCCATCCAGCCCGGCTGTACGTGATGAGAACTCCCCTCCCTAAACTCCTTATCAGACACATGTAGAGACATCTCCAGCACAGCCTCCCCCCTCCCAAATACCTAAGCTTCCCCCCTCCCCCCGTTTCTATGGCAGCCGAAGCAGGCAGCGTGGAGGCTGACATTCGGCCCTCCTGCAATAGGGACGTTAGTCCTAGAGAAAAAAAAAATAAAACAGAAAAAAAAAACCAAGAATATGTAAATACATTAACAAACACACATTTATGGTTTATCGGTATTTGGAATGGAACAACTGAATTAATCTAGCGGCTCTGATATCTCGTTCATTCACCCATTCAGAATGTGAGGAACGGAAGTGTTTCCAGGCAACCAGATATTGTACTTTGCCCCTATGTCTCCTAGAGTCAAGAATCTCCTTAACCTCAAAGTGCTGTTTGCCTTCAATAAGCAAAGGCACGGGGGGGGGGGAGAGAGGCCTGGGTTGGCCAAAGGGAAGAGGTCTGTTCGGGCTTCAAAAGGCTGACATGGAAAACAGGGTGAATCCTCATAAGGGTTTTTGGAAGTTCCAATTGTACAGCCACCGGGTTAACAATTTTCACAATGGGAAAGGGTCCCACATACTTAGGGCCAAGTTTC
The DNA here is from genome assembly GCA_003457575.1 of Thermophis baileyi. Classification (NCBI taxonomy): domain Eukaryota; kingdom Metazoa; phylum Chordata; class Lepidosauria; order Squamata; family Dipsadidae; genus Thermophis; species Thermophis baileyi. The sequence goes on from QLTV01002679.1 coordinate 80,901, forward strand.
TTCGACTTCTGTGTGGTCTATAAGTACTTAGTCGACAGGAAAATCCTATCACCGATTTGGTATTCCATTGGTTTTACCCGTTTCTTGTCAGCCTGTTTTTTATGGGCTTGGTGCGCTTCATCTAATGCTTTGTGAGTCACGGGCCAGATCACTTGAAGCTGTTCAATCCACTCCCGTAGAGAGGGGATCTGAGGTCTCTCCTGAGGTAGTTCAGGGATGGGTACAAAGTCCTGGCCATAGACCACCCTGAATGGGGTAAACCCCGTACTACTATGAACAGAGTTATTGTAAGCAACTTCGGCGAAGGGTAGCATGTCAGCCCAATTATCTTGCTGGTAATTAACATAACACCTGAGGTATTGCTCCAGTACTG
>QLTV01002679.1:83218-94027 GCA_003457575.1 Thermophis baileyi
TACTTAGGGCCAAGTTTATTCGACTTCTGTGTAGTCTGTAAGTACTTAGTCGACAGGAAAACCCTATCACCGACTCGTATTCCCTTGGTTTAACCCTTTTCTTGTCAGCCTGTTTTTTATAGGCTTGGTGAGCTTCGTCTAATGCTTTACGAGTCACGGGCCAGATCACTTGAAGCTGTTCAATCCACTCCCTTAAAGAGGGAATCTGAGGTTTCTCCTGAGGTAGTTCAGGGATGGGTACAAAGACCACCCTGAATGGGGTAAACCCCATACTACTATGAACAGAGTTATTGTAAGCAACCTCAGCGAAGGGTAGCAAGTCAGCCCAATTATCTTGCTGGTAATTAACGTAACACCTGAGGTATTGTTCCAGGACTGAGTTAGGCCATTCACACGCCCCATTGGTTTGGGGATGGTGGGCGGAGCTTAAGCCCTGGGCGGAGCCTAACAAAGCCAGGAACTCCTTCCAAAACTGGGAGGTGAATTGAACTCCCCTATCCGAGATTATTCGTTCAGGGACACCGTGTAACCTGTACACATGCTGAATAAATAGTTTAGCCAACATCTTTGCTGACGGGATCTTGGAGCAAGGCACAAAATGGACCTGTTTAGAAAACAGGTCTGTGATTACCCAAATGACTGTATTACCCCTGCTCTCAGGTAACTCAACAATGAAATCCATGGATATTTGTTTCCAGGAGGCCCCTGGTCTAGCAACATTTTGAAGTAACCCCTGTAGTTTTCCAGGTGGCCTTTTTGCGGCAGCACATACGGGGCAACTAGCCACATAAGCCTCAATGTCCTTTTTCAATGATGGCCACCAAAATTGCCTTTTAACTAAGTGTAAGGTTTTCACAAACCCAAAATGACCTGCTGCCTTTGAATCATGGGCCTTTTGGAGCACTAGCTCCCTAAGAAGAGCCGGGATGTAGAGCTTGGCCCCCCACCCAGGCGAGGCCATCGCGAATGGTACACTCATTTGAGTGAGACAAAAAACATACCTGTTTTCAATGCTTCTGTGAGCTGAGAGTTTAGGTCAGCCGAAAGGTCCCAGTCCATCTTCTTTTGGGACCTGGTGACTACTGGAGCCGCTAGTTGTTTGGAAGGAATCACGGGTCGGATTATCTCCTGCCGTGTGCTGTTATATTGGGGCAACCTAGACAAGGCATCAGCCATAAAGTTTCTCCCCCCAGGTAGATAACGTAGGGAGAAATTAAAACGATTAAAATGTTGTGCCCAACGGGCTTGCTTAGGTGATAGCTTCCTAGGGGTCTTCAATGCCTCAAGGTTCTTATGATCCATCCACACTTCAAAAGGATGTTTGGCCCCTTCAAGGAAATGCCTCCAAGTCAGTAGGGCCCAACGGACAGCAAAAGCTTCCTTCTCCCAAATCACCCACCTCCTTTCGGTCTCAGTTAATTTACGGGAGGTGTAGGCACAGGGCTGTAGAGCTCCATCAGCATTCGCTTGCAGTAGTACTGCTCCGACCGCCACTTCGCTGGCATCTGCTTGAACTACAAAAGGGGTGTCCATGTCGGGGTGCTTAAGGACCAGCTCGGCCGCAAATAGTCGCTTGAGCTTTTCAAAAGCCGCCTGGAACTCCATGGTCCACTCCAAGGGCCGACTAGGTTTAGGCTTGGCCTCCCCTTTAGTTTTGAGGAGGTTGGTGATTGGTAGCGCAATCTGGGCAAAGGAGGGGATGAACTGCCGGTAAAAGTTGGCAAAGCCTAGGAAACTTTGCAGCTGTTTATGGGTGCATGGGGCCGCCCACTCCATGACTGCTCAAACCTTCTCGGGATCCATTTCAATACCCTCATGCGATATGCGGTAACCCAAATAGTCAATTTTACTCTGGTGAAACTCGTATTTTGACAATTTAGCATACAGCTCAGCAACCATGAGTTTTTTCAGGACCGATCGCACCAGTCTCACATGTTCTTCCATGGTCTCTGAGTAAATGAGAATGTCACCAAGATAAACCAAGACCCCCTTGTAAAGGTGCTCATGGAGCACTTCGTTAATCAGTTGCATGAACACTGCTGGGCCCCCTGTAGACCAAACGGGAGCACCCAAAACTGGAAACAACCTAGAGGGCAGTTAAAAGCAGTTTTCCACTCATCCCCTTCTTTAATTCGGACTCGGTAGTAGGCCTCTCTTAAGTCCAGTTTGGTGAAAATCTTGCGGGCAGCCACTCTTGGCCTAGCAGGTTGGATGAAACCTCGTTTCAGATTTTTGTCAATGAAGTTTCGCAGCTCCTCAAGCTCGCAAGGGGTCATGGAATAAATTTTTGGTTTGGGGAGTTTCACCCCTGGCAGGATCTCTATGCTGCAGTCCTGTGGGCCGATGGGGTGGGAGCATGTCCAACACCCTCTCACTGAAGGCCCCCCTGAGGTCCCCATATTCCTTAGGGATTTTTTCCTCTCCTGCCAGGAGTTCAGCCCCTATTGCCGCCAGCCCCTCTGTGTCTTTGGGCCCGTGGAAGGGTTCCCCCTGCTGGTTATAGCGGATGCGCAATAGCCCCGTCCTCCAATTCACATTAGGGTTCCATTTTCAGAGCCAGGGTAGCCCAAGTATAAGGGGTCATTCCATCCCTGGGGCCACTATAAAACTCAGAGTCTCTTGGTGGTCCCCCATCCTCATCTCAACTGGTTCAGTCACAAACCGGACGCCCCCCCCAGAGCTACTGACCCATCCAACTGGCAGAAGGCAATGGGCACTTTCATAGAATTCAGTCTCAATCCTATTTTATCCACCACCTGTGGGCTGATTACACATCTATTACACCCAGAATCCAAAAGGGCCAGCATCTTCCCCTGGGCACCGGATGATGGCGCCCGCAGTTCTACTGGGATGGTCAGGGGCCCCGCGTGCTGACTTACCAGGGGGTCGTCGTCGGAGTTGCTGTCGCTGTCCCCTGGGGTGGTCGGAGTTCCCAGCTCCTCCAGGCCTGGAGGGGCGAACTCAACGACTTCCACACCTTTCAAAGCCATTTTGTGGTTTTTTGCTGCTGGCCTGTCAAACTTTTTTCCTCCAGCAGGGGTCATCCTAGGGACAGGCTTGGCGAAACACTCAGCAGCTCGGTGCCCCTCTTTCCCACATCTGAAGCATGCTGATGATCTGGGCTTTGATCCTGACCCCTCTCTTGCCATCCTAAGGGCTTCTTTCGGTGCGAAGGGGAAAGGCTTGCTCTAGCTGCGACCTCCTCTGTACTGATCTCTGGCCAGTTCAATCTCCACCTCAGCTGCCATCACATACCAACGTTGCAGGTCTTTGGGGGCCCCTCGAGAACAACAGCCTTGGTAAACATCCTCATTGAGGCCATCCTTGTAGCACTCCATCTGGGCCTCGGCAGACCAACCCCGCATATAGACCACCAACTGGTGAAACTCCTGGGTGTATTCAGCCACCGATTTCCTCCCCTGGGTCAGGGTTTTCATTCTGGTTCTAGCTTTACGTTCAGCCAGGTCATCAAAACGCACTCAGCTGCCATAAATGCATCATAATTCCTCATCACTGGGGAATCCTTATTATGGAGGGCCACCATCCACTCAGCCGTGGTCCCTTCCAGGGCCATGGTGACACATCTAACTTTAGCTGTTTCTGTGGGGAAATCCTCTCCATATTCTTCCATATGATTCCAAACCTGGGTTAGGGGGATCACCCCCCTTGCTGGGGGGGTTTGGACTGCTGCTGCCGCTTGCACTCCTGCTGCCCCTGCTGGGTCTGGCTGGGGTCCCCTCCTCTTCCCCCAATTCTTCAGCTTCCCTCCCCGCAGGCAATGCGTACCTTTCGCAACCCCTCCGACTCTCCAGCGCTTCTTTCAGCAGATGCAAAGCTTGAGTCAGCAGGAGGTCTTCTTTGTCCTCCTCCTGCCAGGCCGCCTCACCTTTTCGGTGCCTGGCCGCAGTTACTCCGGAGGGAAGTTCCTCCAAGGTGTCCAGACACCCCACGCCCAGCGACCATTTGGCTCTCACCAGCTTCACTTCGACCTGTGGCTCACACAGCCATTCCGACTTCTCCCAGCCACGACAGGACTGGGGTGTGTGTGTGGACCCGGCTGCTCCCTGGTCCTCCTGGTCGCTGCTTTGGCTAGACATATTTTGCTTAGCCCCCTCGGTAGAAGGTCTTCTCCGGGTTGGCTAATAAAGCAGATCTTGCTTAATGTCAGGTGTGCTTCCATTCAAAATCCAGAAAAGAAAACCCCCAACGCCATAATGATAGAGAAGAGTACTTTTACTGAATAAGAACTGATAGCAACAGAATGAAACATAAAGCAGATCTTGCTTAATGTCAGGTGTGCTTCAGTTCAAAATCCAGGAAAGAAAAACCCCAACTCCATAATGATAGAGTACTTTTACTGAATGAGAACTGATAGCGACAGAATGAAAGCAAGATCTGAGGCAAAAGCGCGCGTAAATGCATATAGAAATAATCCCAAATCCCTCCCCTCATAACCCCCTGGGCTATTCATCCAATCCCGGTGCCCCCCAGATGTCATGTGGGCACACCTTCAAACGGAGCCTCCGCAGATGGCCGTTCCTTGAGCAGGCTGCAAACATGTCCATCCAGCCTGGCCGAACGTGATGAGAACTTTCCTCCCTAAACCCTAATCAGACACATGTAGAGACATCTCCAGCACAGCTTCCCCCCTCCCAAATACCTAACCTTCCCCCCTCCCCCCGTTTCTATGGCAGCCGAAGCAAGCAGGCAGCGTGGAGGCTGACAAATATATAGTTGTTGCTCCTACATCTATGCAAAGCACAATGGATTTTTCACAAGTAATGCAAATGAATTTAAGAGATTAATGGAGTTTATATTAATGTAGTCGTCATTTGAAATATCCTGAATTATGAAAGAATCATTCCAAAATCATTAAAACCTCAATGAAGTCATGTATGTCTAAATGGTATAGACACAAATATCCTAATATATGGAAGAATTCTTTTACAGACAAGACAATTATCCTTAAACTATATACATTACTGGTACATAGAAATGTAGTTTAAGAATATTTTCTTTCCATGGTTCAATTACACAATGGCCTGCAAATTCACACACCTGTACATATAAATACATATATTAATCACTCTCCATCTTAGCCTACAACGTTGAACAAATCCAGCGTGTAAGAATGGTTTATGGTTCAAAGTTTTAACAAAGAAATTTGGTTCACTGAAGAAATCATAGTTAACAATGAGCAAGCAGAAGTTGGCTGGCTCCTAGCAACCACATAGATTTTCTCAGACTAACCAATATTTTGATATATAAATAACTTGGTTTTATATATATAAATTGAATATATAAATTAGATATATATATAAATTGGATATATAAATACTTTTCAGTATTTATGTGCTATTCACAGTTGTTTTCTTAAAGGCTAGCAGCATTTTTTTCATTTATTTAAAATAAGAGCAATATTAAATTTCTATGCCACCCATCTCCCCTACAAGGTGACCCTGGGCAGCTTACAAATTGTGGAAACTAGTGAAATATAAACAAATAGCTAATCATATTATGTTACTGATAAATATTGAATGTATATAGCAATCTATGTTTGTCCTAAGATTGGTTTCTGAGGCTCTGATACAATATGGTATGATACTATTTTTTAAAGAGATAGTTTAGACTGAGACTGCACTTTTTCAAGTAACTTTTGTTGTAGTTTATTTACTTAAATTTAAATATGTACTATTATTACTTAATAAATGATTTACTTGCTTTTTTATGTAAGACTATTGTTAATATATTGGATTATTTTCCTGATTATATAGCATTTAAGTTACTTGTGGGTGTTTCACTCTATTATATTATTAGACTGAAACCTAAGCTACATTGGGAAATCTAAGCAGATGCCAAACAACAATATAGCACTGTCGCTGTGAACGAATGCACACCGTTGAATCACACAAGGTCCTACTAAGGGTAGAATGGCCAGCGTTTCTGCTCCTTTAAGAACAAAGCACTGATCGATGGTTGCCAGGAGAACCAACCTGAGGTAATAGGGTAAAGAAACTCCTTCCTGTCATAACTTATTTTTGCAGACAGTTATTATATTACTATAGTCAAGGGTCATTTTGGAGCGTCTATGTCCTAAAATAACCCCTCTGGAATTAACCCTTGTAGCTTAAGCCCTTCTTTGAAGATCTCCCCACCCGCCTGTGAGGGTTTTTTTCACCCTCGAGTCCACCCGAGCGGTCGACCGCCCGTTCCTTCGTCTTCTGTTGCTACCCGGTCAGTCCAGATGAGTTGAGAAGCGACACTACTTCCACAGGAGCTACTGAGCGTGCTCGAACTTCCGGAGCATGCTCAGTGACAGCCAAACTGCAACTTCTGACGGGCGACGAGTTTCACGCGTTCAGCAAAAGGAAGCGCTCCTGGCCCCGCAGTAAACAGCTTCCTGCTGCAGGGGCGGCTGCGGCTGTGTGGCGACAGGGCTGTGGGCTCCTAGATGGAGCGAAGGGCCAAAGGGAATCCCGATCTCTGCTCTCGAAGTGGTGGCTGTCCTAGAGGTCCAGTGCTACACATCGTGGTGGTCGGTTTCCATCACAAGAAGGGCTGCCAGGTGAGCGGCTGCCAGTTCGACTGGCTTCCTTGACCGATCCTGTCACTCTTGTGCTTCCGCTTTCCAGCCATTCTTCCTTCCGTATTACATCTCTTCTGGTGCTCGGGCATCCCACTTTTCCTGTCACTGATCTATGTATAATACATGGTCTTTTCATTTATTTCCATTTGCCCAGCCTTTCTAAAGCTAATGCCTTTCGGCGACTGAGACTACAATTTCCGTTAGTCCCAACTCACCTTCCTATTTCTGTATTAATGAGAGAGAAAAATATGTGTGTGCACAACCCTATATAACTATAATTATATAACAGTATATAATTTATATACTGTAGGAGTATATAAATTACTTATTCAAATGGTATTCAAATACCATGAAGCTTCAGGTCACTTAGTATTTCTAATCTACTTTTATCCTTACAGAACTTGCTGTTCACATCTTGTCCATGCAAATCCAACTGTATGAGAAAAGATGCCTAGATTGTAACTTTATAATTGTGATCTTAATTTGTAAATATTCTTAGTAAGAAGTTGAATGGAATGTAATAGCAATAGCACTTAGACTTATATACCGCTTTACCAGTGGTGAAATCTACTTATCTTCCCTACCGGTTCAGAAGCGCTCGCTTGCGCAAGCGATTTTTCACCCACACTCTGCTCGTGCACGGGCTTTTTCACCCTCTGCGCATGCGCAGAACGCTTTGCGCATGCGCAGAGGGTAAAAAACAAGAAAATGGCGATGTCCAGGCTGGTGGCCGGAGCCTGACGCTGCTGTCGCTACCAGTTCTCCGAACTACTGGCGGGTGCCACTACTGGTATGCCTGTACTGGGCCGAACCAGTAGCATTTCACCCCTGTGCTTTACAGTGCTTTACAGTGCTTTACAGCCCTCTCTAAGCAGTTTACAGAGTCAGCATATTACCCCCAACAATCTGGATCCTCATTTTTCTGACCTATTGAAGGATGGAAGGCTGAGTCAACCTTGAGCCTGGTGAGATTCAAACTGCCAAATTGCAGGCAGCCGGCAGTCAGCAGAAGTAGCCTGCAGTACTGCATTCTAACCACTGCACCACCGCGGACAAACTTGTCAGAATGGCATTAAATAAGTTTATGTTGTCTTTATATAGCTGTATGTACAGCTATATCAGGACATTTTTATGAGAAAGGTATTAAATAATTAAAGGATTTTTAAAGGGCTATTATTCCACATGAACTACAAAAAAAGCTTACATAATTTAGTGACTGATGATCTCCTGTTACTGAAATTATGTAAAATTAGCTTTGATTGATTAAATCAATTGTATAACTAATGCAACAATCTAAAACCCCCACTGCAGGGCAAATTCTGATACTGCTATTTAAAGAAGCAACAGTATTCTCTAGGTAGGAATATACAATAATTGAAGAATAGGTGCAGGAATATGATACCTAATCAATTATTCTGACAGGTTTATTTCTTTGAGGTGTACTATGATGCCATTCTCACTGTAGAAACACATTCTTTTCATCTTTTATTAATGCATCCACTGACGGCTCCATCAGTATCTTTTAAGCACCATTTGGTTTTCTTTTGTTTTTTTAGATAGTTTTAATTAAAATATTTTAATAAAACTTTAGCATGATGCAGAGATAGCATTCCTCTGAGGCTCACCTTTATTTGTAGAACATAAAAATAGGTGACTACAAGTTTTTTTGTTTTAAAATGTGCCTATAAAACAAGAAGAACTAGGTAGTCTTCGACTTACAGTAGTTTATTTAGTGACCGTTCAAAGTTACAACAACACTGAAAAAAGTGGCATATGAATGTTTTCCACACTTACAACCATTGCTACATCCCCATGGTCATGTGATCAAAATTCAGATGCTTTTTGAGACCTGACAGGCAAAATCTATGGGGAAGCCAGAGTCACTTAACAGCCATGTTACTAACTTAATCACTGCAGTGATTCACTGAACAACTGTGCTAAGAAAAGTCATAAAATGGGGCAAAACTCATTTAACAACTATCTTGCTTAGCAACATAAATTTGGGACTCAACCAGTAGTGGGTTCTAAAACCCTTTACTGCCTATTCGCGTGCACGCTTGCGCGCAATGCTTCTGCGCATGCGCAGAAGCGTCCCGGGTGGGTGGGCGGAGCCTGCTGCCGCCATCACTACCGGTTCTAAGAACCGGTCCAAACCAGGAGCAACCCACCGCTGGACTCAACTGTTGTAAGTCAAGGACTACCTGTAAGCTGAAATGACAGAAACTCCTTATATGTTAGAAATTTCTCCTAGAAGAGCAGGGAACAAATTTACTACTTAAGGCTGTGATCCCTAAAGAATACCCATAGGTTGCAATATAATACTGCACTTTGTATAAAGCAGATTTACTTTTCAGTAGTCATGCATAGCATTTTTACTGCAAACATAAGTTGTGTTCATCAGGTGCTCAAAAATAACATGTTGGGTTCAACTCCATTCAAACAAAAATATTGATAATTTTGTTTTTAAAGTGAAACTGGCATTATAAGAATGATAAGAGAAAGGCACAACCTTTTCTAAGTATTATCAAATAATGCTTGCATATCAGCTTAAATATTCACATTGAAGCTAAAGAGTGAATGGACAACATAGTTGAAATAATTTAGGAAAATGAAATCAGTTTAAGACAGCAGTCCTCATCATTACTGACTAGAAACTACACAGGAACAAATCACCTAGTCTTCATGTCAAATTTCTGAAATAATTCAAATATGAAAGTGCTGACCTTATAGCAAAAAGAGAAAATTTGTCCCTCAAATATGGTTAGCTTAAAGTCCTCTGGCATTGAACCTGCTCTGTGATACCAAACATTGACACAATCTTCTCCCACTGAAATAAGGCAGATTCCATTGTGGAAAAAATAATCAGCTTTATAATTTGTAATTTGTATAAATCTGTGGTATAACCACATCTGGAATATTGACTATAGTTCTGATTTAAATGATTCTCATTTAATAAAGAATAAAATAGAGTTGAAAGCGCATAAAAGGGTAACCAAAATCATTAACGAGTTAAAAGCATGTGTAAGGAACGCCTCTCCGTCTAACTTAAGAAAGCGAGAACTTCTGAGCCAATGTAGTTCAAAAGGATCTTTTATTAAGCAGAAGTGAAAGCAGTCCATTCAAAGCAACGTCTGAATACCCTTAGGCAACGCAGGTAGAGTTAAAGCAGTAGAGACCCCTCCCATTAGCCAGAATGCAGATTCTAGCCAATACACAAGTGTGAAAATGTTTTCTTTATCAACTGCTCTGGGAACCGGATAAACATACATTTCTCTGACCATCTTCTGTTATCTATTGAAGTGAAACATCCCACATTGCCCCTCATAAACCTTCTCAAAAAGTGAATAGATCTAAGGATGTTTGGCGCCCGGGTATGGATTGTAAATCGTCAATAGACACAGGCAATGCTAATAAATCAAACCCAAGCCCCCCCCCCTTCTCTCAACTGAATGGCACGATCACTCTTTGGCATCTGACATGCCGCCTAAAAAAAAAAAAAAAAGGGTCCACCTGTGAAAAGATATAAACAAAACAAAACAAAAATCCATTATACTATATTAACAAGGTTTGTTAGGGTATTGGGAGTGAAATTTTCTCAGCAAGGTAGGAGCCCTAACATGTTGTTTAGCAACCCATTCGTTTGGGGATGAGGGCAAATGTTTCCAAGCAACTAAGTATGGGGTTTTCCCTCTGTGGGTCCTAGCGGCAAGGATTTCCTTGATGTCAAAGTGTTGTTCTCCTTCTATCATGATTGGAACAGGTGGTGCAGCTACAGGTGGTCTGATTGACGAGGTTACCTCTCGCTTGAGTAAACTAATGTGAAACACTGGGTGGACTTGCCTGAGTGTCTTTGGAAGGAGTAATTCCACTGTTACTGGATTGATAACTCTAGTGATAGGGAAAGGTCCAATGAAATTTGGCCCTAATTTTTTGGATGGCTGTAACGAGTTCAGGAATTTTGTAGACAAGTATACTCTATCTCCAACATGAAAAGGTTTGGGTTCCATGCTTTTCTTGTCAGCTTGAATTTTAAAAGCCTCTCTAGCTTTCTTTAAAGCTAATCTGACTACTGGCCATGTGTTTTGTAAAGTATCTATCCACTCCTTAAGTGAGGGGATAGTGGGTTCTTCTGTGGGTAGTTCAGGCATGGGGCTGAAATCCTGGCCTGTAGCTACTCTAAAAGGGGTAAAACCAGTACTTGAGTGTACAGAGTTATTGAATGC
>QLTV01002679.1:102489-141891 GCA_003457575.1 Thermophis baileyi
TATTCTCATTTTGTATTATACTTCTAGTTAATACTTCAAAAGTCAGTACAAATAACAATGGTGATAAAGGGCATCCTTGTCTTGTTCCTTTCATAATACCTTCTCTGTCATATCTCCATTCACTATTACTTTGGCTGATTGTTTACTGTAAATTGTTTTAATTACATTGATAAATCTTTTTCCAAAATCCATATTTTGAAGTTGCATTGTCATGAATTGCCAATTCACATTATCAAGTGCCTTCTGTGCGTCTAAAAACATTAAAGCCACTTGTTTTTCAGAGTGCTGTTCATAATACTCTAGAGCATTTAAAATCGTTCGCATATTGTCTTTAATCTGTCTTTTGGGTAAAAATCCATTTTGATCTGAATGTATAAATTCACTTAGAAATTTTTTAAGTCTATTCGCCATTATTGAGGCAAAAATTTTGTAGTCTGCATTCAAAAGTGAAATCGGTCTATAATTTTTAATTTTCTGTAAGTCTGTCTCTTCTTTCGGAATCAAAGTTATAAATGCTTCTGTCCATGAGTCCGGTATCTTAGCTTCTAATAACAGTTCATTATAGAGCTCCAGCATTACAATTCCCAACGTTTCTTCGAATGTCTTATACACCTCTGCTGGCAGCCCATGTGGTCCTGGTGCTTTACTATTTTTCTGTCTTTTTATTGCCTCCGTTAATTCCATCATTGTTATTTTCTCCAACAAATTCTTATATTTTTCTGGTATTTTAGGTAATTCCATTTCCTCCAAATATTGTTTTATATTCCTCTCAGTTATTTTCTCTTGTTTATATAAATCCTCGTAATATGCCCATGCTATCTTTTTTATTTCCTCATTTCGATATTGTAAGTTCCCGTCAGTATCTTCCAATTGTTTAATTCATTTTTTTTCCTTTTCCTTCTTCATTTTGTAGGCTAGCCATCTCCCTGGTTTATTTGCATGTTCAAAAAAGTTTTGTTTAGTCATTTTTATTTTCCTTGCCACCTCTTCATTTTCCATCATATTCAATTTATGTGTCTTCAGATCCATCATATTTTTAATCCTTTTATTTTGAGTGTCCTTTTGGAGTTCTTTTTCTAGTTTCTTATACTCTTCTTCTAGTTTTTTCTTGACATCCCTTCTTCGTTTATTTCTTTTACTCATATATGTCATAACCAGTCCTCTAATATATGCTTTTGCTTTATCCCACACAATTTGAAGTGAAATATCACTCTTTTTGTTTTCTTTTTTAAAAAAATCCATTTCTTTTTCCATAAATTGTTGAAATTCTTTTTCATTCAATATTTCTTGATTTAAAGTCCATTTAGTTCTTTTCTTTTGCCCTTTCCAAATAGTTGTAATCGGATTATGATCGGCCCACATACCAGTTTCAATGCTTATGTTTTGTATATTTGCTAATAAGTCTATTGACATCCACAACATATCTATTCTTGACCAATACATATGCCTATTAGAGTAAAATGTATAGTGTTTCTTTGATGGAAACTTCCCCCTCCATGCATCAAATATATTTAGTTCCTCTACCATAATAAAAAAACGATTTTGGTAATATCTTCCTTAGTTTCTTATTCTTTTTCGTCGTCTTATAGTCTAATTCCACCTCTACTATAGCATTAAAATCTCCCATCATGCAAATATTTTCATAGTCTAATTCAATTATTTTAGCATGTAGCTTAGAATAAAACTTATCTTGGCATTCATTTGGTGCATAAATCACAACTAATAATGTTCTTTTGTTGTTCAGTATTATTTCAACCATCAAGATCCTTCCATCTTCATCTGTATATATACATTTTGGAATTCATTTTTTTCTGTATATATAATACAACTCCTCTTTTACTTTGATCTGCTAATGCCGAATTTAAATCTCTCAATTTTGTACATTCTAATAATTTTTTATGTTGTCTTCTAATGTGTACTTCTTGTAAACATATTATATCCATTTTTAATTTCCCCAATTTATTAAGTATTCTTTTCCTTTTTATAACCGAATTCAGTCCATTTATATTTATCAAAATCATCTTAGTCTTTTCTTCCATGTTCATTTTAGTGCCTTAGCTGATCTCGTCAGTCTCATGTCTCTTTGTTCCTTTACCTCTATAACCATTGCTCCTTTTAATTCTTTCTCTTCCATCTCTTTAACATATTGGCTTGCTTGTTGCTTTGTCTCATCCCTAGTGTCTTCCTGAAATCTAACCTCTCTTTCTCTTCTCAGCCCTTCCTCGTTTTGTTCAAAATGTTGTCTATAGAATATTTCAGCTTTTTCCACTGTATCCAATCTGTATCTTTGTTCATGCCACACCACCATTATCCCCTCTGGAATCAACTATCTAAAATTTGTTCCTCTCTCAATCAATCTCTTCGTCAAAAATTGATACTCTCTTCTCAGATCTCTAACTCTTCTTGGGACTTGTTTTAAAGTGACTATCTCCTTTTCTCTATACTTAATAGTAGCATTTCTTAACTTTTGTAAAAGTTCTGTTCTGATTTCTTTGTAAATCTTATATGAACCTCTCTAGGAAGCTTATTTTTCATCGCATATCTAGTATGAACTCTGTATATTTCATCAATATCATTAAGTATCTTTGCTTTGCTTTCCTCCATCGCTTCTGCCAAGATTTCTACCATTATCTCCACCAGATTTTCTCCCTTCTCCTCTACCACATTTTGAAATCGTAAATAATATTTACGATTTCATGGTCCATGTCCAATGTAATAATTGTCCTCTCTTGTCGTTTGTCTGTTTCTGTAAGTCGATCATCCAACTCCTCCATCTTCTTCTCAGTTGCTTCAACTTTCCCTTCAACTTTCTGTAAACATTGTTCATTTTTTTCCATCAATTCTTTAACCTCTTTCAATTCTTCTTCCACTTTACCAATACTTTGTTTAATGGTGAAGAGAAGTGAAAAATACTATAATAAATTCCCCTATATTTCGATTAAAAAAAATCCAGAAAAAGAGAAAATAAAATAAAATAAAAGGAATAAAAAATAAAAACCCTTTAAAAAAACAGATAAAAATAATCCAAGCCTTCAATAATCCAATCATAAAAAAACAACAGCCTCCATAACAATGCCCCCAAAAAAGAAAAAAAAATCCAAGGAAAAATTATTTCCAGAATTCCAATCCAAAAAAAAAAGTGATATATATATATATCCAAAAGAAAAAAATATTCAAAATTCCATATAAGAGAACACAAAAATTAAAAAAAACACAGAATTCCTGAAGAATAAATTGCCTCCAATGAAAAAAAAAAAGGAAGGTCAAGAGTAAAGAAATACTATTTCTTCTATATTTCAGGCTCTTCCTGCCTTAATCCATCCAACCAGATCAAAGGAAAAAAGGGTAGCTTGTTCCAAAACACAGAATATGCCAAATTAAAACAACACTTTCCCACAGAAACCGCTCAATATTGTTTCTTATATATCTTGTCTTATCAGCCAAAAAAAAATAAAAATAGAAACAGCCTACAGCTGTGCTTTCAAGGCTATAATATAATAACTTTGGTCACTAGATGGCACTGTGACCCAGCCAATAAGTCCAATAGCGCGACACAATTTAATTCAAAAATAGAGACCAGTAAAAAAGGCAAAATTATAAGACGAGACAGTAATTACATATATATATATATATATTAAAAAAAATACTTTCACAGGCACTTAAATTCTAAAAGTCCAAATCTATATCAATATAGATGGCTCATCTCTTGCCTCTGTTTTATCCAAGTCTCTTTTTTTCCGCTCTTCCGCTTTCCCCACCGCTAAAATCCAACCAGGGAGCAGTTTAAAAAACAAAACCGCTCTCCCCTCTTAGCGGCCAGCCTTCAAAGAGCTTTTTAACTTCTTTCACGTAGTTCCAGCTATTTCCTCTCTCCATAATCCTCAAAAACAATCCCTTTAAAAATCATCTCACCCAGGTGACTTCATTTCCTTATTCCAAGTCTTCAAGCGATGGCCATCCCAGCTAATGGCGACAAGTCGCCTCTCCTCAGCTGAAGGTCGGGAGGCTGCTGTCGGCTCCCTGGGGGGTCTGCGATTCCCCCCGGACCACCGATACATGCCTCTCCTCTTCACCGCTCCTACAGAGCGGCTCTGGCTCGATGTCTTCCGATTTCAAGCCCCCAACAGCTGGAAGTTTCGGGGTTTCCCTCAGCGGGGAAACACCCGTAGCGCTGCGACACTTGACCACGCCCCTCCCTGAAAGTCTTAATTACTCTAGTTATATATATATATTTTCTAACTACATTATAAAAATCATCTTAATGCAAGAAGAATACAACTGATTATAGGCATATGCAATGACATATATGTTTTACATACTTTAACAATTACATGCTTAAAAGGAAAATACTTGTATTACAGCATAGCATACATTACAATAATACAAATGTCTATAGAATAACAAGTTTCCATTCATTTATTACCATTCCCTTCATTACTATTTTATTTTTGAACTTTCTCATTTCCTGCAGCAAGATATTCATTTTTATGGTAGTTATTCTTCCTACCATTGATAGCTGCAAGTTCTTCCATTTCTTGAAGTCCAGTTTAATTTGTTGCATTAATTTTGTATAGTTATCTTCTTTGATTGTTGCACATCTTGCTGTTAGAAAAATTCCTAGATATTTCACTTTCTTAACTACCTGAAGATCTGTCTTCTTTATCAATTCGTTTTTCTGTTTGTCTGTAAGATTTTTAACTAATATTTTGGTTTTTTCTTTATTTATTTTCAATCCTGCAACTTCTCCATATTCTTCAATTTTTCCTATCAACTTGGGGCCAGTTTCTAATGGTTCCTCTAAAATGAATACCAGGTCATCTGCAAATGCCTGTAGTTTATATTTTTCTTTTTTTATTTCCATGCTTTTTATTTCTAAATCTTGTCTAATATTTCTGTTTAGCACTTCCAATTGTGAGAAACATACTCACCTGTCAGAAATTTGACAGAGTCATAAAGTGAAGCAGCAAGCAGCTTATTGCATGTAAAATACGTTCTTGCAAGAGTGGGTGGCTAACAGGTAGGCACACCGAGGAATACATTTCTTCAACTTTTTATTCCCTCCACCAAACCACAAATCCCTCCCTGCAGCCCCCTTTGACAAAGACCACAGGGTTGCAATCTTCCCAGAACACCTGTTTCTCCATGAATTTCCCCATGCTTAATCTGTTTCCCCACCTTTTGCCCAGTTCTCCTTTTTCCATACTACCTTTTGTACCTTTTTTTATTTCTTAACCTATATATATTTCTTGTTTCCTTACAATCCTTGCAGCATAAGCATAATAAATTGAGGCAAGCGGTTCATTAATTTCTCCATTATATTACTAGACTGTGTGGTTAAAACTGTTAACTAATCTGCTTGACCAAGCTGACTCACTTATCGGAATAACAGTTTCTTCCTGTTTTCCAGTCTTGAACTTTTTACCTTTAATGTCCCAATGTCCTACTGAACTTTTACACCCACAACTCTTAAAAATTGCTTTCTTTGCAAAAACAACATTATCTCCATCAGTTTCTTACAGTGCTTCCTTTTTCTTTTTTTTTACACAATTGTTGCTTTTTACATTTTCCTAACAGGTGGTTCCACATTATCTTTCTAACCTTGACAACATTATGTCGCATTCTTTGTCTGGATCAAGTTTTTTTCTCTCCCTTTCCTCGTCTGCTGCTTCTTCCCCAAGAAGAAGCATAGCTTCTTTATAGGGAGGAAGTTTCAGGGGTATTTGCTTGGAGATTGCTGTTTCTATTAACCTTTGCACAAGTCCCCTAACACAGGGGATTATGCAACATCCTAGAGCTACTAGCACCCCTGCCACTACTATTAAAGAAGTAAAGATTGATACCACCATACCTTTCCATTTTTCAAACCAAGAATCCAGCCAACCTGTTTGGGAACTATCTATCCCTGAGTTCTCAGCCAATTCTTCAGCTAGAGTGGTCAGGCCTTATAAAGCCCTGGTAATTGTTCCATCGGGAGCAATGTTATTTGGAATAAAAGTACAGCATCTACCTCCTAGCATTACACATACGCCTCCTTTCTCTGCCAATATCATGTCTAAAGCCATTCTATTTTCCCAGGTCATTCTACTAGTAGCATCTAATTGGGCAGCTATACCCTTCACAGCATCCCTTGTGTAATTGATAAATCTCTGTTGATTATAATAGATATAATTGATCCAATTTACATTCTTGTTTATAATCACCCACCAAAATAGTGAGTCGAACCCAGCACTATCTGGTTTCGGGCCTTATATTCACCAGGTACACTCCACCATCAAAAGAGGTTCCCAACACATCTTTTTTATTCTCCTGTTTTCCTTTATTACCTTATCTTTTTCAAATGCCAGAGTAAATGGGATAGCCAATTGAACAATTGCACAGGTCCCTGCCCAATTTGGGGGAAGTATATGCCTTAATATCTTTCCCCCACAGTACCACCACAAGTCAGCTCTAGGAATGCTCATTCTGGAGTAATTCCTTTTTTCTGCCGCTGTGGTCTACTGTTTCTATACAGGTTCCCAGTTCTCTTGCCATCTTGTCAGAATCCACACCTTGTGTAAGACATGCAGTGTGGTTACCATAGGTTGCAGAGAACACAGGAGGCTTTTTAATATCCCAGCCTTTTATTGGTGGAAATAAAAGGAAAAGGGATTTACAACTCTCGTTTCCCCAAGCTGTTCTATCTTGATAAAGGTTTAGTATACACCTCATGCCACCTGGATCCTTTGTCCATCCTAGTGGAAAGGGGACCACTTGAGCTACTGGTCTCCCCTGGGCACAGGCATAGCAATTGCTTTTGTTTAAATTTTGTACTGTATATTTTACCCATTCTACCCAGGCATTTGTATCTCCATATCCAGTTTCTATTTAAAAAGTCTGTCTTAAATTCTCTATTTCCACTATGGTCACTACTTTTGTATCAATAGGTGGAACAAAAGGTTTAATTTTATTTCTATCATCTACCCTGTTTCCCCCAAAATAAGACATCTCCTGATAATAAGCCCAATTGGGCTTTTGAGTGCATGGCAATAAGGCCAAGCGCTTATTTCAGGGTTCAAAAAATATATAAGACAGGGTCTTATTTTCGGCAAAACACGGTAGTTGCGTGCTATGTTTTCTCACCTTATTCACTATAATCCAAAAGCAACAACCCAGAGGATCTGCTCCTACTGTACTAATCCCCATGCTGTACAAGGTATTGTTTATTTGTTGCACACTTTTTATAGTTATTCTGACTATATTACATGCCTTCTCCTTGCACTTTGGTGCAGAGGGCTTTCTGAGAAGAGAGATACGAGATTTTATCCCTGCTATCCCAGAGTTAGGATAAGAAGTCCAACCCTTAACTTCTATTGTCCACCATACATCCCCCCAAAGATAGCAATCTAAGTTCACACACATGTATTTCTCATTGTTTGTGTATTGTCTCTGGTTGCTCAAATCTCCAAAATTTATCAAACGACACACATTAAATTGGATTATTTGAGGCTTGGTAGTCTCCTGAATATTAATAGTAAATTTGACAGTACCAAATTTGTGGAAGTTTTGAGCAAACTGAAGTTTCTTGTCATAATTAGTGACTCCTAACACTTGTGACATCACCTGGAACATAACTGCACACCATACCATGCATCCCATTTTTGTCCAACTACTGTCCACCTGTGGTAGAGTCCAGTCAAAGTTATCTTCTTGCCATGTGTCCTGTATTCTAAAAGCAAACATACTTTATTGTTTTGTTATTCTCAGTTTAAGAGGTTCAGTTGAAGGTTCCACTCTCCATTGTTCTGCTCGTGGAGCTTCGGCTGCTCCCTTCAATCTGGTGTAGTGCGTCCAGCCTTTTTCAGCAGTTCTTACAGCTGTTTCAGTGGTCAGCAGCACTTGGAAAGGACCTTCCCACCCAGGTTGTAATTTGGATTCTTTCCAGGATTTAATCAGGACTCATTCTCCAGGCTCGATATTGTGGACTGCAAACCCTAATGGTTGTCGTTGAGCAAGAAGTCCTTTTTTTTCTGAGAAAAGACAAAGAAGAGGACAACCCCAGAATATAGTTCTTAAAAAAGACATATTTAGTCTCAAAGTGAGTGAGGTATTTCTCCAGTTCCTCCCATATAAGGTAGACCAAACAATATCTCATAGGGAGATACTCCCAAGTCTTTTCTGGGAGCAGTTCAAATTCGTAACAAGACTATTGGCAAACACTTAATCCAAGGTAACTTGATTTCTAAAATTAACTTGGATAATTGGTTTTAAAGGTATAATTAGTATGCTCACAGCGTCCAGAGGATTGGGGGTGCCAGGGCGTGTGAAAATCCCAGGATATTCCCAATCCTTCCATAATTCCCTGTAAAACTTTTGATGTAAAATGTCTCCCTTGATCTGAATATATATTCTCTACTATTCCATATCTAGGAATAATTTGTTCTAAAATGACCTTAGATACTCCTGCTGCAGTTGCAGTGGTCATAGGGTAGGCCTCAACCCACCCAGTCAAATGGTCAACCAATACCAGAACATACTTTACTCTTCCAATAGGTGGTAATTCAGTGTAATCTACTTGTATGCTTTGGAAGGGTCTTAAACTTGGTTCCCTGCCACCTAGTGGTTGTTTTTTATAACCTTTTTATTCACCTTTTTACAGACTACACAAATTTGCTTAGCCACAGTATATATCCCAATACAGCCATATTTTCTTAACATTAAATCACACATAGCTTGAACTCTCCAATGACTTCCCTGATGTAAAATTGCCATCATTTCTTTTATTACTTGTTTGTTTAACATTATTCTTCCATCAGGGAGGATCCACTCTCCCCCCCCCCCTTCTACTTTGACAGCTCCTAGTTCCTTCATTGCTTCTTGTTCTCTATTTGTGAAGACGGGTTGTTTTTGGTGTGGGGATCCTGTGGGTGAGATGGCACATCTTCACCTCTTCAGTTCCCAAGGCTGCTTCCCGGGCAGCCTCATCTGCCAACCTATTCCCTTGTACTTCAAAAGATTTCCATTTTTGATGTCCTTTCCCATGAACCACTGCTATCTCCTGTGGGAGTAGTAGGTTAAGTAAAACTTGTCTTACCAATTCCCCATGGAGCAACTCTTTCCTTTTACTGTTAATCAATCCTCTTTCTTCCCATATTTTACCAAAGGCATACTTAGAGTCTGTATAAATTGTTCCTTCTTTTTCAGCCAACCATTTCAGAGCTTGGTTTAATGCATATAATTCACAAGTTTGGACAGACCAGTTATTTGGGAGTCTCTCTGCCTCTTCTATGTTAAAACTTTCTCCATTAATTATGGCATATCCATTATGCCTTTTTCCTTCTATGACTCTGTATGAGCCATCTATGAATAAACAGAAGCCCCTATGTAAAGGCAATCCCTTAAGTCTGGTCTTACTTTAGTTTGGTATTCTATTATATCCAGACAATTATGTTCAGGGTCCTGACCCCCTGTTTCTCCTTTCCATAGAAAGGTGGCTGGATTTAAACATAAGTCAGTAGTTAAAACTAAATCATTTTTCTCTATTAGAATAGCCTCATATTTCAAAATCCTAGAATCTGTGAGCCGCCTTCCTGCCTTTTGAGTTGAGATTGTTCTTACTTGGTGGGTAGTGCTCACTTCAAGTGCTCCCCCAAAAGTTAATTTTCTACTTTCCTCCACCAATAATGCTGTTGCAGTCACAGCTTGCACACACTCAGGCCATCCTTGTGACACTGGATCCAGCATTTTAGACAAATATGCCAGTGGCTGCTTCTTGCCTCCCCAATTTTGAGTTAAAACTCCCAAAGCTGTTCCTCTGTTTACTGTAGCAAACAGGTGGAAGGGCTTGTCCAGGGATGGCAAAGCTAACACCGGGGCGGTTATTAAACTTTCTTTGAGTTCTGTTATTAATTCTTCTTCCTCTTTAGTCCAAACCAATACATTAGGTTCTTCTTCCAGTAATTTTAAATACAATGCCTTAGTCTTTTGACCATACGACTCAATCCACAGTCTACAGTAAGCAGTTAATCCCAAAAATTTCCTTAGTTCCTTTTTAGTTTTTGGAAGTGGCAAGTCCACTATTCCTTTTATTCTCCCTGGATTTATGTGTCTCTTTCCCTCACTAATCAAATGTCCCAAATATTTAACCTCCCTCTCTACATATTGTAATTTGGTTTTTGACACTGTCAGTCCTTGATTTTCCAAAAAGTTTAATAATGCATTTGTGGCTTCTGCTACCTTTCCCTTCTTTTTTCCCTGAGATTAGAAGATCATCCACATATTGCAACAGGGCAACCCCAGGGGGTGGTTTAAATTTTTCTAGCACCTGTTCCAATACCTGTCCAAACAGATTGGGTGATTCAGTAAGCCCCTGTGGGAGCACAGTCCATCGAAGCTGTTGTTTTCATCCTGTATAAGGATTCTCCCATTCAAAAGCGAATATGTCCCTACTGTTTAGGTCTAGTGGATATGCCCAAAAGGCATCTTTCAGGTCCACCACACTAAACCACCCATGTTCATGAGGTATTTTACTCAACAAGGTGTAGGGGTTTGGAACCACTGGATATCTGTCCTGGACAATCTGATGAATTTTTCTCAAATCTTGAATCAGACAGTAAGACTCATCTAGCTTTCTTACTGGTAATACTGGAGTATTGAAGGGAGACATGCAGGGTTCCAAAAGCCCATCTCTTATGAGGTTTTTTATGACTGGTTGAAGGCCCTTACGACCCTCTAATGGAATAGAATACTGTCTTTGGGATATCACCTCACCTTCCTTTTAGGGGAGGTATATCTAGCCCCCCCCCTGCTTATTGCCTTCCCTGACCCAAACTGGGATCTATTTGTTTTTCATCTTCCTTGGTTAGGAAAGCCATAGAAACTACTAACTGGTCATTTTGTTTTTATTTCCAATCCTAGTTGTACCAACAAGTCCCTCCTCAATAGGTTACTCCCAGCTTCAGGGACATATAACAACTGCCCTTGAACTTTCTCATTCCCCAATCTTAAACTGGTAGTTTCAAATATGGGGATTAAAAATCCTTCCCCTTTTACTCCTGAAATTCTTATTTTCTGGTTTGATAATTTTAATCCCCAAGATATAAAATATAATGAAGTCCTTGTTGCTCCAGTATCAACTAGAAAAACCACTTCTTCTTCCTGGGGTCCCACCTTTAAATTTATCAAGGGCTCCTGGTGGGACCTTAAATTCAAGAACCCCTGACCTCCCTATTCTTCATCATCAAATGCCATCAATGGGATCACTCTCTCGTCTTTCTTTAGTTCAGGGCACTCTCTCTTAAAATGCCCATCCTTTCCACAATAGAAACATCCTACCTGCAGGGTAGTCCGGGGTGGCTGCCAAAGGTGGCCTCGACTACATCCTAGATTCCCTCCTCTTCCTCCCCTCATTCCCCTTCCTCTTATCCACGTTCCTTTTCCTCTCTGTGGTGCTGTCTCTATCCTTTTCTTCACTACTTGGTCTATAGTAGACACCATCATTTTTGCTTTTTGTTTTTGTTTTTCTTCTTCCCTTTTTACGAAGACCTTTTGAGCTTCTTTTAATAGTTCTAATGATTTATCACTACAGCCTTCCATTTTCTGAATTTTCTTTTGAATATCTGGCCATGCTTTTGTTACAAAATGAATGTTCAGGAGGCTCTGTGTTACAGTGTCCTCAGGATTCATGCCAGAATACTTCCTCAGTTGATCTTTTAGCCTTTGTAAAAAGGCTGATGGTGTTTCCTCCTTTCCCTGTGATATCTCAAATGTTTTAGTAAAATTCTGAGACTTTAGAACAGCCTCTCCGATCCCTTGGATTATAAGGTTCCTTAAATCCCCCATACAAGGGGGACCTCTTTCTTCTCCCGAAAAGAGAATGTTCAGAATTGCCATCATTTCAGTCCAAGTGTAAAGATTTGGTCCTAGGAACTGATCTAATTGTTCTGCTACACCAGGGGTCTGCAACCTGCGGCTCCGGAGCCGCATGCGGCTCATTGGGCCCTCTGCTGCGGCTCCCTGTGGCCCTGTCGCAGCAGAGGGATGAAAGAGCTGTCGCCCTGTCATGGCGGTGGCATGGCCGGAGCCTTAGTGTGGGAGCAAAGAGCCCCTGCATTTGCCTTTGCGTGGCAACAGCATTCCGCCTTCGTCGCGGTACATTTGCTGTTGCCGCCAGCAAAGAGGGCTGGGAGAGAATGGCGGGGGCAGATCTTGCAGGGTGGGGGCCTGGCCTTCCTCCTCCCTTGTCGACGGGGCCAAGAGAAAGAAGGGGGCGGCGTGGGGAAGCGTTCCCCTCCCCCGCCGAGCGCCGAGCACAACAGCCCGGCGGGAGGGAGAGATGGCCTGGCAGAAGCACCCCCATTGGCCAGTTGGACAGCAGAGAGGCGTGGCCCGGCTCTTGCAGCAGGACGCTGTTCGGCACATCCAGACGCGAGCTGCCACCTTTGAAACGCCCCGCTTTCTGTTGCCTGTGCCTTCCCCGATCTCAGCTCCGAGAGCTATGTTTTTGCTCGCTTTCTGTTGCCTGTACCTTCCTCGGGCAGCGATGGCTGGGGCCAGGGGGGGCAGCAGAGGCATCAGGGCTGCTCCTCCCTCAGCAAGCTGGGCCTCAAGGAGCATGGAGAGTTGCGGGCGAGCGCCAGAGGGTCAGAAGATGCGCTCCGACATTGCCCCAACATGTGTTTCCAGCGCGTGCTCCTCTTTCCCGAAGTAGGATTGAGTGGGGGGAAGGGAGCAGGGGGAAGGGTAGGAGGGAAGGAGAAGCCTGGCTGGCTTTCCTTTGGTGTGGGGTGGGGGAAAGACCCAATACCCCCTCCATGGCCTGCCCGCTGCTCTTGCAGTGCCTTGCACAGCACAGCGAAAGCGTGCTTCACAAATGGGGAGACTGCATCCTCTCCTCCTCCTGGAGCCCATTTAACTGCTGTGCAAGGCGCTGTGCGCGGCGCTGTGCGCAGCAGTTAGATTTAGCCAACTCTTCACAATGGGGGAGACGGCGTCTCCTCCTCCTCATGGAACCCATTACAACATGGAGCATCTGCCGCAGCCGGGCCGGGCCAGCATCTCGGGGTGGAGAGGTGCAGGCAAGACTAAGAAGTGCCGGAAGAAGCCTCCACGAGATGAGAGGCAAGTACAGAGGCGCTTCCCTCTTGTTCGGAGTGAGTCTCCATCCCCGCCGTCGCCCTTGCCTTCTAGCTTCATTTATCTGGGAACCTGAAATGACTCTTGATTTTAAATCATATGGTAAAAAGCACCCAAAGAAGAAAAAGAATGTCAGAAAAAAAAACCCAACCCTTGCCTGTTTTTGGAAATTGTTCAAGAGGGAGCACACACACACACGAGAGAGAGGGGGGAGAGAGGGAGGGAAAGAGAGGAGGGAAAGAGAGAGAGAGAGAAAAGGGGAGAAAAAGAGAGAAATGAGAAAATGATGGAGGGAGAGAATGAGAGAGAGGAAAAAGAGAAACAAATGAGAAAGAAGGGAGAAAGGGAGAGAGATATGAGAGAGAGCTGGAGGGAAAGAATGATAGAAGGAAAAGAGGGAAACAGAGAGAAAAGGGGGAGAGAAAGAAAAAGAGGGAGAGCAAAAAGAGAAAAACAAATGAAAGGGAGAGAAAGAGACAAATGAGGGAGAAAATGGGAGAAAAAGAGAAATGAGAAAATGATGGAGAGAATGAGGAAAAAGAGAAATGAGACAGAAGGGAGAGGGAGAGAGAAATGAGAGGGAAAAGAGGGAAAAATTGAGAGAGAAGGAGAGAGAAAGAAAGGAAGGAAGAGAGGAAGGGAGAGGGAGAGGGGAAAAAACAGAGAGAGAGAAAGAGAGACCCATTTCCCACACAAAACACCCAGAGCCACAAAACCTGGGTAGGCGTGGCTGGGGCGGGTCATGTGACTGGGTGGGAGTGATGTTGAGTTGGCCACGCCCACCCAGGTTTTGTGGCTCCCAGTGTTTTCTTTTCTGTGGGAAACAGGTCCAAGTGGCTCTTTGATTGTTTAAGGTTGCAGACCCCTGTGCTAGACCAATGGGATCTTCAATTAGGGTTTTCATTTCTTTCTTGAAGCTCCTGACATCACTACTGGTCAGGGGAGTATTAACAAATCCAATTTGTCCATTGCCTATTGGCACCTCTCGTAGAGGAAACATTTTCTCATTAGATTGTTTTTGCTGCATATGAGAGGTTTTCCTATCATCCGGAAAGGGAAAGTTTCTGTCATCCTTTTTACACTGTTCCACTTCTCTTCTTAAGCCTCGATGTGACTGTCTATTAGGACCTGATTCAGGTTCTGTTTCTACTGGAGTCGATGGTCCCACCATTGTCTGACCTCCTTCCAGGTCTATTAAATCTTCAGCCAAACTAGCAACTTGAGCTTGATCCTGAACTTGATCTTGATCCTGATCCTGAGGTATATAAGGTGGTGGAGACAAAGAGTCTAAGGGGGTTCCAAGGCTTGGGTCTCTCTCTCCTTTAGACCTCTTTTCAGGGTCTTCATAGGGAACAGACTAACACTGTCACTCCCCTTCCAACAGGAGGCATATTCAGACTCCTCTTGGAAGAAGGATTCCTTCTTGTTTATATAGATATTCAATACTTAACACAACCAGTCCTCCTCTGCTCCATATTTTGGGCAGAAGATGGCTGGTGGATTAATACTTTCCTTGGTCCACGTAAAACAACAATACTTAATCATTTTCCTTTTATCCTTATACCTTGTACAGGAGTTACTTTTCCAGTACTTTAGCATCCTTCCCAATGGACTATCAGGAGGTATGCTTTCCTGAGTGTTTGACTCCATATCCCCTTTATTTTCCATAGGTTTAAAACTCCTATTTCCCATTCTGTCCTACTCACTTTGTACTTACTTGTACGTCTCACACACACACACACTTTCAAGAGTCTCATAGAATGTCCCAACCACCAAGGTAATACTTAAATTCAGTTTTTCTTACCTTGATCTGTGCACAGAGTTGCCTGGTTGCTGCAGTGCCTACTTATTTTCTCCAACTAGTTCTTGGTTGCTGGTTCACTATGACTGTATCCTGGGATTTCAGTCAGTCGGAGGAGCTGGACAACCACCAAAGGCACACGGGACCGCTGAAATCAACGGGACGCATCTTCCCGGCTCCAGGGCAGACGGCCTCACTCCTCACGATGACACTGAATCCCAGCATGAGCCCCCAATTGTGAGAAACAGACTCACCAGTCAGAAATTTGACAGAGTCGTAAAGTGAAGCAGCAAGCAGTTTACTGCATGTAAAATACGTTCTTGCAAGAGTGGGTGGCTAACAGGTAGGCACACCGAGGAATACATTTCTTCAACTTTTTATTCCCTCCACCCGAACCACGAATGCCTCCCTGCAGCCCCCTTTGACAAAGACCACAGGGTTGCAATCTTCCCGGAACACCTGTTTCTCCATGAATTTCCCCATGCTTAATCTGTTTCCCCACCTTTTGCCCAGTTCCCCTTTTTCCATACTACCTTTTGTACCTTTCTTTATTTATTAACCTATATTTCATGTTTCCTTACAATCCTTGCAGCATAAGCATAATAAACTGAGGCAAGCGGTTCATTAATTTCTCCATTGTATTACTAGACTGTGTGGTTAAAATTGTTAACTAATCTGCTTGACCAAGCTGACTCACTTATCGGAATAACAGTTTCTTCCTGTTTTCCAGTCTTGAACTTTTTACCTTTAATGTCCCAATGTCCTACTGAACTTTTACACCCACAACTCTTAAAAATTGCTTTCTTTGCAAAAACAACATTATCTCCATCAGTTTCTTACACAATGTTAATATGAATAATAATGGGGACAGCGGACATCCTTGTTTTGTGCCTTTTCTTATATCAAAATTTTCCGTCCAGTCCCCATTTACAATCACTTTTGCCATTTGTTTGGAATATATTGTCTGAATCATATTTATAAACTTTTTGCCAAAATTCATGCACTTTAATTGTTGTAACATAAATTGCCAATTTACGTTATCAAATGCTTTCTGCGCATCTAAAAAAATCAACGCCATTTGTTTTTCAGAGTGCACTTCATAATAGTCCAACATATCTAAAATGATTCTCATGTTATTTTTAATTTATCTTTTAGGTAAAAATCCATTTTGATCTGGATGTACAAAATCATTTAGGAATCTTTTCAATCTTTCTGCTACTATTGAAGCAAATATTATATAATCTAAATTAAGTAATGATATTGACCTGTAATTCTTTATCTGTGTTAAGTCTGAAACTTCTTTCGGAATTAATGTTTGCTTCCATCCAAGTCAGGGTTGGGTTCTAACTTACCTCACCGCCGGTTTGCTTCCTCCCGCGCCGCGTGGCTGTGCGCGCATTGTGCACCGCGTGGCCGTGCCACACGGGCATGTGCTTTGCGCACGCGGGCACGCATGCACAGTGCTGAAAACTCGGCTTCTGCGCATGTGCAGAAGCAAAACAAGCAAAAAATTCTCCCCAAAAAGCTGAAAACAAGATGGTGGTGCATGCGCAGTGCCGAAAACTCGGCTTCTGCGCATGCGCAGAAGCAAAACCAAAACCAAAAAATCCAAAAAAAAATTTTTTTTCAAAAAAAAAAATTTCCCAAAAAAGATGGTGCGCTCCACCAACTGCTTCCGAGTGCTTTTTGCCTTTGCTGCTTTGCAGAGGCAGTGGTGGCTCCTCCTCCTCTTGCCAGCCTCACTGTAAACCTTGGGGTTTGCCTTAAGGGGAGAGAGAAAGGTCCTGGTAGGGGGGAACCCTCTTTTTGTAGAGGCAGTGGCGGCTCCTCCTCCTCCTTCTCCTGCCAGCCTCGCTGTAAACCTCGGGGTTTGCCTTACGGGGGGAGAGAAAGGTCCTGGTGGGGGGGAACCCTCTTTGCAGAGGCCAGCTCCGGAGAAGCCCCGTTGGAGTGCCGATCAGCTGTGTGCATGGCGGCGGCCAGCGCAAGAGAAGCGGGATGCCAGATGCTCAGCTCTGCAGCTCCGGCAAACTTTGCGCCAGCAAAGTTATGTAGGCAAGTCCCACGCCACGCCGGCATGCTGGAAATCGCCCGACCGGCTCCGCGGGGCTGCAGAGCTGAGCGTCTGGCATCCCGCTTCTCTTGCGCTGGCCGCCGCCATGCACACAGCTGATCGGCACTCCAACGGGGCTTCTCCGGAGCGTGGCTGCAGTCACTGGCACCACGGATGTCCCCCCCAGGACCTTTCTTCCCCCCCCTGGCAAGGCAAACCCCAAGGTTTACAGCGAGGCTGGCAGGAGGAGGAGGAGGAGGAGCCGCCACTGCCTCTGCAAAGAGGGTTCTCCCCCCCCACCAGGACCTTTCTCTCCCCCTCCGGTAAGACAAACCCCGAGGTTTACTGTGAGGCTGGCAGGAGAAGGAGGAGGAGGAGCCGCTGCTGCCTCTGCAAAGCGACAAAGGCAAAACGCACTCGGAAGCAGTCGGTGGAGCGCAATGTTAATTAACCATCTCGGAGAGATCTCACCTGTTGCAATTTTTCAAGCCAAGGGTGCTTAGGAGGCGCATACGCACCCAGGAAGGGAAAAGGTGGGATGGAGAAAGGGGCAAAGTAGCGATGGCCATTGTCCCCCTCCCCTCTTTCCAGAAAACAGCCCCCCACTTCTTGCTCTCCTCTGGACTTATGTCACCAGATGGACGGCTCAACTTCAGGCAGCTTGCAAACGTGCCGCGACCAAGCGCTGCAACCTTCCTGGCCCCTTTCTCGGTGATTCCCACTCGGGGCTGGGAAGAAGAGGCAAGTGGGCTTTTTAGGGAGTTATCCTAACCCGGCAGCGGCTGAGAGAGCCCGCCTGTCTGGCCACCTCTCCTCCAATGGAATGGGAGGGAGAACTCCCAATCCCTTTCCAAAGAAGCCGAAGGGAGCATGTAATAGACGAGCCAAATGTTTTTCCAGAGGCTGCCGGAGCTCCAGCGTTCTTCCCTCGATCCTTTCCCCTCCTCCTCAAGCAAAGCAGCTGCTTTGAGCCATTGGCTGAAACTCGGTTGTGTGAACTGATCCAGCTCCGAGTATTTACCCTGCCTCACTAGGGGTAAACTAAGAGCGGCTGGTGGGGTTGAGAGAAAGAAGGGGGAAGGGAGAGAGTTTGGATCGGTTTCCTACCCCCCCCCTCCAGCCCTCCGGTCTTTTCCCCTGCTTGAGAAGCGGCTGCGAGAGGAGGAGTTTAGCTGGCTCAGGTAAGGTTAGCTACCAGACTGGGGAAGCCATGGTGAATTCCAGGCTGGCAGGCTAGCTGGGGGGAGGGTGGGCTAGAGAGCAACGCAGCCCCTCGTGTTTCGGCGGTGTGCGGCTCTGAGCGCGCGAAAGAGAACGGGCATCGGGAGAAAAGTGTTTTGGGCAGCTGCATAGAGCCGCCTTTTACTTCCAGCAACTGGAGGAAGGCGCTTTTCTCGGCTGTCGCACGAATCAGCCGAGATTGTCTTCTGTCTCTCCCTCATTGGTTGCTGCATATCCATGGGCAGAGTGGAGCATTGCTCAATGGGCGGCGCGCCAGCAGCAGCAGGCTGGGGGGCTCACTCCTCTGCGGTCCTGCCGGCTGGCATGGCTGGCTGGCTGAACACTGCCCGGAGCGTGAGGCTGGCAGGAGGAGCCGCCGCTGCCTCTGCAAAGGCAGGCCATTCGCGACAGCAAAGTTTGGTCCAAAACGGGGTGTGGGGGCGCATGTGCGGTGGACGCGTGCTTACGCGATGCTATGCGCACGGGGGTGTGCACGTTCATGCACAGGGGCGCGCATTGATTATGGGTGCTGGCACACAGGAGAGCTGTCGCGCGCGCGCGTACTTTTGGCACACGGCAACAGAAAGGTTCGCCATCACTGTTATATGCTAACCATCTTCCTGGTTTATTGGCATTTTCAAAAAAGTTTTGTTTTGCTCTTTTAATTTGTTGCACCAATTCTTCTTTTTCCAATAAGTTTAATTGATGCTTTATTGTTTCCATTCGATTTTTTAAATTGCCCTTTTGTGGATCTTTTTGTAATTCCAATTCAAGTCTTTTGTGTTCTTCTTCTAATGTCTTTTGGAATTGTTTCTTTTTCTTATTTTTTCTCACTATATGTTAAAGCTAGCCCCCTGATATATGCTTTAGCTGTATCATTTTGTAGTGAGGACTCTTCTTTTCTATTCTCTTTGAAGAAAAAGTCCATTTCTTTTTCTATTATTTGTTTGAATTCTTTATCTTTTAGTATGGATTGATTCAACGTCCATCTCACCTTTTTTTTCATCCCTCCCAGCTAATTTTTATTGGGTTGTGGTCAGCCCATATGTTTGTTTCTATCTCTATCTCTTGCACATTTGCTCTTAAGACCACCGACATCCATATCATATCAATTCTGGACCATGATTGATGTCTATTTGAATAATTTGTATATTGATATTTTCCCTGGATTTACTTCTCTCCATATATCTTGTATGCATGTTTCTTCTACCATTTAAAAAAGGTCCTAGGAAGAGTCTTCCTTACTTTTTTTACCTATTTTACTGCTTCTGTAGTCAAGTTTTGTGTCTACAATTGCATTAAAGTCTCCTATCACACAAATATTTTCATAATCCATTTCAGTTATCTTCTTGCGTAATTTTTTATATAATTCTTCTTGTTTATTGTTTGGTGCATAAATTACTATCAGGAGTATCTGTTTTTGATTTATTACTACCTCCACCATCAATATCCTCCCTTCTTCATCTATATAGATTGGTTTAGCATTTATTGTTTCCTTAATGTATAGAGCCACCCCTCTTATCTTTTGTTGTGCTAATGAGGAATATAATTTCCCAATTCTAGGATACTCCAAAAATTTACTATGTTGTTTTTTGCGCAGAGGGTTTGGGAGGCCTGCAGAGTGCTCCTATGGGCTGGGGAGGGCAAAAACCAGATGTATGGGGGGTTCGGGAGGCCAAAAATGGGCCCATTTTTGGTGAAAATGGGCCCATTTTTGGTGAAAATGGGATGCGCAGAGGGTTTGGGAGGCCTGCAGAGTGCTCCTGGGGGCTGGGGAGGGCAAAAACGGGACGCGTGGGGGGGTTCGGGAGGCCAAATGGGACGCGCAGAGGGTTTGGGAGGCCTGCAGAGTGCTCCTGGGGGCCAGGGAGGGCAAAAACCGGACGCGAGGAGGCCAAAACCTATTTTTTTTCTTGTTTTCCTCTTCGAAATCTAGGTGCGTCTTATACTCCGGTGCATCTTATAGTCTGAAAAATACGGTACTTGTAATCCACAGGGTTAGTCCAAGAGCTCAGTCCAAACAGTAGTTGTTTCTTTGTCTTCCATCAATCGTTATAAATAAATTTATAATCCAGGAGGCCCACCAAATCCCCCAGTATTCAATAAATCCAATAATTCAAAGTGTCTAGTAGATCAAATAGCCTCTTCACTTAGTTTCAACACAAGTCCCAGCTCTTCCACTGCTTCAGTCTATCAAAAATATTTATAATCCAGGCTGATTGGAGTTATTAACCTGCTGATCTGTTTAATCATTCTCTATGTGGAATAGAACTCAGCCTTACATTTTTAATCTGAAGTTTTTGCTACCGTAAATTTCATATGCTGCTTGGGATTCTCTACTCCTCTTGCTTGAAGTAACAGTAGAATTACTTAACAGTTATATATTTTGATACCTGATGACCGAGTATAGATTTGGTGAGGTTCTCTTGTATTCTTGCATTTAAACTCATGTAATATATGTCTCCTTTCAGATTGAGTTCTCCTATCCTTCTCTAATTCCTGGAGAAAGTCATGATAGTAATACTTTGCCAGAGGAATGGAAATACCTGCCTTTTCTTGCATTGCCAGATGGTGCTCACAACTATCAAGAAGGTAAGAGCCCACATAATGCTCCTTTCCTACAAATGCCTAAAAAATCTGGAATTTTATACGGTGAGCTGACAAGCAAATCTTTTAAAAAATAATACTCTGTGTTTTTCAGCCACAAACAAAACTTGCCTTCCTTTTCCTAGAGAAAGAAAGGTGACTGTATAAACATTTTAAAATGCCTCTTGCAGATAGAGGAAGAAGTAAGTTCCTAGAACTATAGTTCAGGTAATATGAAGTAAAACTGATTTGGGTTTCAATATTTTTTTTAAAAAAATGCATTTACATATCTAGTGTTTATGGTTTGAAATGGTTCTGCAAAACAGTATGAATGTGTTTAGGCAAACTGTGTACAAGACTTGCACAATATCATCAATTCCTAAATAACACAGACCAAAATACCAAAATTAATGCATACCTTGTTTCCCCAAAAATAAGACCAGGTCTTATTTTCTTTTGGGGCCCAAATAAGCACTAGGGCTTATTTTTTGGGGGGTGTCTTATTTTGCGGCCGGACGCTTACTCCCACCATCTGCTTGGCCGTGGCTGCAATGGCTTACAGGTCTTCCTAGGGCAGACACACTTTTCAACTGGACAGAAAAATGACAGAGACTCGAAGCTTCATCTGCTTGCAAATGGGACGCTTTGAAACTGAGCTAAGTGCGTTGGGATCGCCTGCCTCCCTCCCATGCCTCTGCCTCCGCCTGGCTCCACCATGCACTTTTCACCTAGGTCCTAGAGGGAGACGAAGCTTTGTCTGCTTGCAAATGGGATGCTTTGAAACGGAGCTAATCACTTAATTAATAAATGAGTCTCCATCATTTCTCCATCCGGGCAAAGCCCTCCATACAGGGCTTCCCAGGGCAGACACACTTTTCGCCCAGACACAGAAATGACAGAGACTCGAAGCTTTGTCTGCTTGCAAATGGGACGCTTTGAAACAGAGCGATTAGCATCCCATTTGTAAGCAGATGAAGCTTCGTCTCCCTCTGGGCGAAAAGTGCATGGCAGAGTCAGAGGCACGGGGAGGAGGCAAGCGATCCCAACGCACCACTCACTGTGTCCCACTGTCTCTTGGGTTGCCCGCGGCCATGCCGGGCAGGTACCCCCATGGGGCATCGGGATCACCTGCCTCCCCCCTCCCCCATGCCTCTGCCTCCGCCTGCTGCCGGTGCTGCCGTGCAAGCCTCCCGTGAGCCAGACAACCATGCAGCACGTCCAGATCGCCTTGTCTCCCCACACCTCTGCTTCCGTGCTCAGAGTTATCTGCTCTGTGCCAAGGGGCCGGCAGGCTGTGGCTGCTGCCGGAGACTGTCGGTCCATGTGCACTCGCCGCCTCTTGTGTTGGCCACGCCCATCCCTCCCGGCTTATTTTTGGGGTAGGGTTTATATTAGGCCCACCCCAAAAAATCAGGCTAGGGCCTATTTTCAGGGTAGGTCTTATTTTCGGGGAATCACGGTAGTTACCAATTATTCTACTACTATTACAGTAAGCCATTAGTGCATAGTTGTAGTAAAAGAAAAAGATATGCTTTCAGAACCAATTCCTTGGTTGCTGAGAGGCAGTTCATCTCCATATTAGGCTGCCACTCACCCTCTTTGCTTAATATATTTTGTTAATATTGTAGATAGTACTTAATTGCATAAAGGGTCAGCTTAAAATATAATAAGGAAAATTGGTTTAGGGTTTCTATCTCAACCAGCTGTGAAAATAGCCAATAGCAAAATATTTTCATAATTCCCAATATCCTATCTACTTAAAAATATGCATTTTTCCAATCTGAAGGAAGCAAAGGTGCTTTGGATCAGTCATGGGTACTTTCTGTATCTTAAAAAAGTTGCATCCTTTCAAGGCTTGCACAGTGATTGTGCAGACTCAGCAAAATATGCATTTCCTGAGCTCCCTGGCTACTGTGAAACAGCCCGATTCCTTTAAGAAACTGCTGACAGGGTCAGAGAGGGTGTGCTCATAGGATTTGAAGCACTTTTGCCCACTTTGTGTCCAAATAACATATAACTCTCTATCTGTCTTGAAAGGCTGTATGAAGCAGATGAACTAGGAATTTTGCAATATGCAGGAAGAAAGAAAGCAACTTAGACATTTGGATGTATATGAAAACAGCTGGAAAAGCTTTTTATACAGGACGACAATCCTTGTAAAAGACCTAAATACTTTAATGAATCATGTATCATATGTATTTTAAGATTATATTGTCTCAAATTTGGAATTAGAATCTTGAAAGAAAGTTTTAAAATGCCAGATTTGATAGTATATGTTTAACATATACTATGGTCATATATTTTGTTATTGGTTATCTAAATAGATACCATAGCTAACCCTACCCTAATTTAATAATGATTGGGTTCATACGTTACTCTAAACTAGGGCTGTCAAACTCCCGGCCCATGGGCCGGATGCGTCACGCGCTGGCCACACCCACGCCCGGTTTAGCGAAAGGGGGGAAAGTCCCGATACGTCACGTGACACCACCGTGATGACGTGAGTTTGACACCTCTGCTCTAAACAATTAATTGTGGTTTACAAATCACAATGGCTGGATTCACAAATCATGCTAAGTTAAAATCTACAGACCATATTAATGGCCTTTGTGATATGTGAAGCTAGTGCATAATTGTAATTTAGATAGCAACCTATTAGAAAAAAAGTAGAAACTTTTTATTCTCTTCAGCAGGATAATGAATGAGTAGCCTTAAAGGAATCTGAGTGTCAAAAACATTGCAGGTGCTGAACTTTTGTATATTGATTCAAGTTAACCAAACAATTCTTTAGGAGCAGTTCACCTGAACGAATAATGCTGTGGATATGGAAACTCTTAACAGGATCCCTCTTGCCTGGAATGCTCTTTACCACCATGAAAAAAAAACCAAACCAAAGAATTACTTCAGTATGATTAAAATCACAAGTTTTTTAAAATAGTAAAACCACTTGGGTTGTTCAGAATAGTCATATGCACATTTATATTACCAAACCAAAAGTTGCATTTCCCCCCCCTGATTATGGTACA
Source organism: Thermophis baileyi (assembly GCA_003457575.1). Lineage (NCBI taxonomy): Eukaryota > Metazoa > Chordata > Lepidosauria > Squamata > Dipsadidae > Thermophis > Thermophis baileyi. The sequence goes on from QLTV01002679.1 coordinate 126,287, forward strand.
TTAATTTGAAATTTGGTCCTTAGTATTATTTGGAAAATTGTAGTACTGAAGAAACTTAATGTCTCAATGTGATACTTATAAGGGATAGCAAAATCTCTTCTCTTCTTTTTTAGACACAGTGTTTTTCCATTTGCCACCAAGAAGTGGAGATCGAAGCACAATATATGGGGTCTCTTGTTATAGGCAAATTGAAGCTAAGGTAATTATTCTGAAGTTAGGTAAACATTTTACTGACAATTTATTGAAAATGCACTAGAGATACTCTTCAACTTACAACCATGGTAGAGCCTGGAATTTCAATCATAAGTCCCTGTTGAAGTATGTAACCAGATTCAATTTTACAAGTTTTTACAATGGTTATAAAGCAAGTTACTATGGTGTTAAACAAATCATGTGGAGGGCAGCAGAAGTCACGGCAAAGAGACGCGGACAAGCGGAGCTCCGCAAAGTCCCGTCTATTTCTCCTGCTTGCAGAAGCCCTACAGGGCCAAGTCACCCTGTAGGAGTGACGAAGAAAGAGGGGATGCTTTGGAAGGCACGAGGAGAGCGCAGTCTCCTCGTTTGACCCAAAGAAAACCCCTTTATCCGGTGGAAGAGAGGATGGCCATTATGGCTGAACCGAAGCCCTGACAGCTGAAACGGAAGAGAAGAAGGGAAAGATCTTGCAACAGTGTGTACGATGTGGGTGAGAAATCTCTAATTTTTGCTGTGAAATTTTCCCTAAAAGCATCCCCTAAGGAAAGTGGGACCCAACTGAAGTGGGGGTAGGGTCCTTCCCGAACCCCGAAGAAAAGCGGTGACTAAAAAGTGGGAGTGAATGTCAGACCCGGAAAAGAAAGAACGAAAAGAAAATGTTAAAAGATAAGAGATAGACTGGATTGGCTAATTTTTCAGCAAACTAAACTGTTTTAAAATAGTGTACTATACCTTGGTTGTCATCTTGAAGTAAGGGACTTTGAAAAAATGTTTAAAACAAGAAAATAAAAAGAAAATTTTATCGGGGCCATATTTGCAGGTGAACCAGAGAAAAAAGACTAAGAGCGACGCCTACTGGTCGGGGAAGACATTACAGAAATGAGTAAGTGATAAGTGAAGATCTGCTACAACTAAAAGAGAAGCTGAAGACACCTGCAACTGATTAAACTTGTGGTTTGGAGACAGACTGTGAGAACATTTAATTGCTAGAAACCTTGAGGATTACAAATTTACAAATCTGGTGGACAGTGTGCGAGTGTGAAACAGTCTGGACTGGCTTTGAAACTAAGAAGAGACAGTTAATGGACTATTCAACAGAGTGATTTGTGAACTGCTGGAATATTGGCTTTTTTTGTTTCTTTTCTTGGTACGATAGACAATTAAGAAATTGGGATTTTGAAAGACTATTGGGTAAAGTTTTAAAGTAAAGAAAAGTAAAATAGAGTTTTAAATTACTAAAATAAGGCAAAATGTCACAACAAAGAGAAATAAATTTATTATTAAAAGAAATATTATTGATGTCCCAAAACATGCAGGAAGAGATGATAAGGAATCATAGGGAGATAAAACAACTGATTCGAGATACAATTGTGAGACCAGAGAGCTATGAACAAACGGCACTGAATAAAGAACAAGAATCCCAGGAAATAGAGGAGAAAACCGAAAGAAAAAAAGAAAAGACGGGGAAAAACACGACAAATGACACAAAAAGATAAAAAAGGGGAGATAGTAAAAACTTATGAAACAGAAAAAGCAAACTATACTTTAGATATCTTTCATACTTCAAGAGACCAAAATATAAAAGAGGTTATACAGAAAGATTCTCATGAAGTGAGGAAAGAATCAAGGAAAGGCTTTTTGAAGATGCAAAAGTGGGAAGAAGTGATAAAGATAGATGAAATACCTAGGTTAAATACGAATGAGGCAAGAAGATGCAAGATCTTAGTGTCAGATCCCTAACGTGATACTGCCATTCAAATGGAGGGAGGAGGAGCATGGGGATAAACTGTATTTTATAACTGTATTTTTCCTGGCGCCTAAGCATCCTGCAGTATTCTCACCTTTCGTTGGGATGAAATAAGGAGGGAGGGCCATGTGGATTACTTCAGATAGTTGAAAGCGGAAGAAGACCCTGGGAACGGCTCCTTATCTGTTTCTCAGGACGGCCGTTACAATAAACATCTTCACACCTGTGGATTGGCTGGAATCCACATCGGAATGGAGGGAGGGATTCTAAAGACCTATTTCTAACTCTATAGTATCGGAGGGAATTTAGAATCTGCTTTGCCTTTGTTCTGCTATCACTTCTTCTCAATAAAAGATTCCTGTTGAAATACAAAGTTTCAAGAGTCTACACTTTATTGGGAAAGAAGGACCAAGAAGTTAATAAGAGTTTGGGGGGGGGGGAAACGGGCAGGAGTTGAGGGAGAGATATAGAATACCTTTTAAGCCAGGAGTTGTGTGCATGAGAAGTAGAATAGAGGTAGAACTGAGAAATGGGGAAAACATCACTACGCATATCTCTATATAACAACATTCAAATATTAAGTAGATTAGAAACTGAAAGATGACTGTATATGTCTAGCAATAGTTAGATAATAGAAGCAAAAGCTAGAAATTAAAAGGTTAAGAGAATGATCAATCGAATAATGAAAAATAATCAGTACGAAAAATAAATATTATCAATATGTTACCATAATTATGAATATTACTGCTATCACTACTAGATTTGTTAAAAAAAACGAGGGCACCCAAACAACACACTGTTCATGTAGATATTAAGTTTGTTTTCTTCGCATGAAATTCCAAGAAAATGTATAGTTATATTTGAAAGAGACGATACTTGGAAAATACACTATACTTTGTAGGGAAATGGAAATTTATATAAAATAAGGAAAAGAACAAGATGAAAGGAAAGGGAAGTGGAGAGATGAAGGGAGAGAGGGAAGTGGAGTGGAATGGAGTGGAGTGGAGTGGGGTGGAGGAGAGGAGAGGAGGGAAGAGGTGAGGAAGGAGACGGAAGAAGAGGGAAGTAGAGAGGGAAATGAATGGGAGGAGAGGAGTAGGAGAGAGGGAAGTGGAGAAGGGAGGGGAGGAGAGGGGAAAGGAGAGAGATAATATATAGAATGTTATAGTACAATTATGAAAATAATGGTTATAACTGACGTACATCAATATGCATTTAAAAGAGACTATAATGCATGATTAAGAGAATACTGGTTATAATCAGGGTGTATAATACTATGTATACTTAAAAAGGACTGGATACAGCCAATACACTGTCATTGCATAACTGGAAACGTGATGTATTATAAAGAAAAATGTATAATAAAAATATTTTTTTTAAAAACAAATCATGTGGTCATTAAGCAAATCCTAGCATTTTCCAACCCTTTGCCAAAAAATGGTAAAAAGGTCATAAATTGTAGTCACCTGACTGTTGAATACTACAACTGGCCATAAATGCAAGCTAGTTGCTATGTAACTGAGATGTGATCATGTGACTATAGGGTGGGAAGGGAGTAGTTATAATTTCAACAATAAGTCATAAGTAGCTTTTTAAAAATCTGCTATAACTTCAACCAGTTGTTAAAAGACCAGTTAAAAGTTGAGGACTATATATTGTATATTGGTTTTTACATGTTCATTTGATATTGAACATCTGCATGGTTGTTTAAATGCTAAACCAGTATTTTTGAGAATTCAGACTTATCAGCAGTATCTGATCATTTGGGGCTTCTTGCAAACATGTACATACAAACAACTAGAACCGTGATGGCGAACCTATGGCACGCGTGCCACAAATGGCACGTGGAGCCATATCTGAAGGCATGCGAGGCGTTGCCCTATGTCAGCTCCAGTGCGCATGCACGCACTGGCCAGCTGATTTTTGGCCTTGGGAAAGGCCGTTTTCGCCCTCCGGCAGCTTCAGGAGGCTTCCCTGAAGCCTCCGGAGTGCGAAAAACGGCCCAACGGGCAAACCGGAAGTCCGTTTTTCCGAACTTCCGGTTTGCCCTTGGGCTGTTTTTCGCACTCCGGAGGCTTCAGGGAAGCCTGAGGGTGAAAAACGGCCCAAGGGGGGGGCGCATGCATGGGGATGCGCGCATGTGCTGGGATGCACGCATGCGCAGTGTGGCGTGCATGGGGGGATTGTGTGCTGGCACACGCACGCGCTAGTATGTGCGTGAACTCCCATTTTTGGCACGCAAGAAGAAAAAGGTTCGCCATCACTGAACACTGAAGATTGGCAAAGGAAGAAACTGCTTGCATTCAGACATTTAATTTGTCTTTCTCTAAAGGTAGAAATTAAAGTTAGCTTATAAATCTCATTAAAGATTTATAAATGCATAATGTGTGACTTATTACTTGTTGTAGTATTGGATGTCCAGCTTCTTTAATCCTGTTCTTGGCTTTGCTTTCACATAGCCATCTTAAGTTCACCATAGTTTCCCTGGAAATCACCCAATGTATTCCTACTTTCTGAGAATTTCTACTTCATTTATTATGCAAGCTATTTGATATCTTGTCCTATTAGAAATCAATAAAATTAGTAATTTATAAAATCATGTTAGTTTCCAATGTAGTTGCATCTGTCATTTATATTCAAAGGATGAACATGATAATTTGAATAGTTTTAATGTAGGATCAGAGTTCTATATACTGTATAGGAAGTGATTAAGTACTCTAATTGTTCCAAATTAATAATACCTTCCCAAATAGATTTATTTTGTAGAAAATAAAATGAGTAAAAAAGTGACAAACACAAGAAACCAGTGGGTTCGCATAACATTAACTCCAAACAAGTCCATGGTAGCTTTCCATGATGTAACTTTTTCTAATTTAATGCTTTAATATTTCCCTATTATATTCTTTCTGTTCCAGTAAAATGGATCTTGCCTTCGATCAAATTGCTAGTCTACTGAACTATTTTTTTTCTAGATATTTAAAGTTAGTAAATAAATGTCATATTTTAGTGAAAAAAATGTTTGCTTTTAAATGGAAATAAGTAAAGAAAAGTTTTTAAGTTTAATTTTTCTTCCTTTAAGGCATTGAAAGTACGGCAAGCAGACATTACTCGAGAAACAGTACAGAAAAGTGTATGTGTTCTAAGTCAGCTGGTAAGAGATAAGACAACATATGATACTTTGGTTTTGGATGTTTATATTAGATATGAATAATTGAAATCTGAATCAAAGGTATCCTTTCCAGAGGGTTTGTTTGACAGAGAAAAATACTCTATATAAACAGTTAAATAAGAGCAACCCAACTGGATATGCTCGTACTACTATACTTTTCAACATAGCATATTGTGATGTAGAGTACAAAAAAGTATTGAAGCTTATACTATTTTAAAGTCTTTTAAACTTTAAGTTCCACTCATGTGAAACTAAATTTAGAAAATGACATTCAATTCCTGGCCCCAGTTTTAAGAGAAAGAAGACTATGATTCCTTACATGGTCTTTTTGTGTGTGTGTGTGTGTGTGTGTGTGTGTGTGTGTGTCTCTCTCTCTCTCTCTCTCTCTCTCTCTCTCTCTCTCTCTCTCTGTCTCTCTCTCCCTCCCCCCCATTGCCCTCCATCCTTTCTCTCTCTCCCCCTCCCTCTCCCCTTTTTTAAGAGAGAGAAAGCTCTGTTTTTTTACATGGTCTTTTTGTGTGTGTGTGTGTGTGTGTGTGTGTGTGTGTGTGTCTCTCTCTCTCTCTCTCTCTCTCTCTCTCTCTCTCTCTCTCTCTCTCTCTCTCTCTCTCTCTCTCTCTCTTCTCTCTCTCTCTCTGTCTCTCTCTCTCTCTGTGTGTGTGTGTGTGTGAATTCAGAATATGAAGAAATAGTTTATGAAAAGATTAATCGGAAACATAGAGTTTGGAATTGGTCTCTTGTTAGGCAAAACAATGCAATGTTCTTCACAATTAATTTAGATCTAAATACTTGTCTCCCTAGTCTTGTCTCCCAGTTTGTTATTCTTTTACAACACCAGTTTTTTAATGAAATAGAATGAGGTACTTTGCCCATATTTTACTGTATTACTATCTAATGTTTTGAATAAAAGCATATTCAAAAAAAAAACCCACAGATTTATGCACAATTAGAACCAGTGTTGCTTTGAAAGCCAGATGTCTCAAAGGTGCTTGTTCAAGAGGCAACTGGACTTTCTGGTTTTTTCTTTGACGTTTTGCTTCTCATCCAAGAAGCTTCTTCAGCTCTGACTGGATGGTGGGGAATGGAAAGATTTATACTCCTTACAGACAGCTGGTCATTTGCATTCTTTTAGCAAGTCATTAAGGTCACCTAGAGGTTTATCTATGTCATCAGGGTCACCTGGGTGGTGCAAATGGGTGTGGAATCTTCTTGGAACTGTTGAAATGACTGTGTTGTAGATTGGAGATACATGATGTTGTATCCCTCCCCCTCTGTTGAGAGAGGGCTGTTCAATTTTGACATAGATGGCCTCTTTGACTCCTTTTTCAAACCAGCGGTCCTCTCTGTACAAAATGTGGACTTTGCTATCTTCAAAAGAGTGGCCTGTGTCTTTTAAATGCAGGTGGACTGCTGAATCTAGTCCTGCTGTGTTTGTTCTCCTATGTTGTGCCATGTGCTTATGAAGTGGTTGTTTTGTTTCCTCAATGTACAGATCTGTACCTGACTCGTTGCATTGTACTGCATATACCACGTTGCTCAGTTTTTGTTCTGGTGTTTTATCTTTTATCTTGTCCACCCCAAAAATAAAATACCCATATGATACTATAATAACTGACCATTCCAATTCATATTCATAAATCAGCTGCAACTGTATATGATATATGTCTTGAAGAATATGCAGTGTATTCAGATTAAAATTCATCTGCTTTTAATGACTAGATCCTTTTATTATTAACTCCTTGTTTGTCTTTGTTGATATAACATGATGCTCTTTTTCTTGCAAGCCTCTATATGGACTACTTCAAGCTAAGTTGCAGCTAATTACACATGCCTACTTTGAAGAGAAAGACTTCTCACAAATTTCAATTCTTAAGGTATGTTTTAAATATACAAAAGTAAAATTGTTTAAAAGATTACAAGAGAGAAAACGAGAGGGAGGCAGGGAGGGAGAGAGAGAGAGAGAGCACTCAGTAACATTAAAAGTGGAATGGAGGAGCCATTGCTGATAGAAGAGTATATACACTTACCAGAGTCCATGATCAGAATAGAACGGAAGGTTCAGCTTAGTATAGTCTTTGCAACACAGATAGTCCTCATCTAATAACTAGTTGTTCCATGATAAGTAGCACTGATGAGTGCTGGTTAATGCCTGGTCCCCAAAGTTATAATCATTGCAGTGCCTCCACAGTTACATGATCAAAATTTGGGTGCTTGGCAGCCCATCTGCAGGTGGGACTCTTCAACTCCCACCTGCCTATCTCTCCCTCATCTTTGCCCTTTAGGCCACCTGCACTTTGCTACCTCTGCTGATCTTGCCATCCTGTGCTCTGCTGGCCCTGATTTTTGTCAGAGCTTAAAAAATCTGCTTTGGAAGTTGGTATCCTTGTCCAAATTGCATGTGGCCCTTGTCTAATTTGAAAGGCTTGCGAGAAGGTCACAGCTTTAAGAAGAAGGCTTAGTACAACAGCAGCTGCTTTGCAAAGGGCCAAGCTGTGTGTGCCTGAGCAGCAGCAACAGAAGGAAGAAGATGTAAATGTCATCTGGGGGTGGCAGGGCTCACATAGTCCTGTAATTCAGGCCTGCTGAATGTTAGTTTCCTCTTACCTGTCATTTACAAAAGAGAAACACTAGATCCAACCTGGTGTCTATTGTTAGTAAGCTAGAAGGCAATTTCTAGCAAGAATCTGACAGCCAGTTCTGTATGCTTAAAAAAGAGTTATTGTTCTTTGCTTTCTGAAAGAGTACTCCCTCTAAAAGCTACTGAAACTATTGCTAAGTTATATTTTTAAAAGCTATAAGAACACATTATTTGCAGAATAGCATACTGTATACAAAATCTTTGCAAAATTCCATTAAAGCTACATCTAAAGCAGTTCTGAACCCCAGGATTCTAAGGATGGATAACTATATCTTTAGAGACTCCAAAAAATGTTAGATCTCTTAGAAAAAGTATTTTGGTAGATTTTTTTTATATAAAGTAGACCTTTTCCTTTTCCCCCTAAAGTTACTTTTTAAAAAAATGCTCATGCTTTCAACATTTTATGGTTTTTCAGGAACTGTATGAACACATGAATAGCTCACTGGGAGGGAGCTCACTGGAAGGATCACAAGTTTATCTTGGTAAGCTATATATGGTAACATAACACTTCCAATTTTTATAAGTATTTTATTACATATAAAGCTTAATCCCAATCCTGTAAGTCTGAAAAAATTACCAGTTATTTTGATTATCTTTCCTATTTGTCAAGCACCTGTGTGTCATGATTTGTGTATCATGTATCATATAAAGTATTAGGTTTTATGTTCATTTCAACTTCTTTTTTTGCATTTCAATTTCTGAAGAATTTCTTACAAAACAGTTTTAAGAAACCATAACCACAGTATTAAGCATGTGTTATTGAAACAGATCATTCAATCTTCCTTCCATTTTTCTCTTGGAGGACTTGATATGAAAAGTTAAAATCCAAATCACTTTTGAGGATGAATAAAATAACTGGACTTTTTTCACTATAATTTTATCCTCTTCTTCTTGCTTTAATTCATAGTGCCAGCAAGCTTCTCTAATGTATAATGAATCCAAATCAATTTACAGTATATGACAAAAGTTATTGCACCAAGTTTACACAAAGGAAAATACAAATGACCAACAAAGTCACATCTTGTCTAAAATATTCATTATAGTAAGTAAATAATATAATGGTCAGTGATGAGAAATAGTATTGTCAGTTGATATTTCCTTCAAAAACCTGCCCCATGTTTTAAAACAATACTAGACAAAGAAGACATACAATGCAATAAAAACATTTTTTTCTTAATGATGGTAGAAATCCAGTACTTAAGGATGCGTCTCATGGTAAAATGAATAATGAGGCAGATCTTCACTCTAGCTGCTTATAAAGACTCTTTACATTCATCTATCTGACTGCAGAGTTAGAAATCTTAGGCTGTGAAAGTTGATGTTTTATACGAAGAGATATTATCTAAATAACAGTTCACAATATTGCATTTCTACCACCCCAGAGAATGAATTCATATGTATAGTAAATGGAAACAGGTAAGACTCTTACTTAGAAGATTTCTAAGTGTTAGTTGCTTTTATTGAAATGTGCCATTTTCTTCTCCATTGTTTTTAGGCCTGTCCCCACGAGATCTTGTTCTTCAATTTAAACACAAGGTATGTTATAAAAATGAAATGTGCATAATTATTTCCACTTCTTTGATCTTAAAGAAAACAACATGTAGTTACAGATATAAGTAAAAAAAAAGAAAAGTTTCTCGATCTATATTGCACATTGACATGACACTTGACTACTTTAAGCATAGGGTCACTTATAAATATATTGCTGGACTACTAATGTTTAAGATCTGTATTTCTTTGTGTTTTAAAGGTTTTAATTCTTTTTAAGTTGATTCTTCTAGAAAAGAAGGTAAGATTATTCCCATATTTTCTAAAAGGCAAAATATATGACTTCACTAACATTATTTCATTAATACTGTCAGTTTTGGAAGCCATCTTTTCTCTTTCAGCTTCCTAACTGCCACATATTTTAGCCTGGGAAATTGGGAGGGGGGGTTGGTTGGAGTGGTGGAAGATTAGCCATAACAACATTCTTTACACTGGGAGTCAAGGACACTTGCCTGCACCTGGATGGGACTGACTGGGGGTTGTCTCCAGTTGAATGTGAAGATTGGATTGGACCATGTGATGAACTTATGGGTATGGGGAAGGGTTGTGAACTTTCAACTGGGTGGGGGAAACCTGGAAGCTCCAGATGTGCCAACATGATATCTCTAATAAATTGGAACTTTGAGGAACTTCTAGCCTTGGAGTTTTATTTTGTTGGGGGTGTTCTGACAAATACCTTATGGAGATACATTATTCCATTATCAGAGGTGGTATTCAGCTGGTTCTGACTGGTTCTAGCGAACCGGTAGCGGAAATTTTGAGTAGTTCAGAGAACCAGCAAATACCACCTCTGGCTGGCCCTGCCCCCATCTATTCGCTGCCTCCTGAGTCCCAGCTGATCAGCTGGGTCTTCCTTTGTTGCCCTGCACAGGAGAACGGAGCTGGAAAGCAGATTAGTGGGGTGGGGAGGGAATGGGGATTTTGCAATAACCTTCCCCAGGAGTGGGGAGGGAATGGAGACTTTGCAGTATCCTTCCCCCAGCAGTGGGGAGGGAATGGGGATTTTGCAGTATCCTTCCCCTGGAGTGGGGAGGGAATGGAGATTTTGCAGTATCCTTCCCCTGGAGTGGGGTGGGAATGGAGATTTTGTAGTATCCTTCCCCCAGGAGTGGGGAGGGAATGGGGATTTTGCAGTATCCTTCTCCTGCCATGCCCACCAAGCCACGCACGCCACGCCACGCCACACCCACAGAACTGTTGTAAAAATTTTTGAATGCCACCACTGTCATTATGCAGTTAGCTAGGATGGAGAGGTGCTTATTGTGTTTGTTTGCTGTAGATTTATTAATGTTTCCATCAATGTTATTTGCTATCTTACCATAAGTTACAGTTTGCTAGTGAAATTAAGTCTCTTGCTTCCTCTCTCTAAACAGACACATAGATGTCCACTAAGTGATAGGCAACCTGATTTACATTACTTATGCATTAAACAGATTTTTAAACTACCTATTTGGATTCTGAATGGCATAGCACATACAAAACAATGAAATGAAAAAAACTTCATAGAATCCCCTGGACAGAACAGCAACCAAACTTTCTTCTCAACTTCCAGAAGCAAAAACAGTCAAAAAGACACCAACCCAAAACATGGAGGAGGAGCCATGGTTATAGTGGTATTTTAAATGTTGGTATGGCAAAGGTCTTTCAAATGTTTAGCCTACAACATGTATCCTCTGTTGGCCCTGATTATTGATCAAGAGAATGTAATCCATAACAGGCCTTATCTTACATAAAAATCTTTGAACAGAAAATGTAAAATATATTCATTATAGAGAATAAAAGAAATAAAACTCTATAGTTGAATCTAGAAAAGAAAAGTGTATCCAAAATAAAAGTTTTAATAATCAAAGTAACAGCTTATCTTCCAGAACATATACTCCAACAATTGGTTGTCTAAAGCTCTCCACTAGATTTCGATGTAAATCGCTGCATAATCAGAGGTGGGTTCCTCCCAGTTCGGACCGGTTCTCCCAAACCGGTAGCGACCCGTTGGTGACGTCATGATGACGTCACGGATCCGGTTCGGTCGGTGCCAGTCCGTGGACGCTGCCATCTTTTTTTTTGAATTTTTTTCTTCTGCGCATGCACAGAAGCCGAGTTTCGGCACTGCGCATGCATCGCCATCTTGTTTTTGGCTTTTTTTATTTTATTTTTTTGAATTTTTTTATTTTTTTGCACTGCGCATGCGCGCGCCCACGTGGCGTGGCCACGTGGGGCGGAAAGAAGCGAACCGGCAGCGAGGTAAGTTAGAACCCACCCCTGTGCATAATGGTCCATAATGCTACATCATAATGCAGCTAAGGGAAGACAATGCATTGAATAGTTAGTACAAAGCTCCTCAACCCCAGGCCATGGCCTACAATTGGGCCGTGGCCTATTTCAAACTGGGTCGCGGAAGCGATGAGCAAGCACACACGTGCAAAGTGCAAGTGGACCTTTGCGTATAAGTGCAAGCACCCTCCGCTTATACGCAAAGCTCTATTCATGTGAGTGGAGAGTGTGCGTGCCTGCCACTCACACCAAAGGAGCTGCGCACGCATGCGCCTGCCACTCACACATCCCGCGCCGGGCCAGGCTGCCAAAGTGGAAAGGTTGGGGACCACTCAGTTAGAGCATTTGTGCAAATAATGACACAAGAAGCTGATTATGTTTTTAAAAGCTACATTATACCCTCTATCCATAGCTTCAATCTTCAGTGGGATAGGATAATGCTCACAGTTATACCCAGGGCTTGCTTAATTTGTCAAAGAAATGGAATAAACCAGTGATGGCAAACTTTTCTTTCCTCGGGTGCCGAAAGCGCGCGCACGCGTGCTATCGCATGCGTGTGCGTGCCCACACCCATAATTCAATGCCCCCCCACGCAACCTGCACCCCTGCGCATGCGCGTGTGACCCTCCCATACTGCACCGCCCTCGTCCTCGGCTGCCCCGTTTCCCAACTTCTGATGGGCCCGGTAGGCTCGTTTTTCGCCCTCCCCAGGCTCCAGAGGCTTTCTTGGAGCCTGGGGAGGGCGAAAATGGCCTATCCCGCCCCCTCAGAGGCCCTCCGGAGGCTGGAAACTGCCCATTTCCCGCCTTCTGGTGGGCCCAGTAGGCCCATTTTTTGCCCTCCCCAGGCTCCAGAGGCTTTCTTGGAGCCTGGGGAGGGCGAAAACGCCCTTCCCTGCCCCCCGGAGGCCTCTGGAGGCAGAAAACGCCCTCTCGGAGACTCCTCGCGAGCCGAAAACCAGCTGGCCGGCACGCACATGCACGCTGGAGCTGAGCTAGGGCAACGGCTCGCATGCCGGCAGATTGGCTCTGCTTGCCATCTGTGGCATGCGTGCCATAGGTTCGCCATCACGGGAATAAACTTTATCATGTCACAAACAAGGACCTAACATCTTACACAATCTTTTAAAAACTGTCACATTTAAGCCATAAGTTCTGGATTCATAAATTTTCAAGAAGTAATAACACAGATTGCAACATATTTTGTTTGTGGCTGTTATTGTACAGGAGGCATATTAAAACAGCTATATTAAAAATGGCTGAAATATACTAGTGATCATCATCAATCATCATCAACCAATCTTTATTATGGTCACAGACCAGCAAATAAAAGCATTAAAACGATAATAGTAAAAAATAAAAATAAAAGACAGAATAATATATTGTGATTGGTAGTGGATTAACAGTGGGCAGTTAAAGTTTGCCTAATTTTACATACAGCATAGCAGAATTTGGCCACATTCAGAAAAACTGCTTCATATGGACCTGATAAGAATAATTGCACATAAAAAAGATCAGTATTTCCCAGATACTTTATTAGGTAAGGTATAATAAATTTAGTCCATCTGTCCTTATAGAAAATGCAGTATATCAGGACATGAACTATAGTTTCAATGGCCCCTTGTCCACAGGGGGACAGTCTCACCTCATATGGTATTTTTTTATATTGGCCCTCCAAAACTGCTGTGGGAAATGCATTGCAGCATGCTAAGGTTAATGCCCTTCGGATGTTTGAGACAGTTATTTGATATGAATTTCAATGTGGAGAAAAGCAAAGTTTTACATTTAGGTAGAAAAAATCAAAGGTATAAGTACAGATTAGGCAAGACCTGGCTCAAAAACAGTAATTGTGAGAGGGAGCTTAGAGTCCTAGTGGATGATCACTGAATATGATCCAGTAGTGTGCAGCAGCAGCAGCAGCAGCAGCAGCCAAAAAAGCTAATACAATCCTGGGCTGTATAAACAGAGTCACCGAATCAAGATCACATGAAGTATTAGTACCGCTTTATAAAACCCTATTAAGACCACACCTGGACTATTGCAACCAATTTTGGTCACCATACTACAAAAAAGATGTTGAGACTTTGAAAAAAGTTCAAAGAAGAGCAACTAAGATGATCAAAGGCCAGGAGAAGAATAGAATTAGAATTAGAATTAGAATTAGAATTAGAATAGAATAGAATAGAATAGAATAGAATAGAATAGAATAGAATAGAATAGAATAGAATAGAATAGAATAGAATAGAAAAGAACAGAACAGAACAGAACAGAACAGAACAGAACAGAACAGAATAGAATTTGTATTGGTCAAGTGTGATTGGACACACAAGGAATTGTCTTTGGTGCATATGCTCTTAGTGTACATAAAGAAAAAATAAAATATATTCATCAAGAATCATAAGATACAACACTTAGTGATAGCCATAGGATACTAATAAGCAATCAAATCATACTAGGAAACAATAAAACAATATAAATTGTAAAGATACAAGCAACATGGTTATAGCCATAAGTGGGAAGAGATAGGTACTAGGAAGGATGAGAAGAATAATAGCAATACAGTAAATGATTTGACGGTGTTGTGGGAATTAGTTGTTTAGCAGAGTGATGGCATTTGGGGAAAAACTGTCCTTGTGTCTAGTTGTTCCGGTGTGCAGAGCCCTATAGTGTTGTTTTGAGGGTAGAATTTGAAACAATTTATGTCCAGGATATGAGGGGTCTGTAGATATTTTCACAGCCCTCTTTTTGACTCATGCAGTATACAGGTCCTCAATGGAAGACAGGTTGGTAGCAATTGTTTTTTCTGCAGTTCTAATTATCCGTTGAAATCTGTGTCTGTCTTGTTTGGTTGCAGAGCCAAACCAGACAGTTATAGAGGTGCAGATGACAGACTCAATAATTCCTCTCTAGAATTGAATCAGCAGCTCTTTGGGAAGTTTGAGCTTTCTGAGTTGGCGCAGAAAGAACATTCTTTGTTGTGCTTATTTGATGATGTTTTTGATGTTAGGTGTCCATTTAAAGCTGAGATATGATAGAACCGTGATGGTGAACCTATGACACATGTGCCACAGGTGGCACGCAGAGCCCTCTCTGCGGGCACGCGAGCCGTTGCCCAGCTCGGCTCTACCGCGCATGCGTACGCGCCTCCTGCCAGCCAGCTGATTTTCTGGTATCTGCCACGCATGCGCGGAGGGCGGGGGCGCATGTGGGAGATGCACGCACATGCGCGNATGAGTGGGGTGGGACACAGGGGGGGGTGTCATGCGCACATTGCATTATGGGTGCATGCGACGAGAAAAAGTTTAGCCATCACTGGTCTAGACTCTTCTTAAAAACATCCAGTGAAGAAGGGCCCATGATTTCTGGAGGCAAGCTGTTCCACTGGTTAATTGTCGTCACTGTTAGGAAGTTTCTTCTTAATTCCAAGTTGCTTCTCTCTTTGATTAGTTTCCAATCATTGTTTCTTGTCTTGCCCTCTGGTGCTTTGGAGAATAATTTGACCCCCTCTTCTTTGTGGCAGCCCCTCAAATACTGGAATACTGCTGTCAGGTCACCCCTAATTCTTCTTTTCTTTTGACTAGCCAAAACCAAATCCTGCAACTATTCTTCATATGTTATATTATGAAGACCTTTGAAAGGCTAGTGCTGGCCCACCTGAAAACGATCATGGATCCGCTGTTAGATCCCTTGCAATTTGCCTACCGAGCAAATAGATTGACAGATGATACTGTTAATATGACTCTGCACTATATCCTACAACATCTTGAATCTCCAAAGACCTATGCAAGGGTACTCTTTGTAGACTTCAGCTCAGCATTCAATACCATCATTCCAGATATTCTTTTAACTAAACTAAATTAGCTAGCTGTACCTGACCACACTTGTAAATGGATCATAAGCTTCCTAACAGACAGGAAGCAGCAGGTGAAGCTAGGCAAAATCACATTAGATACCTGTACAATTAACACAGGAGCCCCCCCCCCCCACCAGGGCTGTGTGATCTCTCCACTTCTCTCTATATACCAATGACTGCATGGC
>QLTV01002679.1:142045-160258 GCA_003457575.1 Thermophis baileyi
CCTGGGACCAAAAAAGGGCTGGGTGGGGGCCCCGCCCCCCCCGCACCCCGTTTTGGGCCTAGCAGGCCTCCCTGAAGCCTCCTGGGACCAAAAAAGGGCCATGGGGGGCGCGCCACATCCCCCACGCTCCGTTTTGGGCCTAGCAGGCCTCCCTACAGCCTCCTGGGACCAAAAATGGGCATGTGTGTGACCCCCCCCGCCCCGTTTTGGGCCTAGCAGGCCTCCCTGTAGCCTCCTGGGACCAAAAACGGGCTGGGGGGGCGCCGTGCCCCCCCCGCTCCGCCCGCCCCACACATGTGCACGCAATCCATCCACCCACCCCCTGCGCATGCGCGTGCATCTCCCGCATGCGCCCCACCCTCCACGCATGCACGGCAGATACCTGAAAATCAGCTGGCCGGCGGGAGGCGTGTGCGCATGCGCGGTGGAGCTGAGCTAGGCAATGGCTCGCATGCCCGCAGAGAGGGCTCTGCGTACCACCTGTGGCACGCATGCCATAGGTTCGCCATCACAGATCTAGACAGTCACTTATCTGAAATGGTATAAGTTCTCCTGCTTGAGCAGGGAGCTGGACTAGAAGACCTCCAAGGTCGCTTCCAGCTCATTCATTCTATTCTATTCTATATAAATATCTTGCTGCTTTAAAGCGGGGAGTTTGACTGCTTCGGTTATACCCTTGTTTCTTTTCAGATCGTATACTACTGATCTATTTTTCCCCTGCTTCTTTTCAGGTTCTATTTTATATCTCTCCAGTTAATCGGCTAGTGGGAGCATTAATGACTGTCTTATCACTATTTCCTGGTTAGTATGTATGTGTATGTGTGTGTTCTTATCAAAATGCTCCTTTATTTACTTGAAATCCATTGTGAATTTTAAATGGCCTCCCTCCCCCCAAAAGAAAGAATAGGCAGGAAAGGTAAATGTAGACAAAAACCATGTGTAATGTCCAGCTTCCCCACCTTGTCAGTTTAAATTGCCAACTACATGGAAATCAGTCCTAAAGACTCTGGCATATGATACATCTTTATGAATTTATATGCGCATAAACCTCCAAGAAGACATAGTCCCCAAAGACTTAAGACTAATTCAAAAAAGCATTAATATTAATTCAGCTAATAACTATTGATAAAAAATATTGCCTGTAAAACAAGGTATCATATTGTATTTAATTGATCTACAATAATTATAGAACCAGCTATTCTCACAGGAGTCATTGTCACACACAAAATATACAAGTACATTCACCAATATTCCCTTCCTTTCTTCTGATAGAATTAGCCAAAAAAAAAGTACAGAAAATGTGCAAGTTGCATGAGGAAGAAAAGAAAGGGGCAGCTAAGCTAGTTGGAAATGATGCAAGGACAAAATACAATTGCATAGGGGGGGGGAGTGAAAAAAATGTGTTTCAGAATTACAAAAAGGGCTAAAAGTTCAAGAAACAAATAACCCTCCCAATCCATGACTAATTTTCAGGTTAGTTTTCAAAAGCATTTTTGTAGTAATATATGCAGCCGTTTGTACTTTCTCCCATTTATTTGAGTATTTTAGTGAGTATAATATAACATTCCCTCCCAAGGGGAAAAATCTTTGCCTTTCTTTTGGGTAGGGATGGTACTCTGAAACATTTGTGACTAGCAGAAGGCTTGTAACGGAATCATTTTTTGCTAACCTTGTAACAATAAGAACTTCAGCCGTGGGGTTTAGTGCTAGAACCATTATTAGGAGCCAAAAGAAATACTTGTTGAGAATTCTATATAAGTGGAAAATTTGAGGCATTTATAACAGCTGCTGTCAGCCCTTCAAGACAGGTCAGCTCATGGTAAATACAAGGATTTCTGGAACTCTACCATATTTAAACTTGAAAGCCTGGCATCTAGCTTGAAAGTTATATGCCCTCTTCTACACCAATCAGAATAAAGGATTATTCTTACAACAATTCTTATGTTCCTTCATTAAAATTATTTCCAAACTCCACTACACCTACTCAATTATACCAATAATTACTTAACTTCATTGAAAAATAATTTTCTGAAAGTGTAGAAAGAATCATGGGTGTGTTGTATTTTTGCAATTAATTGTAGTTTTCATCTTAGTTTCCAATATAAATTGGTGATTGCTCCTATATAGAATCTATTAATCTCATTTATAATTTTTTAAATAAATTCCAGGTATGATAGAACATGGTCTTACTGATTGCTCACAATACCGACCAAGAAAAAGCACATCAGAGGAAGTTGGACAAGAAGTTTCGCTTCCTTCCAGTTACTGTGTTTCTTTGTCTGCTCTGGCACTTTCAAATGCTAATTTTGATACAGTTGGAGAAGGCAAAAAATTGTCAAGAAACCAAGAAAGAGATACTCAGAGAGCGGATGTACCTTTATTTCAAATTGAGCATCAATCCAGTGAATTTCAGGTCTGCCAGGATCATGAACAATACTTGAAGCCTTCTTTACACACTTCTCCAGAATCTTCTGAAAGTGACTGGGAAACCTTAGATCCTAATCTCCTAGAAGACCCTAACTTGAAAGAAGGAGAATGTGAAATTACTTCAGTAGCAGGACAGACTGAATTTCTTCTGAAGGAGTCAGTGATTTTCAAAAGTGTTCCAATTACTGTTCAGCCTCAACCTAATACAGGACACACAGTCTTTGTACCTGGACTTATTTCTGGTTTGGAAGAAGATCAGTATGGTATGCCATTAGCTGTCTTCACTAAGGTAATTCCTATAGTATAAAGGGGGACAAACTTTGGTTACCAAGCGCTGTTTTTAATATTTTTCAGGAATAAAGGGATGCATAGAGGGAAGGCCAGCTTATGTGTAAGCAGGAATGGTTTGGAACAGGGGTGTCAAACTCAAGGCCCGCGGGCTGGATCCGGTCTTGCGGGGTGCTTAAATCCGGCCCGTGGGGCCAGCCTGGAAATATCCAAGGACTGGCCTGTGGTGCCTCTGCTGGCCAAAATGGGTTTCCGAGGCCTCCATGAAGCCCGATTTTGGCTGGCAGAGTGCTGCTGGAGGCCGGGGAGGCCGAAAACTGGCCACGCAGGGGCCTCGTGAGGCCTTTGCGCAGCCCGTTTTTGGCCAGCAGAGTGCTACTGGAAGCCGGGGAGGCTGAAAACAGGCCTTGGAAGGCTTCTCTGCAGCCTGTTTTTGGCCGGCAGAGTGCTACTGGAGGCCGGGGAGGCCAAAAATGAGGTGGGGGGAGTGTGTGGCCCCCCGTACCCGTTTTGGCCTGTAAAGTGCTGCAGGAGGCCGTTCAGGCAAAAAACGGGGCAGAGGAGCCCACGTGCGGCCCCCCACACCCCGTTTTGGGCAGCAGGGTGCTGCAGGAGGCGTCC
Organism: Thermophis baileyi; assembly: GCA_003457575.1. Taxonomy (NCBI): domain Eukaryota; kingdom Metazoa; phylum Chordata; class Lepidosauria; order Squamata; family Dipsadidae; genus Thermophis; species Thermophis baileyi. The sequence continues at coordinate 145,382 of QLTV01002679.1, forward strand.
ATTCCATCTCCCCCCTGCTTCCCCCCCCCCCCGCCGGCCTGCGGAGAACTACAATGCTGATCTGGCCCTTGAAGAAATCCAGTTTGACACCCCTGGTTTAGAAGTTCCTAAACTACCTATTTTACGGTATATGTGTATTTTCAAATATATTTCACTTCAGAATGACAGGAAATTATGCTAATAGTTTTGAGTAATTATAGACCAGTGATCACCGGAAGCAAGCTTGGAGATTAAAAGCTGCTGAGGTTGCCTTCATCTGCTCTAGTAACTAATGAGCAATTCTCTAATTTTAGGAGTTCTTTAAAAAAATGTTGTGTCAGTACAATAGTTTTATTTTTGAAGAATGCCAGGGATCTTGATCATAAAATGTTTTGAATAACTTAGGGTATCACTACAATTGTAGAAAAGTGAAGATATCAAATCAAAGCTGCATGTTTTTGTATTAATGTATTGATGGAGTGAATAAACACATTAAAAAGGAAATGAACTTAAGCACAATTTAGGCTTTCAATTATAACTATCCTGGTAATACAGTACATGATATCCTAACAAAGCCAGTGATGTCCAGCTTCTGGAAATCCTTTAGATAAATTGACCTTAGAGCAGGGGTTCCTAAAATGTTTGCCATCACACCTCTCTTTACTGTAATCTTAATGTAAACACCTCTCCTAAAAATCCAAACACCAAATTAACACAAATAAACAATGAAAACAATATTATGCTAGTAGATGACCATAATAAAGATTTAGTTGATAAAAACAAAACAAATAAACTTCAGCAAATCTGCATTTATTGTAACAATATCACTAAAGATGGACAAGATTCCTATGTTGTCAATGTAACTACATGTCAATTAGATCTCTATCCCTTCTGGTTGATGAAAGCCCCCAAGATAGTGATAGCCAGGTGGGTTCAGGCAGTAATAAATTCTTCACTACAGGAGGAGATGTTTCTGGGACTCTTTAAGGAGACTCTGATTTACCACCTCCTTTAAAAACCAGCTCTTAATCCCACCCGACTTGGCAGCTTCCATCCCGTGGCCCACTTTGCCTTTTTAGGAAAGAAGATCCTAAAGAAGATGGTTGCTTGGAAGCTTCACAGGATCTTGGGTGAAACGGATTATCTGGATCCCTTCCAGTAAGGTTTCAGATCCGGTTATGTCAGAAACAACATTGGTCACACTTGTGAATGATCTCTGGCAAGAGCAGGATAAAGATAGTGCATCTATCCTTGATCTTTTGACCATGGTATCCTTTTGGGCCAGCTGTAAAGTTTGTTTATTTATTTATTTGAGTGAGTGAGTGAGTGATTTATGTGCCACTCATCTTGTTTAAAGGTGTTTGGAGCTAGCTGACACAGTCTTGGCTGGTTTAGCTCCTTTGTCCAAGACCCGTCCCAATTGGTGTTGATAGGGAGTGAAATGTTCAGTCCTCAGCCACTCCTTTGTGGCATGCTGCAGGGCTTGTACTCTCTCCATTCCTTTTAACAACTACATGAAACCATTGGGTGAAATTATTTGCCACCATGTGATGAAGTACCATCAGTACGCTGTTTACATCTCCATCCTGGATGACCCAATTGATGCTGTTGCTGCCCATTTGCGGTGTTTGGAGGCTATGGAGGTCTGGAAGTTCAGATTTCAGCTGAACCCTGGTAAGACTGAGTAGCTTTAGATGTGTCAGAACTTTAATATCTTTAGTTCTGGATGGGGTTGTGCTACCCCAGACAGACTTGGTGTGCAATCTGAGAATTCTCCTGGATTTGCAGTTCTAGCAATTGTGGCTAGAAGAGCCTTTGTATAACTTCATTGTTATGCGCCAGTTGCACACTTCCCTGCATTCAGTCATTCAAACCCTGATCATCTCATGCTTAGACTACTGCAATGTGCTTTATATATGAGAGTTCTATATTTCTACACCCTACAAAAACTGATTTCTTGAATTGCTTGAAAAAATCTGTTTTATAGAAAATCTAGCAAGCATTGACTCTACTTAATATAGATTAGCTCGTCAAGAATTCGGTAGTGGTGGTAGTGGTATGATAATCAGAAATAAGAATAAAGTAGGCAAGTTGAGACAGAACCAAGGAAGGAAGATATCCAGATATCCAAATATTTTCCCTCTATTACCATCCATAATGATTTAGAGCAATTTTTTTATGCTTAAGTCTCCATTACCATTTGAAAATCTCAGTATGAGTAATTGCAAAGTAGGGGTTGTAGAAACATTGTAAAAAATAATTATAATTAAAACATTCATCTTCCTATAGTACTCCTATTGCAAATGAATGCCTCTATAAGACATCTAGTCCTTAAGTCCATTGTTGTTGTTAGTTGTGAAGTCGTGTCCGACCCTTCGCGACCCCATGGACAACTTTCCTCCAGGCCTTCCTGTCTTCTACCATCCCCTGGAGACCATTTAAGCTCACGCCGACTGCTTCAGTGACTCCATCTAGCCATTACATTCTCTGCCGTCCCCTTCTTTTGCCTCAATCGTTCCCAGCATTAGGCTCTTCTCCAGTGAGTCCTTCCTTCTCATTAGGTGGCCAAAGTATTTGAGTTTCATCTTCAGGATCTGGCCTTCTAAAGAGCAGTCAGGGTTGATCTCTTCCTTGAAGTCCATTATTAACTTCTAAAGGACATGGTTACTGGGCTTTCAACCAGAATCCTCTGTTTTCTTTGTCAAGTTTTTCTGTGGCAGATATATTAAACCTTTGCTACCAAACAGAAGGGAAATAGAAAATCTCTGGCTCCTCAGATGTTGGTGATCTTCAACTATCAGTAGCCACAGTGGTTAGGTATGCTGAGGGTTATGTAGTTGTTTATATGTGTAGGTACCGGTATGTGTTCTGTTGTCATATATTTCTATTTAATTTTATATGTCAGTCCTCCTACAATATATTAAATCTATATAAACAATTAACAATTGAAAACTGATTTTAAAAACTCTGTCTTGGTTGCTGTTTTAAATTTAGAAAGAATAGGGACCAAATATAGCTCCTGAAGAAGTATATTCCATAGTCATGAGGCAAAACAGAAGAAACTCCTTCTTGTACAAATAACTAAACATGTAGTCAGAAGGCATGGTGGCATAGAAGAGGCTACAACTTTGTGTGTGTGTGTGTGTGTGTGTGTGTGTGTGTGTTTGTGTGTGTGTGTGTGTAGATTAGATAGATGATAGATAGATAGATAGATAGATAGATAGATAGATAGATAGATAGATAGATAGATAGATAGATAGATAGATAGATAGATAGATAGATAATGGAGCCTCTCAGTATGGAGGCATCTGAAGAACAATCTGGCTGTAAACTATTTAGGATTATCGCCAACAGTTGAAATTGTGTCCCAAAAGTAATTGACAGTGATTTGCAAACGATATGCCACATTTCACACTAAGTACAATTTCCAGATTAATTTTGAGGGCAGTCTCATAGAAAGCATATTATAGTAATAAAGATGAGATTTGATTTACTTTATTGGGTAATTCAGTATTTTTTAACTTTGGCAAATTTAAGATGTATGGACTTCAGTTCCCAGAATGAGTTAAGTTATAAGTAGTTTTTGTCCAGATGTTCAAGGTAGCTATCATGGAAATCACTCTTCATTTTATCTCCACAATAAATCTTTGGGTAGATTGGAATGAGAGAGAGTAAATGAACCAGTGGATTTATATATTTGAAAATGGAATTGAACTTGGACCCACCAGTCTTAGACCAACATTTTAAATGTTATAACACATCAACTGGCATTGATAAATATTGACAAATTCAGTCAGTCTAGGAATGGATTGCAGCTGGTACACTAATTGTGCAAATACACAAGTGCCATCTGAATATCAAGAGAATCCCCCAGACTGCAAGCCTGTAATTTGGGGCAAGTATAACCTCATCAAGAATAAGCTAAGTTTCCATTTCAGAGTCCAGTTATTTATTTACCATAGAACATCTATCTTTTCTGGATTTCATTTCAACTTATTTCCTTCATCTAGCCCAGGGGTCTGCAACCTTAAACACTCAAAGAGCCACTTGGGCCCTGGATATTTGTTTCCCACAGAAAACAAAACAACGGGAGCCACAAAACCTGGGTGGGCGTGGCCAACTCGAGAGAGAGAGAGAGAGAGAGAGAGAGAGAGAGAGAGAGAGAGAGAGAGAGAGAGAGAGAGAGAGAGAGAGAGACTGTTGCCAGGGGCGAGTGGGGCAGGAAATGGGCTCCAGGAGGGGGAGAAGACCCAGTCTCCCCCATTGTGAAGCACGCTAGCTTTCACTGTGCTGTGCAAGGCGCTGCAAGAGCAGCGGGCAGGCCATGGAGGGGGTATTTGGTCTCCCCCCCACCCCATGCCAAAGGAAAGCCAGCCAGGCTTCTCCTTCCCTCCTACCCTTCCCCCTGCTCCCTTCTCCCCACTCAATCCTACTTTGGGACAGAGAAGCGCGCGCTGGAAACGCGTGTTGGGGCAACATCGGAGCGCGTCTTCTGACTCTCCAGTGCTCGCCTGCAACTCTCCACGCTTCTCCAGGCCTGGCTTGCTGGGGGGAGAACAGCCCTGATGCCTCTGCTTCCCCCCCCCCACGGCCCCAGCCATCGCTGCCCAGGGAAGGAACAGGAAACAGAAAGTGGCGCGTTTCAAAGGTGGCAAACAGCATTCCGTTGCAAGAGCCGGGCCAGGCCTCTCTGCTGTCCAACTCGCCAATGGGGCCGCTTCTGCCAGCCATCCCCCCCTCCTGCTGGGCTGTTGTGCTTGGTGCTCAGCGAGGGAGGGGAGCGCTTCCGCATGCTGCCCCCTTCTTTCTCTTGGCCCTGCCGATAAGGGAGGAGGAAGGCCAGGCTTGGGGGATGGCCCCCACCTCACAAGATCTGCCCCCGCCATTCTCTCCCAGCCCTCTTTGCTGGCGGCAACAGGAAATGTACCACAATGAAGGCGGAATGCTGTTGCCGCGTAAAGGCAAGTAGAGGGGCGCTTCGCTCCCGCACTAAGGCTCCGGCCATGCCACTGCCATGACAGGATGATGGCTCTTTCATCCCTCTGCCATGACAGGGTGACAGGGAGCCGCAGCAGAGGGCCCAAAGAACCACATGCGGCTCCGGAGCTGCAGGTTGCAGACCCCTGATCTAGCCCATTATTGAAAACTTCACTGTATTCAGAGATCACTTCAGAACTCTGGATAAACTTTCCTGGTGTTTTCATGCAGATATTCAACAACATGAAGAATAGGGAAAACCATGTAGAATTCCAAAGCTAGATGTTGAACCATTTGAACATGGCCTAAGAGAACCAATGCAAAACACTGTCCCATGACTTCATCTTCATTCTCCCAGATAGGATAGAAAGGTATGAAGGTTGATGATGCTGTAAACCAGTGATGGCGAACCTTTTAGACACCAAGTGCCCAAACTGTGTGTGTGTGTTTGCCCAAACTGAAAGGTGTGCGCACATGAACATGCACAGACATGCGTGTGCGCATGCGCGGACATGCAAGCATGCGCAGCAGAGACCCGAAGACCAGCTGGCCAGCGGGAGGTGGGGCATCCCAACACTGGCAGCGCGGCAAGAGGTAAGATCTTTTTCTTTCATGAGCTTCTGTTTCATCGTTTGCAGGGAAACAGAAGCTCACGAAAGAAACGCCATGGAGATCTGACCTGGGGCGACGGCGTGTGTGCCAGCAGAGAGGGCTCTGCATGCCACCTCTGGCACACGTGCCATAGGTTTGCCATCACAGCTGTAAACCATTAAAAGGTCCATAAGATCACATCATTTCCAGGATAAGTCATCCACCTGTGTAAGCAAAGAGTCTCAGTAAATATCTAAAAGTTCAAGGCATATCTGTTCAGTATCATCTAAATGATACCTTTCAGCAACATGGGAAAAGGCAAGTTTTTCCCACTCCCCTCTCCAGCCTTTTTATGCTGCTTGGACTTCCTAGTGAAGACAAAAGGTTAATTCAATGAAACAATCATCTATTGTGTTTCTTTAAAACAAAAATTCCAGAGTGGTAAATAAGCGATAGCTAATGCAGTAAATTATAATCATTTTGCTTTTATATTGTACATTAAAATTGTTCCTCCAGTCCTTCTGTCTTTCTAAATTATAATTTCATCCATGATTAATATTTTTCTTTATTTTAGGGATACCTTTGCTTGCCATACATGGCACTGCAACAGCACCACCTTCTCTCTGATGTAACAATCCGCGGTTTTGTTGCAGGAGCCACCAATATCCTCTTCCGTCAGCAGAAACATCTAAGTGATGCTATTGTAGAGGTGTGTATCCTTTCCTTTATAATTTCTTATAGTAATTACCTCATGGAGCAAAAGACAACTTATGTATTACAAGGTTCTAATTAAAAAGTTTCTTAAATTTTTATAAAATATAATTTAAGATTTTGGAAAGAGATGTCATTTTTATAATCACATGGTGGACAAGTGATGCACTTCCTTATGTGTGTGTTTAAGTGTATGTTTTGCATGCATGCATACATGCGTAGATAAGATTCTGTTTGTAGATAAATTTATCAATAATAGTGAACATGTTTAAAAAATATTTTCAAGACTGCATTTAGTCAATGTTGAAATACCAAATTTAAACTAATGGACCTTTCTAATCAAAGATCTAAAAAAAAAAAGATTGTATTAGGAGCTAATTGACACATTACAAGCCTGTGTATTGTTTCTTAAAGTAAGCTTTCATAACTCCTTGTAAATCATTGAATAGTTAAGTCTCTTGATAGTTACTATTTCTTGGAGAGCTTTTACGTTACCACCAGCTTTCCACTTCTTCGTTTGATAGAATTGGATGTGAGCACAGGAGAATCAGGTTGCAATGAATTTGTGATGCAATCTGAAATCTTTCCATACAAGATGAAAAAGAAAGCTTGCTTACTTTTAGAAATTGGAATAAATAAGTACAAAGGATTGCATATGCTGTTAAACTCAGAAGACAACATAATCATTTACATTACGTTATGTATGTATTTGTGTTCAATAATATAGCACTAGATATTAATTACTTTTGATAAGATAGAAATAACTTACCTATGTTTATGATTAGAGTTTGTGTTAATCGTTTCAATCACCATCTCTACCCCAAAGTTTTTTCACTTTGAATTGTTCTCAATCAGATTGAGGAAGCTCTTGTCCAAGTCCATGATCCAGACCTTAGAAAAGTCTTAAATCCTACAACAGCTGACCTGAGATTTGCAGATTTCTTAGTGAAGCATGTAACTGAAAACAGGGATGATGTCTTCCTGGATGGCACTGGCTGGGAAGGTGGGGATGAATGGATTCGAGCCCAGTTTGGGTCATATCTCCATGCCCTACTTGCTGCTACAATACAGCCAGGTAAGTTCTGGAATATTTTGATCTGTAAATGTAAACAATCTTACAAAATATTTTGTAATTGTCTAGCAGAATCTAGGAAGGGAGGGTTGAAAAAATCCAGAGAGTAGGATATGGCCAGCTTAATTATTGATTGAAAGACATTTCCCTATTAAAAATATTGATCACTTATACATTCCCATGACTAATTAGTCTATCAGTTGCCATCCAAAAAGTTGAATGGATTTTGTATTGTGAAAATGACTTTTTAGAAACTAAATTGATTGGGCACAAACTATGAGTGGCATGGTGTTTTGCTAGTACGAGACATAATACTTCAGTGTTCTGCACAAGTTCATCTCACCTGCCCTTGCAATCTAATCTTCATATTTTTGGCTTCACTGGATTAATCTAGATTTAGTCATGGTTAACACCTCTGGAGTAGAGTAGCTGAAATTGATTAAGTGTGTTATAACTAACTTTTCCACTGATTTCAATGCATCTGTTCTAAATGTTAAGTCTGTATCTAACCATTTCATTTGTACTCCTTACCAGCAAGGGTTTGAAGCTTAAAGAAAAGGGCTATGTTTTCTCTGAGAATAACATAGAATTCACACTAGTAAAAATTGCAGAATTAAAATATCGTTAAAACTCCTTTTAAATAGTCCTATGCTGAGAGGTATTATGCTCAAGATACATGAAAATAAACTGTCTTTAGTTCTTCAAAACCAATTGGATAATTGCAAAACTCTTTTTCTTGGATATTTATATTCTTCTGGATAGAATAATGTGTGATTTGAATTTTGTAAAATAAAAATGATGTGTTTCCTTTATGAGTGAAGATATATTTATGCCTTTGCTTATTACATTCGAGAAATCACTCCAATCCCATTTCTGTTTGGGTAGGGAGTCATCAACAGTAGTCCTTTCAAAGAAGAAACTACTTTTAGTAGCATGTGTCATCCCATAATTTAGAATTAAATTATGAATAGAAATAGAATAGAAAATAGAATTAAATTACGGATATTTTGGGATATGCAGGAAAAAAATATAGTCATAAAAAGAAACTATCAACTTTTTCAAGCAGCTTTGTTCCTTCTTAACTAGATATTTCTGTATCCATCAGTCATATGATGGTTTTATGCTACCAAAGTGAAATAAAATTCTTAATATATTTAAATTCTAAATTCAAGTTGGTTCTGCCTCCTCCCTATTAAAGGAAGATTGCATAGGGAAAAAAATAATCTATCTTCATTCCTGTTTTCTCCGCAAATCTGAGATTGCTCTTCTGTTTCAAAATTAGCCCTTTAGAAATAAACTAGTCTTTCACTGAGCAGAAAATATATATTCTTTTTTTGTTTAAGAACAGAGCACAACCAGTAGATATGCTTATAGGATAGTAAGTATTGCAACCCAGTCACTTTACTCGTTTTATTTGGCAGATAGTGAGAAAATATTGTCTGACTTTGGAACAGCCTTTGTAGCAGCTTGGAAGAATACTCATAATTATAGAGTGTGGAACAGTAATAAACACCCAGCCCTCGCAGAAGTAAATCCTAGGTAAGAGTATATCAATTTATATGGAAACGAGAAAGTGAAAGTGATGGTGATAAACTTGTCATAATTTGGGAGTATATTTGCTTAACATCATTGGTGGTAAAACCTCTCTCTGTTTCTCCTGCTGAGAAAGGTTCTGCAAATATGACAAGTTATTCCTGATTTGTTGGGCTTATGTAATAAGCCAGAAAGTGTTCAACTTCCTTTATCCTTAATAGTACCTAGCCAGTTATTGAAGCAGCAGAAGCAGCATGCCAAGAAAATAATTTAGTTCCTAAGGATAGTAAATACTTAGACTATTGACTCCTAAGAAGAGGAGAGGCAAAATGTTTTAAGGTATCCCTTTTCACATAAAGGTAATGGTTCATAGTTATAACTGAGAAAGTATATGAGATGGTTTGTCAGCTTATCTTTTCTCTCTCTCTCTTTCTTCTGCCCTACCTCACTTTTCAGTCATCCATTCCAAGGACAATATTCTGTTACTGATGTAAAATTAAGATTATCACAGTAAGTATTGCTTATGTTTTTAAACTTATTCACAGTTGAAATGTACGTAGTCTATTGTTCAGTTATGGCAGTATTGGCTTAAAAAGTGAAATGGATTGATCAATGCCCAATATTTTATGAAAATTTTAGAATTTTTTGAAAGCTTATTCAGATACTTCTAAATAGGCATGTAGACCAAGTTTTAAAAATATTTAGAAATAAAAATAATGTTCAAATTCCTGGAAGCATTCTGAGATTGAAACAGCAGTAGATTGAGTTTCAAGCAGTTCCAAAATGGAACAATTTTAGATTCAAAATATTTCAAATTCCAAATACCTTACCATTCTAGTGCTAGTTAACTGCAACATAAATTAATATTTCAACTTACTTATGTTTGATATTCTTAAACATTCATCCTCCTCCTCCTCCTCATCATCATCATCATTTTAGCCATTGTCTATCCACTGCAGAATGAAGGCCACTTCCGCATGTTTCCATCTAATACAGTCCTGAGCTTTCTTTTGCCAGTTGGGCCCATAATTAATGTTATTAAACATTACATACATGAAATTAGCAGAAACCAGTAAGACGGTGCTATTGTATTTCTTAATTTAGTTCTGTTCAGAACAGTGAACGAGGTAAGAAGATTGGAAATGCCATGGTTACCAGTAGTCGAAATGTTGTGCAGACAGGAAGAGCTGTTGGTAAGTGATCCTCTAACTGAAATCAATGTGCTACAAATTCAGTGGCTAGACTATGCATTCCATTAGGCGATGATGAAATTGATATGGTTAATGGCTTAGCATTATATATAAACCCAGCCAACTGAATTTTATTCAGGCTTGCAAACAAGAGATTGGGGTGAACTCTTCATTCCACAATTGCAAAATATCCTTCCCTTGGCCAGCTTTAAAAAAAATTTTTTTGCTGAATTCATATTTTACCAAAAATCTTTTTTAACACAGGAAATTCATGAACCATTTCGGTCCCATATAATATCAACAACCAAACAAACATTCCATAACAAATTAAAATATAAGAAAAAAAGAGTATATTTATATATAGCAAATCAACCACATAGCAAGTCAACCATTTGCTGAGCTTATAGAACAGTGATGGCGAACCTTTTTTTCCTCAGGTGCCAAAAGCGCGTGCGCGTGCGCTATCGCAAGTGCACGCATGCCCACACCCATAATTCAATCCCCCCCCCCCCCCCCCCCCCCCCCCCATGTGCACGTGACCCCCATGCGCTGCCCTGGACCCCGGCTTTTTTTATATATAAAAAGTTTTTTATTTTTTATGGCTCATACAAATACACTAATATAAACCATTAATAAACATTTACCTTATCTTTCCTAAAATTGATACATAAAATATATGATCGGCGTTGCTCTTTTACCATTCCATATATTCCACAACAACCCTTCCCCTCCTTCTCTCCCCTTTTCCCCTTTCTCCCCTTTTCTCTCCTTTCCACTTTCTTCTTTCCTCCTCTCTTCTCCTTCTCTACTTCCCCTTCCCTTCCCCCAGTCCTCCCCTCTACCTCCCTTCCAACCCTCTCTCCTACTCTTATTTCCCCTCCCTTTCTTCCTCTCCTTTCCCCTTTCTCCTTTCCCCTCTCTCTCCTTTCCTCTCTTCTCCCCTCCTCTCCGGAATAACCTATATTTGTCTAATAACACTTTTATTTCCCCCCCCCTTTCCCCCTTTTCATTCACCAGTGTGTCATCTGAGTTTCTATTCCCTTTTTGTCTTTTCTCTCATTTACTCTTTATCCTATCCAATTTATTAATCTCTATTCTTTTATTCATATTCCTTTTCTAACCAATCATAAAATCGTCCCCATGTCTTGAAATACACTGATTCCTCCTTATCTTTTATTCGTAATGTTAATCTATTCATTTCTGCACATTCTAAATTTTTCTTTATTATCTCTCCTTCTACAGGGATTTTCTTTGCTTTCCAGTTTTGTGCAAATACTAGTCTTGCCGCCGTTATTATATGTATAATCAAATATGTATCTTCTTTACCATATTTCTCTGGTAAAATACCCAATAAAAATGTCTCTGGTCTCAATTCTATTCGCTGGCATAGCATCTCCTCTAACCATGTTCGTATTTTAACCCAATAGTTCCTTGCTTCCTTGCACATCCACCACATATGATAATATGATCCTGGTGATTGATGACATTTCCAACATTTAGCTGATTTATCTTTAAACATTTTTGCTAATCTTTCTGGTGGTATGTGCCATCTATAAAACATTTTATACAAATTTTCTTTATATACCGTTGCCATTGTTAATTTATAGTTTCCCATAATTGTTGCCATTTTTCTAATTCAATCATATAACCAAAAATTTTTACCCATGCTATCATTGTTTCTTTTACCACTTCTTCCTCTAATCTAACTTGCAATAAATAATTATATAATTTCTTAATCATTTTTTCATCTGTTCCCATAAGTATCTCATCCAATTCTGACTTTTCCAAATTAAAACCATATTGTCTCGCATGTTTTTCATATCTTGATTGTATTTGCAATTGTGTATACCAGTCTATCTCAATCCCTTGTTTTTCTAATTCTTGCTTTTGTTTTAGTTCTCCCTTTTCTGATAAAATATCCTTATATCTAACTATACTTCTCATATTAATAATATTTGGATGTATCAATGCTTCCATTGTTGAAAGCCACATTGGTATTTTCAAATAGTGCTTTTCTTTCACACTCTCCCACACTATTAACAAACCATTTCTTATATAACGTCTCTGGAAATAACCATGTATCCTGTTCTTCCCATACCATAAAAACGCATGCCAACCTAGTTGCAATTCATGCCCCTCTAAAGTCAATAGTCTTGTGTTTCTCAGTAGAATCCATTCTTTTATCCACGTTAATGCTGCAGCTTGATAATATAATTTCTAACTTGGCAGTCTAAACCCACCTCTAGTTCTAGAGTCTTGTAACATTTTTATATTAATTCTTGCTTTTTTCCGTTTCCATTTGTATTTCCACATTATTTTATTCAAATTCTCAGAGTACTTTTTCTCAAGTTTTATTGGTATTGTTTGGAATACAAACAAGATTCTGGGTAGTATATTCATCTTAATTAACGCTATTCTTCCCATTAGTGATAGTTGTAGTGTTTTCCATTTGTCCTAGTCTATTTCAATTTGGTTTCTCAATTTATAACAATTGTCTTCCTTTATGGTTATACATCTTGAAGTTAGTTGAATGCCCAAGTATTTCACCTTCTTTACTATTTGAATATTTAATTTCTCTGTTATTTTCCTTTTTTGTTTTTCTGTTATATTTTTTACCAAGATTTTTGTCTTGTCCTTGTTGATTTTCAGTCCCACTACTTCTCCATATTCCTCTATTTGTTCAAGTAATTTTGGCCCTGTTTCTATAGGATCTTCCATAATAAACACTAGATCGTCCGCAAATGCTTGTAGTTTATATTCTTCTTTTTTAATTTTCATTCCTTTTATTTCTTTATTTTGCCTTACCTTTCTATTTAAAATCTCTAATGTCAATATGAAAAGCAGTGGAGATAGCGGACAGCCTTGTCTAGTTCCTTTTCTAATATCCACTTTTTCTGTCATATCACCATTTACAATCACCTTTGCCGATCGGTCTTTATATATAGTTTTAACCATATTTATAAATCTATCCCCAAAGTCCATCACTTGCAATTGCATTATCATAAATTTCCAATTCACATTATCAAATGCTTTCTGCACATCTAAAAATAGCAACGCCATCTGTTTCTCTGGATGCGCTTCATAGTATTCCAGTGGATTTAATATAATACGCATAGTATCTCTAATTTGTCTCTTAGGTAAGAATCCATTTTGATCTGAGTGTATAAATTCATTTAACAACCTTTTCAGTCTTTCAGCCCTAATTGATGCAAATATTTTGTAATCCGCATTCAATAGAGAAATTGGTCTATAATTCTTTATCTGTTGTAGATCTGACTCTTCTTTTGGTATAAGAGTTATATACGCCTCCATCCACGAGTTCGGTGTCTTAGCTTCTAATAATAACTCATTAAACACTTGCAACATTATATTAATTAATACATCCTGCAATACTTTATATACCTCTGCTGGTAGTCCATCTGGTCCTGGTGTTTTACCATTCTTTTGTCTTTTAATTCCCTCCATTAATTCCATCACTGATATTCTCTCTTCTAGTGCTTTCTTAAATCTTTCTGGAATCTTTGGTATTTCAGTTTTTTCAAAATATTGTTCTATCTTTTCCTCTGCAACTGTCTCTTGCTGGTATAGTCTTTGATAATATTTCTCAACTATTTTTTTCTCTCCTCATTTTGATAGCATATATTCCCATCTTGATCTAATAATTGATTTATTAATTTCTTTTCTTTCTCCTTTTTCATTTTATATGTCAACCATTGTCCTGGTTTATTTGCGTTTTCAAAAAATTTTTTGCTTTGTTGCTTTTATTTTATTTGCCAGATCTTCATTTTCTATTAAATTCAATTTGTGTTTTTGTAAGTCCATCAAATTCTTAATCTTTTTATTATGTGGATTTTTCTGTAATTCTGTCTCTAGCTTCTTGTACTTCTACAATTTCTTTTGTGTTTGTTTATTCCGTTTTCCTAAGTATGTCATTGTAAGTCCTCTAATATATGCCTTACTGGTATCCCACACATTTTGTAATGATGTATCCTCTTTTTTATTTTCCTTAAAGAAAAGGTCAATTCTTTTTCCATATATTGTTGAAATTCCTTTTCATTTAATATCTTTTGATTCAATGTCCATCTCATTCTTTTCCTTTGCCCCTTCCATATCATTTTTATTGGATTGTGGTCTGCCCATGTACTTGCTTCTATATCAATCTTATGTGTTTTAGCTATTAGTTCTGTTGACATCCTCATCATATCTAATCTTGACCACGACATATGTCTATTTGAATAAAAAGTATACTGCTTTTCTTTCGGGTATCTTCCTCTCCACGCATCCTGCAAACTTAGTTCATCTACCATTGTGAAAAATGTTTTGGGTAAAGTTTTTCTTAACTTCTTGTTCATTTTTGTAGATTTGTAATCTAACTTAGTATTTACAACCGCATTAAAGTCTCCTAATATACATGCATGTATATCCTCATATTCATATTCTATTATTTTTCTATGTAATTTCACATAGAATTCTTCTTGGTTTTCATTTGGAGCATATATCGCCACTAACAATATTTTTTTACAGTTCATTACTATTTCCACCATTAATATTCTTCCTTCCTCGTCCTCAAATATTTGTTTAGATTGTATTGTCTTTTTAATATATAGCGCTACTCCTCTTTTACTTTGGCAAGTGAGCGTTGTATGTAATGCCCCCAATTTTACATGCTCCAAAAAAAAATTGTGCTGTTTTCTAATATGAACTTCTTTCAAGCATATAATTTCTAATTTTAATTTCTCTAATTTATTAAATATTCTTCTTCTTTTTAATTCCCAATTTATTCCGTTTATATTTATTGATATTACTTTTGTTTCTTCTTCCCTG
>QLTV01002679.1:174074-202125 GCA_003457575.1 Thermophis baileyi
GGGAAGGGGAAAAGCGGGAAGCGCTTTTCACCCCCCCCCCCCCGCCAGCTCGTTCGCTGCAGGAAAGAGAGGGCGCTCGGAAGAGCTCGGAGGGCAGGCTCCGTTTCGGTGGGCGATCACTGTCGGTTCGCGTAGTTCAGCGGGGAGGCTACCATAGGGAGACCTATTTGGAGGCACCTAGATGGGGCGAGTCCCGCCTAATTCAGCTGCATTTTTTCCTTTCCAGACCAGCTCCAAGCAAGAGGTGTAGGCGGCAGCGCAAGAGCTGCTGAACTTTGTGCACCTCTTGCTTGGAGCTGGTCTGGAAAGGAAAAAAGGGGCAGGGCTGCTTGTTTTCGGTGGTGGGAAAGAGGAGGAGGCGGCCTCCCACTTGCGGCCGGGATTCTGGAGGAGAACCACGCTCCTCCCTTCGCCAGCCACCGAGAACAAGCAGCGCTGCCGCAGGAGCTGAGTCCGTTCCGAAGGAGCATCCGGTGCCAGGGTAAGAGACGCGCCGGCCTGAAGGGAGGCTTGCCAGGCCCAAAAATGGGCAACGTGTGTGTGTGCGACGCACTTGTGCGGGGGTGGTGGTGTCACAGTCGTATGCGACGGGGGAGTGTGGTGATCGCGCGCGCATTCGCGGGGGGGGTTTTAGGGGGTCGCGTGCGCATGCGTGTCGTGGGCGGGGCGTGTGGGGAGCATTGCATTATGGGTGTGGGCATGCACACGTGTGACCCCTCCGCGCTCCCCCCCTTTTGGCACACGAACCAAAAAAGGTTTGCCATCACTGCCCTATACCATTTCAGACAAATGATTGTCCAACCAAAGTCCAAATCCATGTGCCGATTGCTTCTTCCACCTTAGAAGAGGAGAACTGCGCAAACATTTGGAATAGTTTTGTTGGGGGGGGTGTGGCCTGAGGAAATCAACACCCTATATCCGTGATGGCGAACCTATGGCACACGTGCCACAGAGTGGCACGCGTGCCATATCTGAGGGCACGCGAGATGTTGCCCTATGTCAGTGCGCTAGCCAGCTGATTTTCAGCCTTCTTTTCGGCCATTTTCGCTCTCCCCAGGCTTCAGGAAAGCCTCCTGAAGCCTGGGGATGGCAAAAACAGCCCAACGGGCCAACCGGAAGTTCACTTGTGTGCATCACCCCCAGCCTCCTTTTCACTGTCAGAGGTCTTCAGGAACTTCTTCAGCTTTGGACAGTTGTCTTTCTTTCTTTCATTTCTTCTGCAGCCGGCAAGGCTTTTCTGAAGGCCTCTGCAGCCAATAACAGAGCTCCAGATCGATCCGGAGCTCTGTTATCGGCTAGAGAGGCCTTCAGGAAAGGCCTTTAGAAAAGGCCTCTGCAGCTGATAACAGAGCTCCGGATCGATCCAGAGCTCTGTTATCGGCTACAGAGGCCTTCAGTAAAGCCTTGCCGGCTGCACAAGAAATGGGCCGAGATGTGCGAGGCCTGGTTGCAACTATCTGAAGGTAAGTAGTAAGGCAGCTCCACTTCTGTTTCGTTTCCGAACTTCCGATTGGCCCATTGGGCCATTTTTCGCTGTCCCCAGGCTTCAGGAGGCTTCCCTGAACCCTGGGGAGAGTGAAAAACAGCCCAATGGGCCCACCGGAAGTCCGGATACTTCAGTGAGGCCTGTGCGCATGTGCGGGGGGGGAAGCGCGTGTCTTTCAGCAATTTGTCTCCTTGCAGTTCTAGCTTCACTTTCATTTTAGCAGGTGGGCCTGCCTGCAGCCTCTCAGCTGATGGTCGGGAGGCCGATAATCAGTTGCTTCTGCTTAATCAGGTTCTGCGCTGTTTGCTGCAAGGAGGTAAATTGCTGGGAGACAGAGGCCAAAGGGTGGGGGTGGCTGGGTGGGGCTACATTCGGTGTATAAGACACACCCAAGTTTTCACCCTCTTTTTGGGAGTAAAAAGGTGCGTCTTATACTCCGAAAAATACGGTACATGTGAATAAAATGAGACACTCATGCTTTATTCTACAGATAGGAAAAAATGTGAAAATAAAAGTTGCATGTAAAAGGAGTAACTCTGCAATCTTTATGCCATGAAATCTTCAGTTTCTGAATACATTATATGCATCCAATCTTTCTGTATGAGCAAATGATCAAGGACAGATAATAGAAGTATTTAATGGATATTATGAACAACATGTTGATGCTACATCTGCACGAACAGGTTAGGATCAGACTTTATGGTCTCTTGCTATTTTGAAGTATTTTTGTTTTAGGCACTGGGACTTGACTGTAAAATTATATATTTGCAACATACACAACAGATAACTGATTTTAGTTTTTAAAACTTTTTTCAAGCATTTAGAAATATGTATCACGTTACAAAATGAAATAAATACTTAAACCTTTCATCTAATTTATAAGTCATTAGAATCACAAAATTAACTTCTAGACAAACATAATTGTCCAATCATGAGTTAACTGAAGTGAAACATACTAAAAATTAGTTGAAAGCAACCCATTATCAGTTCTAAAAGAATATGTGTATATTGGATGAAAAAAGAATATGCTTATGTTCAAGAAAGACTATTAATGTATATGCTTATTTTAGCCTAACAAAATAAAGTATTCTTATTTTTTTAAGATATCTGAAGACGTTATTTCAATAATATACTGGAACAAAATATGGCACATAGATTTCAGTACAAGCCTAGTTATTTTTGATATGTAGAAACATTAGGAGCAGATTTCACATGAATTATTAATAGCGCTAAAAGCTTCTGAACTGATAAAAGTTTGAGATTTGTGTTATGAAGATAACAAAAAATAGAAAAAAGTGAACAGCTAAAAATGCTTTACACTTTACCATCTCTAATGCTGTTCTGAAGATACAGATTTTAATATCCCCCCCAAAAAATTCTATTGAACATGATGGTATAGCTAATGGAAAATGCTTATTTTGCCTATGGAATGAGGATTAAAAAAACACCAAGTCCACAAAACATTTTAAATCTTATTTTACGGTATCCTCTAGGCAATTTAGAAAATATCTGTTTTATCTCTTATCTTGCTATTACCTTGGTAGCTCACTCTACTATAGCCTGAATTACCATTTAAGTGTTAATCATGGTTTCAAATTTTTCTTACACATATTTGTGTAAGTTCCAGGTGCACATTTTTTTAAAAAAATGTATCCCATTTTTCAGTACAAATGCACCATAAAATTTCCATAAAAATAATCTTAATTGTATATACACTTTACAAGTTTATGAAGCCAAATGTTAGCTTCTAAAGCCCAGGTAAGCCACAAAGGACTAAGAATAGCAAAGTAGATGGGCCTAATCACACAGGCAGAACTGCTTTGGAAAGTATTTTTAAAAAATGGATGTACCTCTTTTGAGTTTACATACTATAGCTTTGTTGTTTTGTTCAAAATGGTGAGACACTCGAGTTACGTTACCATGATCAGATGCTCTCAGGTTTGCAAAAAGATAACATACCTGTATGCAACCAGATCCTTGTCTAATAATTTTTCAAACTCTTTTGAGCTGAGGAATCTGGTGGGGTTTTTTTTTAAAGCTATAATCCCTGATCAAGAGCCAAAGCTCTAATGAAAGAAAATTGGCAGCATCCTCTTCACAGTAGTCTCTTACAAAATCCTATGAAGTTGTCATAGAGCCCTGTGGTTCTTCGTAAAACTTTCTGAAAGCCTTGCTCAAATATGTTTGCTGACCTATCTTGTTCAAGTATCTAGTCTGGTTTTTAGTGGAAAAAAGTGATAATTTTAACAGCAAAAATGAAGTGTGGCTTAATAAACTATTTTAAAAATAAATAATTTTTACAAAGTTTCATTATGAAAATTGACAAAACAATTAAAGAGTTTTCCTCAGAATATTAGATGTTACATGTTTTCTTTTAAATTTAAGATTTCAATTTTTTTATATATACAATGCCTTCTCATGAATTTGAGTACAGATTAGCATAATCTCAATGCCTCCCTTTCCAGAGACAATTTTATATTTTCACAGGGACAAAAGGAGCCCAAATTAAAAAACAAAAAGATCAGCATTTAATACTTTAAATCAAATGCTTCTTAAAGGGAACTATTCTAATCCAACACCAGCATGCTCAAGTATAATATACCTACTTTATACACAAATTTCTGTGGCCATATATTGTAACTTCTGCCATTCCTCTTTTTAATCTAAATCTCTTTAGTTGGTTTTTTGTTTTGTTTTTATTTTTCAAGCAGCAAGCTTTAGTTTTGATTGGCTTATCACAAACTGACATCTATTCAATGGTCATGAAAAAGTATGCTAATTAATTAGTGGTATATTTAATCACAAGACTGAAGGTTTTGCTACAGCATTCTATCCTAACCAAAATGGATAATTTCAAAAATATAAAGTTTTAATAAGCTCTTGAAGAATGAGTAATTGACTCAGAAAAAGGAGCAATAAGAAAGATAGGTTCTGAATGCTTCTTATTCCATTTTCGAAATTGGCTGATACAATCATATAATTTCTATGATTTGGGCTGAATGTCAGTTTTCTAGTTTGCAGAGACTATTTTGCCACAAAGCACTATAAGAACTATTCTAAAGATTAAAGAAAATATAGATATTGTCTAGAAAAAAAGAAAGCA
This sequence comes from Thermophis baileyi, assembly GCA_003457575.1. Lineage (NCBI taxonomy): Eukaryota > Metazoa > Chordata > Lepidosauria > Squamata > Dipsadidae > Thermophis > Thermophis baileyi. The sequence continues at coordinate 178,664 of QLTV01002679.1, forward strand.
AAAAGCAGGTGTAAGAAATCCCAGGGGACAAAAATAAATAGCTGGAGGCAAACAGAAAGATTCAGTTTACTGCTTGACTGTATTTACATTAGTGTGATTTTATGTAATAAGACTGTGAATACTGTCTATGAAGGCCTGTGTGTTAAAAGCCTGCGTGGTCTTTAACACATAGGGCTTTTACCACATTTTTTTCTTCTGTCTTCAAACATTTGTTTACCTCCAAACAGAAAGAAATAATAGAAGTCACTTGCTCATATCTTTTTCAGATTTTTCTGAACAGCTGAATCTACTACTGTAAGTATTAATATTTTAAACAGCAATTTTAAAAACTGTTGTTTTAATCATACTTCAATAACTCCAGATAAATACACAGACATGTGAGGGGGGAAAAGAACAAACTGATTCTTTTTAATAAATTAATATCATTCAAAATACAGTGCCAGAACATGATGCAGCTGAACATGCTAGTATGATCCATCATGAAGTATCTGGTCTCATGTGAGATTGGTGGTGCCTTACTTCTGCTAGTGGTTCCTGGGATTAATGCCAGAGCAGCATAAGACAACCACTCCTCTGCACAAAGTATTCCTGAACAAAATTTCTCTCCCCCAACCCCACAGGAAAAAATAAAAGAGACAAACAATGTAAGGATATTTTTACAAAGACATACTACAGTAATATAAATTAACAAAAATAAAGACGTGGTTAATTCACACTATACTTTTGTTTATACTGGGGTAGGAGAAAATAAGCAGCAGGAACTAATATTTATGAGCCAATGTTTCCAAAATACAGAACATGGAGCTATTTACTGATCAAAAGCTCCACAGAGACCCGCACTACGAAGGGCTAGCAATTCTTACTGCAAGCCCAGCAATGTCAGTTCACACCTGGTAAACTACCAGCTGCTCGGAAGACCTGTATTCTAAATAAACAGGTATAAGTTAGTGAAAATACATGCACCTAGTCATCAGCATCAGCATCATCTAGCTCGACTGAACCTGCAGTCATGTTGCCCTGCATATCACCATAAAATGGAAGATCTACCCTTCCTACCACAGGTAGATCCATGGGATTTTATTCTTTTACATGGTATTATTACACCAATACAGCTGTGTGTATTGAGTGCAGCATGTTTCATTCAGCTACAACAATCTATATAACTAGCACATACAGATATTTCCAGAACTCATTTAAATATAACGAAAGTATTTTGAGCAATTAATACAACATTCTAGAAATAGAAGCTGCTTTGTGAAAAGTTCCAGAACTCACTGTTTCACAGGACTAAAAATTTAGACAATAAGCAGAGGATTTAAGCTTGAAATATATAGATAATACATATAATCATGATACATATATGATCATATACAAACACGTGTGTGTGGGAGAGAGATTCCATCAACTATCAGAGGGACTAAGATTATGGAAGCATATCTAGTAAGAATTTTTACTGATTTAAACTCAATGGCCACAAAAAAATTAGGCATACATACAAGACAACTTAACATTTCATTTTGCAGCTCTAGTCTCTCAAATACAATGTTCATTAGTTATAGGCATGCAGTCTCTGAATAAGGAAGCTATACAGGTGGCAGTGGAACATCCTCCTCAATTTCAAACTCATCATCCGTATAAGGAAAAACTAGGTATGATGGAGGTTTCCATGTGGATTCTTCAAGACAAGATGGATATAGTTTTCCCACAGTGCATCGGAAATCTTTTCCCAAATCCCAGAGTACCCGCTCAGATATATCCTGTCGCAAAAACCAACGATCAAGTTCCATGTCATATTGGTATGTAGCATACTTGGCTCTTTCATGCATATGCGTTTCTCGTACAAAGATACACAATGAGTTAGAAATCACAACAGCTCTGACACAGGGATCAGAATACCGCTTGGCAGGAATTTTGGCTGTCATTTGCCATTCATTTTTATTCACATCATAAACTTCCACTGCTAGGGAAGGTCCAGTTACAGTCCGAGGACGTAATCCTATACCAAGATTGCCACCAACATGCAAGCCTCCAATATAAAATATTTTATCCCCAAAAGCAGCAGCTGAAGCAAAGCATCTATTAGTTTGTCTTGTAGCCATTTCAACCCAAGCATCTGATCTGGGGAAGTAACAATACATCAAATTGTGTGCCATTACATAAATGCAATTATGAACAGCAACGGCTGTACTCCACTGCCAAGCACAGGGCAGAGGGCTTACCATGGTCCATTCATCTTTCTCAGTATCATATCTTTCCACAGTTCTTCTATCAAGTTCTCCACCAACACTGTCTCCACCAATTGCATAGATAAGGCCTTCACAGAAAACAAGAGATGGCTTTATACGAACAAATAGCATTGGACTCTTTGGAAACCATGTATTTTGCTGGGCATCAAACCAGTAGAAACAATTCACAGTACGGAAGGCAAATTGAAATTTGCTAGTTTTACCGTAGTTGATTTTTGTACTTTTCAGTGGGATTTGCCCACCTGCTATATAAATATCATTATCAGGAGTTACAAGTGTCCCAACTTTATGGAGATCAGCAGGAGGACTGCAGAGTTTGTAAACTTTTTCAGCCTGTGGGCTGTAACATACTGAAGAGTAAAGATTACCAGGACTTTCAGCAGCAGCTTCAATGAAGATCATCATCTCCTCTTTAGTCATTCCAAGTCTTGGTTTAAAAAACTTCGGCATAGATTTATACAACCCTTGAACCACTACTGATTTATCATTTGGTGGTAAGCCTTGAAACCAAGCTCGTTGTGTAACTTCAGAAAGTGCATCAATTCTTATTTGGCTAAGAACTGATGACAAATACTGTGATCGGGATTCTGTATTATACTCCAGCCACAACATAGCAGCTTCACGAACTGTCTCTTCTTTTTCCACATTTAAATTGTCACTGCTCAAAATATCTATCAACAGATCATGTGAGAGCTGCATGAAAGCCTCTTGGTGGTATACAACTGTAAACTTGTGTTCTACCATTCTTTTAGCACTCTGTTTTAACTCCTCACAGCTAAAAAGATCAGCAAAACTCAAAAGCCGCACACAGTTTTCAGCATTAATTTTTTTAATTAAATATTCCCTACACTGATGTAACACGTCATCGACCTGCAATTAAAAAAATATATACATGAGAAGTGATCAAAACATTTTCATCATCTTCATACTTGTGGTTAATGATGAAAAAATGGAATGTAATAATCTTCCTTAATTTCTATTCTCTGTTATATACCAAAATATTGGATATCACATATTAATCTAGGACTGTTTACTGCTAGCGGATTATGGAAAGAGAAACTATCAAAATTTTCTTCTGAGACCAAATTGATTACTAGGAAGTAATAATACTGTGCAAAGTATCTAAAAGGAACTTCACAAAGTATATTGTGAAATACAAGCAAAACACCCTTTCCTGAACTGTTACAGGAGATCTGTGCTCATGTCTATATAATGATTTACTTCCAGTCCCACTGAACAACCAGAGGAAACCTTCAAAGAAGCTATATTGAGATTGCTGAAGAACATGGTTGCTTTTACACTTTGAGGTGTGCTTCAATATATCCCAGTTGTGCTTTCTAAAGTCTGACTTCACTTCAGTGAATGCCTTCCACTGCTCTAGTGAATAGGACTGTGCAGATGCTGCTCCTGATCTGCATACAGGTACGTGTATGTTCACTTTGCTTTGATGGGAAAACAATGAAGCCTGGAAAACCACACAGCTGCTTTAAAACAAAAGAATCTCATACACATTTCTGCACATTCTAAAAATCTCTTTCCAAGAGCTGAACCTTAGAGTTCTTATCTTTACTCAAACTATCGAAATTAATACAAGAATGTCTACTCTTTTATGAAATTTTAGCTGGTCACAATGAATTTCTGTACCAACAATGGTATTTTCCACTATGCATTTTTATTACTGAAAAGGCTATTAACATTTCAGTAAGCAATATTTTTCTATTATCTCTGTATTAACAGGAGAAAAGGAGATGTCATGACATTTTACTGTGAGTCATAGGTATCTAAATCTACACAATAATTATTTGTTTAAACAGAAGGGTAGTACAGTAGAACCTCTGGTCACGACCATAATTTGTTCCATAACTTTGGTCGCAAACTGATTTGGTCGTGACCCGAACCTAATTTTGGAAATTTGGCGCTTACAAAAAAAATGGCGCGGAACGAGAAATCGGCTGCAAAAAAAAAATATTGTGAATTTTTTGGTCAGAACCCGATTTGGTCGTGGTCAGAAGCGTTCGTGACCAGAGGTTCTACTGTAGTTGGAATTTCAAGAGTTGTTTCCATTTTTTCCTACTGATCTTGCAGGTTACTTTATTGTTAAGTACAGTATTCAATTTTATTAAAGGTATAACTTAGGAAAACATGTGTTAGAAAAGTTAGTATAAAACAATCTTACCTGTAGGAAACAAGCTGTTTCATAAAGCTGTTCAACTGTTGTGTCATTTATTGCCAAATTACCCGTATAAGCATAAGTTATTATGATCTGAAAAGTGACTGCATCCACATTCCTCAGATGAATATGTGTTTGCTTGCTTTCACTCAACCCGCTCATAAACATTGCCCTGGATGATAAAAAATAATATTGTAACCAACCCTAGTTCCTATCTAATTGCTCCAGTATTCTAAAAATTGTTTGTGGATAGCATTCAATATAATGAATATCTTGTAAAATTCAAAATGTATATTCCAAGTTGTACTGCTTCATGAAAATTAATCATACTTTAGAAAGTCACTATAATATCCATATACCACCCATTTTCACTCTGATTTAGAAATGTTAGCATTCAACACTACACACTATTTTCAATGCTAAAATAGAAAAATGCTTCTATTGTTTTCCCTGGACTATCAAAAATTAATTACAGGTAGTCCTCAACTTACAACAGTTCATTTAGTGACCGTTCAAAGTTACAACAGCACTGGAAAAAGTAACTCATGACCATTTTTCACACTTATCATTGCAGCATCACAAAGTCATGTAATCAAAATTCAGACGCTTGGAAACTGACTCATATTTATGATGGTTGCAGTTTCAGGATCATATGATTACCTTTTTCGACCCTCTGACAAGCGAAGTCAATGAGGAAGCCAGATTCACTTAATAACCATGCTACTAACTTAACAACTGCAGTGATTCACTTAACAATTTTGCCAAGAAAGGTCGTAAAATTAGGCAAAATTCACTTACCAAATTGTCTTACTTAATAACAGAAATTTTGGGCTCCTTTGTAGTCATAAGTTGAAGACTATCTATATAAAGAGCTGTTCAATTTTGTTCATATTAGTTCATATTATATTTCTGACTTTTGTTTAGAAAGCTAGAATCTGTTGACTCCTTCCCAAGATGGCTGCTGAAGAGTAACAGCTTTCTTTCTATTACTCATGATCTGCTGTGTTTGCTGCCAGAGCTGATTTTTTTGGCAGCCTTGCCCCCTGGATTAGAATGGGGCCACTTAGGAATGATCGAAGATGACTTTTGAATGGATGTGGACCCACCCAGAAGGGGGAATCTTGATGACTGCAGCTCCTTGAGGGAGCAGCTGGAAAATCAATAGTCTTTTTTACATCTCTTTCTACCAGCAGAAAGTTTTCTTAAGCATGCCTGGGATTTTTAACTTCACATTTGTGAAAATCTTTGTTATCTTTAAAGGTTAATTGGTTGGCTGAATGCTGATTTATTTCAACCCCTGCTGGATTCCATCTGGGTTGAGGGTTTTTTGCTTTCTTTTTTTATTTGACTGCTCTTATCAATTTTTTCTTTTCCATATGGAAATACAACACATGTCTCTGGATTTGTATTTTATTAACCTGAAAAAAGTTTTGGGACCAAAATAGTCAGAAATTATCTTTGCAGTTTTTCTTTGCTTGTTCTCTGCTTTATTTAGCCACTCCATTGAGCAACAATTACAGAGAGAAGGAAGCTGACACAGGGAAGGGGAGTCAGAGACTGTAACACATGCAATCTTTGGCTGATTTTTTTTTTCTAAATGTTTTGATGAACTCATAAAGATTGTGGAAAACATTCTGAAGAAACCGACCCTAAATACTTTAAACCCACAAAAAGAACTTGTTTTAAAAGTAGCAGCCTTGGGGCAAAAAATAATAGACTCAGAAGCAACAAAGACTGTGGAAAACTTTCCGAATGAATGTAATTTCCCAGCAGTAAAACGGTAGGGAAGAAATATAGACTTAGAAATAACAGAGTCGACTTCATACACCTTCCTGAACCTCAACATTGTGCTTTTATATAATAGCAGAGAACTCTCTGGGTGGCAAGAGAGTGGCAAAAGGTTTTTTTTAAAGGGGTTTGAAAGAGAATGGGAAATTGATGTATTATATTTAATTGAGGAACAATCTTATCTGAGGTTTTTTGGGGAAGATACATTGGCTTTATAGATTGGACTTACTGTATTCAATCAATCAGAAATTGATAAAAGAGGGTATAAAGAAAGAAACGTGGATATTTGATCCGGGACCGATTAGAGTTATTTGAGATGATTTGGGATTAAAGCCATGGTAAATTTTCTACGAGTTGATTACAATAACAGTTTTTTAACAGAGGGTTTTAGAATTTCAATCTTGTTTTTCTCTTATTATTGTTAATTTTTATTAGGTTTATAATTTTATATAATATATTGTTTTTCCTGTTAACCATTTTGTTATTAATATAGTATACAGATGACTGGCTAACAATCTGACAACAGATTTAGTAGTTTAAATTCTTTTCACCTATTTTGAAAGGAATGGGAAACTAACATTGATGTATTATATTAATCAGCATTCAACTAAGGAAAATATGTGCTAGTCTTTTCTTGTTTTTAGAGCCGAGGTGGCGCAGTGGTTAGAGTGCAGTACTGCAGGCTACTTCAGCTGACTGTTCAGCAGTTCAGCGGTTCAAATCTCACCGGCTCAAGGTTGACTCAGCCTTCCATCCTTCCGAGGTGGGTAAAATGAGGACCCAGATTGTTGGGGGCAATATGCTGACTCTGTGAACCGCTTAGAGAGTGCTGTAAAGCACTGTAAAGCGGTATATAAGTCTAAGTGCTATTGCTATTGCTATTTTAAGATACTTTTGCATTTCAATGTCTTCTTTATTGTGGTTTTTATTCTTTTAAATATTTCGGCAGTTTATATTTTAACTTTCTTTGAATAAACTAAAAATTTGTCTGGAAAAAAAAAGGTAGAATCTGTTTTACCAGAGATACTTTGCCTAGTTTCCTCTACAAGAAGCAAGCCATAGAAGAAAAACATTCTATCCCAATATCTTGCAAATCAATGCAGAATATATGGACCAAGCTTTAGCCTTAGCTAACATTGCAGCTATTTCATAACGAAGTTTATCAAGTAACTTTACAGTTATCTTGTACAGTTCCCTATGATTGGAAGGAGGACCCATATCGATGCAAAATATTATACAAAATTATTAGGCATGCAGGTGGATAAGCTTTAAGCACCATCTAACTATATATTATATAATCTCAGGGTATGCAGAATGTCCTTTTAAATGGTGATGGGGTTAGAATGCAGTATTTCAGGCAAACTCTGCCCACAGCCTGGAGTTTGATCATGGTGGGGCTCAAGGCTGACTCAACCTTCCATCCTTCTGAGGTCAGTAAAGTCAGGATCCAGATTGTTGGGGCAAAATGCAAATAATATTTACATTGTAAACTGCCCAGTGAAAGCTATAAAGCACTATGGAGCAGTATGCAAGACTAAATGATATTGCTATAGCTATTAATATACTTCAGAGAATACTAATCTTCACAATTCATGGATATAAATGTTTTACATTGTATTAATGGTATCCCATTCTAGTTCAAATAAGGGAATCTGTTGTCAAGTCTGTTTTCAACCTTAGAATTGGCCTCGTCTTCATGTTTCCTAATTCTTGTTTCTACTGATCAGCTGTCCTTCTAAAACATTTTATATCCCTAGTCAATATATGTTTTCCATTTCAATTTGTCTATAGATTTAAGATTTACCATTTTGAGATTTCTTTTAGTTAAACACTACTGTTTTCTTCATTTATAACAGAAACAATGCCTTATAGTTGTATGCCATCTCAAGAGATTCCAGAGATCTCCAAAACCTGTTACTAAATTGTAATTTTAACATGACAGAGGGAAAACATTATTAAATATATTACTAGAGAATAGCAATAGCACTTAGACTTATATATTGCTTCACAAAGCAATATATACAGCCCTCTCTAAGCAGTTTACAGAGTCAGCATATTGGGTCCTGGGTCCTCATTTTACCGACTTCGGAAGGATGGAAGGCTGAGTCAAACTTGAGCTGGTGAGGATCAAACCCCTGGCAGTCAGCAGAATTAATTTGCAATACTGCATTCTAATCACTGAACCACAGCTCATTAACTTATTAACTATATTTTAATTAAAACCAAAATAAATTTAATGTCAGCTCCAAATATTATTTTATATTTACAGCCCAGATGTGAATCCAAGGAAAAATGCAACACTAATTTTAAAATAAACTGCCCACCAAATTCATGAGTTGTTTCTGAGACAAGTCAGATATAAGTCAATAATTAAATATATCACATAAAAGTGGCATAGGATTGCAGCAAAATGCTTTATTTATACACATTTCATTTGTCCAATAAAAAAGGTAAAGTTGAGCTGGAAAGATAGATAACATAATGGATGGACAAATTTGAGGAATTGTTGGCTGCAATGTCGCCAATTTTCTTCTGAGAGGATGTATAAGATGCTTTGAAATTCCAAGGATGCACAGGGATTCCAAAAATTTGCCTATTCCTCCCTCAATATATGACTATGTTCAAATAAACCTCATGTATTTGATGTCCATTTTTATCTTCCACATTGTGAATAACCCTGAAACACTTAACATGCATTATTAGTTCAATTCTTCCATATTTGTTAACCTGAGTTTAAACTGTATAATAATTTAGTACTTCATTTATTTCAAGTTAGTGATAGAATGCACTTAATAAATTATACTATTCAGACATATTTTGGATACATATTTCTTGGGAAAAATAGCATTACTATAAATACGTACCTGAAGTAAGAGCTGCATGTAGCAAGAACCATCTTATGACATGGGAATTCAGTGCCCTCGACAATTAAAACAATGTCAGTTAGCAATTGCTGTTCATAGAATGATTTTAACTGTTCTAACAAAGCGACAGCATAGTCAGTGTTGATCTGTATTCCTTCATGGGTAGACATGACTGCATTCCATTTAATATCTCCAAGACAAGATTAGAGAAAGTCAGTTGATTTCAGAAGAGATCAAGCTACCTTTCCTGAATAATTAAGAACTCTAGAGAGTACTGTTTGAAGTGTTGTTAAGCTTTCTTAACACCCTTATGGGTAATAGATTGGCCTGCTGAATTGAGAATGCTTCATATTTTGACCCATTCCTAGAGTGTAATACATTGACCTGATGTCCATATGTTCTCCTGAGACTTTCAAAAATAACTGACAAGTTCCTGTTGAGATCTCCAATGATGCAGCACATGGGCAAACAAACGGAATTTGTGAGGTAGATTTTCTTGAACCATCTCTTAACAATGACTTGCAACTAGAAGGGGACAAAAAATCATGTCAGAGATTTTTTTTCTAAGCCAATCAACTATGATTTTGCCTGAAATAGTGTCTGGTATACCACTTTCTACAATTATCTGTTTGTTTTATGATGAACAGGAGCAGAGGAAGTTCAATACTTTCTCGAGATCAATTCATTAGGAACATGGACAACTACAATTGAGATACTAAATAAGCAGTACATAGTATATAAAAGCAATCAGCATTTCCTTTAATTTCACTGGAAAAATATTCTAAACACTGATTTAAGGTTATTCTTAAAAAATGTAAACTGATCAAAACTTCAACAGAGAGATCATTTGATTTAAAATCAAATATTAATCTAAAGTCATAAAATGGAAAGCTAACTGTCTAGTTTCACATATTTAACATTCGAAAATTTTAACTGAGGAAGGACTACATTTCAGTGATTCAGTATCACATTAAATAGCAATAGCAATAGCACTTAGACTTATATACCGCTTCATAGTGCTTTTACAGCCCTCTCTAAGCGGTTTACAGAGTCAGCATATTGCCCCCAACAATCTGGGTCCTCAAATTTGACAAAACATCATCAATATTCCTTGCAAAATATAATCTACTATTTATTGTAAAAAAAATTGTGTGGTCATGTCTGCCCTTTCCAGAACCTGCTAGGACATATCTGTGATTTATAACATATAGGTATATCAAATAGCAAATAAAATTTAGCCTGAATCACTGTTCATTCCCAGTAAATAAAAGTAGATATTAAAGGCATGTAGAACAAATAGGGGTGCTTTTGGCATCCCTTAAGTACGGTATTACATTGCAAAGCAGAAGTTTTCCAACAGTTTGGAGACGTTTCAACATGATAAACCTATCTTTCTCTCTTCACCACAAAGAAAAATGATGCCATAAGTTTTAGTACCAAAATCAACTGAGATATTCATGAAAATTAACAGCTACTCACAAGGACAGCCAAGCCAATTCAATTCAAAAACAAAATTTGAAGTTAGATTGAAATGGATCTAACTAGTGCATTTGAGTCAGTGTAGATAATTCATTTTCATTTCCTCATTCATTTTCTCCAAGAATACAATATCTGATATTATATAATTAGCCAAATACACAGATATTGAAAAGATTTTTCAAGTATGAATATGCAATTATTTCCTTGAGGGCCTCTCTATCCAGTCATCTTTCATTTGAGTATCAAGTAAAAAAAAACAATCACAAGCTGTCATGAACATAGGCAATTATTTATGTAAAATTTCTTTCCAAATCTTAAGAGATAAAATAAACCCATACCATTTTTAGTGTAGAAAATGAATGAGAAAACATTTGCAGCATAATAGCACTTAGCAATAGCACTTAGACTTATATACCGCTTTACAGTGCTTTACAGCCCTCTCTAAGTGGTTTACAGAGTCAGCATATTGCCCCCAACAATTTGGGTCCTCATTTTACCCACCTCGGAAGGATGGAAGGCTGAGTCAACCTTGAGCCTGGTGAGATTTGAACTGCCAAATTGCAATCAGCCGGCAGTCAGCAGAAGTAGCTTGCAGTACTGCACTCTAACCACTGCGTCACCATGGTTCATAATTGGAATTTTAAATCAAAATGAATATAATTTATTTTGTCTACCCTGTTATAAAAACCTATTGAATTACTTGGAAGTAACTACCCTTTGGCCACCCTTGCAAGTTACATGTTATGAGAAAAAAAATGGAAGTGCTATGTGCAATACTTTCAGCTAACAAAGATATTTTAAAAAATCAATAAATAAATGTACAGTGGACTTCACCAACTGATTTTAGCAGACCTCCAAAATGTTTAACTTTGTTGGAAGCCAGTTTAAAAGAGAGCTTTCAGGTCACAGCAGGACAAATTGGGTACAGCAACACTAAGAATATAGTGATAGAAGAAAATACAGAGCCAGAGAATCATGTACAGGCAACTTGTTTTATCCATCCACATTCTCTGATAGGCATCTGAACTTTCTTAAGATAGCATAGATTCTTTAAATGGCCTTAATTATTTTTTTAATACTTCAGCTAATCCCAATTTATTTAAATCCAATGAAGACTTGACAATCAAGCCAGAGCTTATTTTAATTCTACTCATTCTCCTTGTATATTTCTCTCAATGCATATACAATGGGCTTACTCACAGGCACCTGTGAACAATACTGTAATGAGGAGTCCAACTAAGCTTGGTTGTTTTCTTGCAGATGTTTCATTACCCATACTAGCACTGATTATGTATGCACTGATGCGCACGTGCACGCTGGCCAACTGGTCTTCGGGTTTCTGGCATGTGCATGCGCACTGGCCAGCTGGTCTTCGCACGCGCCGGAGCGCTGGAAACCCAAAGACCAGCTGGCCGGTGCGCATGCCTACAGAGAGGGCTCTGCGTGCCACCTCTGGCACGCGTGCCATAGGTTCGCCATCAAGGGCCTATGTAATCAAGATTAACATTTATGACGTTCTGGGAAGGTGAAGCATTATGAAAATAATCAGCCCTACTATGTGGAATCACTTTGAATAATAACTCCCCTCAATAATTTACTCATTGAAAAATTCTATTGCCAAAATGATCAGTCCTTATTTTTCCATCTAGAGCCAGGGGTTGGCCGAGACATGCATTTTATAAATGCATTTTACCATACACCCCCAAAATAGCCATCTTCAATCATCCTCTTTGGCACAAGGCAGGCTAAGCCTTGTTTTGACACTAGGCAGCAAAGACACTATGAGTACCAAGACTGTGCATGCTTCACAAATGATTCAGAAAAATGATTCAGACTTTCTCTGCTCCTGAATAAAACAGCCCAACTTTGTTCAAGCCTGAAAAAAGTTACGGTTTTAAGGATTGCTTTTATGAAATGTAGCACTTTTTTCAGGACGGATGGAAGACTGAAAAATGCTGAGCTGCTTTTATAAAAGACAAAGAAGCAACAACACTGAGGCTATGAGATTCTGAAAGGAAAAAGATCCTTTGGAGCACACTGAGACAATTATAGAGCAACCCCTTAAACCAGCTACATCTTTTCCTAAGATTGTACAGCTGCCCTCTGTAGTACACTGAAGAGAATAATCATTTGGTTTAAGGCATTTCTAACGGTTGCTCTTTAAAAACTTTAAATGCTGCACAGTCAGGGTGGATATGATTTAAATCAAGTCAATTTAAATCACGATGTAAATCACTAGTAAAAAGGCTTGATTTAAATCAACTCAATTTAAATCATAATTTTTAAAGAGCAACTGTCATCTCTGTCCCGCAGCATCTCCTCCTCTGACCCGCTGTTGACTCACTGACAGTCCCATTCACTTTCATGGGATGGCTGGTGATGTGGCAGTGACACAACAAGGTGAGGGACGTGGCGGGCAGCCTGTGAGTGGATGCCTGCTAACAGGTGCTGCCATGATGGATCTGAAATGACAGGTGCTCTTTAAATGTAAGGACTCATTCTTGCTGGTAGTTAGAATCTTTAATATTATTATTTGCAAACAAAATGAAGGTTTCCTATTTGGCTTGCAGAGCTTGGATTCATCAAAATGAAGGTTTCCTATTTAGCTTGCAGAGCTTGGATTCATTTAATGAGTTTACCAAAAAATGTAAATATTGCAGAATATACAGTCTCATGCTACATAACTAAGTTCCATTTGATGCTGAATAAACGAAATTATTAATGTATCTTAAATAGAAAACTACCTTTAGATATTTACTCCAAAAGAATTTTATTAAAATAAATTTGATAAAAATCAAAAAAATCCGATTTAAATTTTAAAAAATCTGATTTTTTGGATTTTTTTAAATCAATTTTTATCCACCCTGTGCACAGTCCTAATATCTATGTTTGTTAGCTGTGCCTCTCATTTTTCCTCACTGAGCAAAATTATCTAAATGGTTGAATAATTTTTTTCAGACATTGCCACTAATTCAAAGAAATAAAACCACTAAAGATATTGAGTTAACAGTTTTCCAAACTGCGAACTTGCCTTTTGCATCACACTATTACATTTTTGTTTCACGTTAAAACTTTCCCTTTCTGTAGGACAACTGTTTTTGTAAATGAGCCCATACATAATTTAAAACTGAGTATGAATGTTTTGCTAAATGATAATTTAATTAGACACAGACCACTAGTAAATAGGCCAAAATTAAAAATGATAATTTGCAGACATGGGGGAGGGGGTGGCGGCTTAGAAAGTAAGTAATCATCAAAACTCTTTAACTGTATTTTTGAAATACATTTGCTGTGTTGTTTTTATTCAGTTGTCTGCTTTGTTAGCATTGTTTTTAATTTTATTATCTGCTAATACACTTGTTTTAATAAAAACACAAGCAAGGGTGACAGTAATGCTAAATACTTAGCATTACACAACCTTTACCCTAGAAAAATACTGCACATTTAGAACTTATTTACTATTCCCAGTATAACACTATATAATCTGTCCAATAGTCTCATATCTAATAAACCAATACCGCACTGCATATTAAGTTCTCACTACAGTTTGATTACTTTTGGCCCAAAATTTAAAAAGTAGCTATGCCTAGGTTTAGTGGTTTTATTATTAATTATACTTTGTTTTTTTAATTAACAAACCTTTCCCTTCCCCTAGAGTGGGAAATACCTTTTCTAATCCTATTTGGCATGCAAAATCATTACATAGCCACTGACAAATAAACCCACCCTACCTGCTTTTCTTTTAGGGGGGGGCACTAGGAATTATTCTAACTGCAACTGGGCAAGGTTTTCAGGTGAGCACAGCCAACTTAGTATTTTGCAGAGCAGAATCAAGATACCACTTTCAAAGCAATAAGGTACCCTGACCTATCCATCAGAATGTCATCCTATGGCCAGGCAAATCAAGTTATTCAGCTTCTCTCCTTTCCCGCCCCATGCCACGCATCTCGAAAATCACCTCTGTCACTCTCTCTGGAGCAAAGCACCTTGTGTCAGGGTTTAGCCGCAGTATGACATCGGAAGAAGCCAGGAAATAGCGGAGCTGCTCCCCACAGTAGGATCTCACGTATGTTAGCACCCAGGCTGTTGATGTACCGCCTGCATGATGATAAAACAAGCCGGAGGGCCGGATATATTCACCTGGTCCCCTAAGCGCACACACTTTCACTTCCCTGCCTTGCCCATTCTGCCGCCCCGGCAACCGCCGGATTCCAAGCACACAGCAGAAAAGGTGATTCTCCCAACTTCCTTACCCCACTCAGCGAAAGCCGGTGCTGATCCCCGCACCCATTTCCTCCTTCCTTCAGGCGGTTGCTCGCAGGTCACAGACCGTCTCCGAGAATCGGGGATGGAAATCAAAGAAAGAGAATGAAGAGGCCCCACACCGTCTTCTCCACAACTCTCGCCGAGCAAGGCCTGCAGAAGGGAAAGGTGAGATGACGGAGGAGGGGGGAAAGGGTGGGGGGGGAAGCGAGGTCCCCGCTCCCTCCCCCCAGCTTCCGGCCTGCCTTGTCGCTGCTTCAACCCCACAGCTTCCTCCCGGCCATGGAGGAGGAGGCGGCGGTGGGACTGTTGGGGAAGGGACGCACGGCGACTGCGTGCACCCTCACCTCGTTCTTCCCCCGCCCTAACGTCCGCTCAATACTACCGAACGCGCAAGAAGCACCCTTCAGAGCTCCTCGATCCCAGGCTAGCGCAGACTCCGAACAAGGGAATCAGACGTAGGCGGGAGACGAAGAAATCACCTCCTTGTTAAGGGGTACCTCCGCCTCCGCCTCCCCGCCGCGCTTGCGCACTCTGTCTTCCTTTTCCCCTACACTGGGAAAGCAACTCCTTCGAATAGTGCGCATGTGTGCAACTACTCTTGTACTTTTGGGCGCTTTCTCGAAAAGAAGACTAGTTAAAAATATTTGGGTTATTGCTGCTAGTTCGTCCCTTCCCAAAACGTTTACATCAAACGCGAGACTTAATCGAAGTTTTGCGTTGTACACAACCTGTACTTTCAAATGATACTGGAAGCCTTATTTTTTTTCATGAGGTGTCTCCCTACACTGGAAGCCCGAGGTGTGTCTTTTGCACTGGCAGTTAGGGGTGCTGTCAAACGGGTTGCTGGGGTCCTTTCAATTCTGTACCAGAATCGAAACATTGTTTTATATCATTGTTTGATTTGATTATTCTTCCTCCTAGCGTATTCCCGGAAGTGCAGGGTTCGCTTTTCGGATCATTGAACGTCACTTTGCACAGTCAACTGTGTCTCCAGGGCACAGGCCTGCAGCTTGCATATCTTTGTTGATGGTGTCTTGCAATCTCGAGGTCGCCAGCCATTGACTTCTAGTTGGTAGGCAGTCTTGGCAATGATGGAAGGTGCTGTTCTCAGGACATGTCCATACCAGTGGAGCCGGCCTTCTCTCATCTTCTCTATAATTGGTGCCACATCAAAATGTTGTCGAATGGTGTCATTTGTGATGTGGTCAAGAAGGGAGATGTCCAATATCCAATGGCGCATTCACATTTCCATGGCATGGAGATAGCTTTTGGCCCCTGTTGTTGCTGCCCAGCATTCAGTACCATAGAGGGCAGATGGTTGTCTTGTAAAGCTTAGATTTAAGACGGGTTGGCATTCGTCTGTCACATAACACACCAGTGAGCTCTTGCCAACGCATGATGTTGCCATTACGGTACCTTGGAAGTGGGATCCCAGATACCAAAATATGTCCACCTTTTTTAGGTTGTCTCCATTGATTTGAAGCGTTCCAGGGGTGATGACAGTCTCTAAGTACTCCGTTTTCTTGATGTTGAGCTGGAGTCCGAAATGGTTGAGGCGATCATTCCATGTTTGAACTTGCTGCTGTAGTTCGCCTCTGGTGGTGGAAGCAAGCATAACATCATCAGCATAGAGCATAGTTCAGGGTGCGTTCTGCTGCAGGTCATGCGTGATGGTATCTATGACCAGTATAAACAAAAGTGGTGACAGTGCAGAGCCTTGGTGTACCCCAACCGTCACTGGGAATCTGTTGGAGAGGCCAGTTGGGCATCGCCCTTGGCTGCTGGTGTTCTTGTATAGCATTTTGACCCAGTCAATGAGTGGTTCAGGTACTCCGTGATCCCGGAGGGCATACCAGATCAGTTGGTGTGGGACACGATCAAATGCCTTTTCCAGGTCTAGAAATGCCATGTTTAGTGGTTGTGTCTTCTCACGGTGTTTCTCTATGAGCTGACGGGCTGTAAAGATGGCATCAGTTGTTCCACATCCTTTAACGAAGCTGCATTGGTTGATGGTGAGTTGGGCAATGCTGCGAATGCATTGGTCAAGGATTGTCTCAAAGATCTTCATAGTGTGAGACATAAGGCAGATTGGGCGATAGTTGGCACAGTCAGCTGGGCACCCTTGTTCTTGAAGATGGGAACTGTTACTCTTGTTGACCAATCAGTTGGTACATGGCCAGTGTTCATTACAGCATTGAAGAACTCAGTCAGCCAAGGTATCCCTGTGTCTCGCACTTCCTTTAATTTCCAGAAGTCCATGGGCAGATTGTCAGGTCCTGGCGCCTTCAAGTTCTTCATTCTATCCACAGCACTGTTGACTTCTTCCTCAGTTATGAGTGGAATGGGTCCATGGGTTGGTGTGCCTTCTGGAATTGGGAGATGTGGGAATTCAATGTTGGAGATCTCATTGAAATGATCTTGCAGATCTCCTGTTTGTCTTGGAGTTGTTTGCCATCCTTGTCCTTCATGCACATGTAATGCTTGATGTCTTGTACAGCCTTCTTCTGTGCTTTGGGCAATCGGTAAATGTCTTTCTCCCCTTCCTTCGTCTCCAGGCAGTCATATAGGTCTTGGTAGTGTTCTGCCCTGGCTTCAGCAATGGCTCTCTTGGCTGCTCTTTTGGCGGTTACATAGTTCTATCGATTCTCTTCGGTCATACTGCCTGCCATTTCTTGAAAGTTTGCTGCTTTTCCTGCACTTTCTCCTGTACTTGGTCAGTCCGCAGCCACGTTTGTTTGTCAATATAACGGTGACCTGATTTTGTGACACCGAGGATTTCTCTGGCAGTGATGATGACAGAGTCACAGTGAAATGTTGGTGCTTCTTATACACCGAATGCAGCCATTTTTAGCCTCCCGAAGCCCTGTCCCCACATCCCATTTTTGCAAAAAACGGGCCCGTTTTTCACAAAAATGGGGTGCACAGAGGGTTTGGGAGGCCTGCAGAGTGCTCCTGGGGGCTGGGGGAAGGCAAAAACACCCCCATTTTTGTGACAACAGGCAAAAAATGGACCGTTTTTTACAAAAACAGAGGTGTTGGGTTTGGGAGGCCTGCAGGGTGCTTCTGGGGGCTGGGGGAAGGCAAAAACGCCCCCATTTTTGCAAAAAATGGGGCATTTTTTTTGCAAAAATGGGGTGTTTTTGCCTTCCCCCAGCCCCCAGAAGCACTCTGCAGGCCTCCCAAACCCTCTGTATGTCCCATTTTTCGCAAAAACGGGTGAAAAACGGGCCCATTTTTGCAAAAAATGGGGCACGCAGAGGGTTTGGGAGGCCTGCAGAGTGCTCCTGGGGGCCGGAGAGGACAAACACTTTTTTTTCTTATTTACCTCTTCGAAATCTTGGTGCGTCTTATAGCAATAGCACTTAGACTTATATACCGCTTCATAGTGCTTTACAGCCCTCTCTAAGCGGTTTACAGAGTCAGCATATTGCCCCCAACAATCTGGGTCCTCATTTTTACCGACCTCGGAAGGATGGAAGGCTGAGTCAACCTTGAGCCTGGTGAGATTCGATCTGCCAAACTGCTGGCAGCTGGTGATCAGCAGAAGTAGCCTGCAGTACTGCACTCTAACCACTGCGCCACCATGGCTCATTATGTACTGGTGCATCTTTTAGTCCGAAAAATATGGTAAGTCTAAGGCTCCGGCTACCACTGTTTCGGCCCGCCTGCACCGCGCCACCTTGCCGTGAATGACATGAAGTTGGCCATGCCCACTCAGTCACATGACCCCCCCCCCCAGCCATGCCCACCATTGCTACTTTAGACCACTGCTACTTTAGGACAGACCGGTTGTTAAATTAGTTGGATCCCACCACTGACTAGAGGGAAGAATATTTTAGACCACTGCTACTCAACATTAAAACAGCTACCAAGAGTGGCTGTGGGACACTGATCATTGTATAGATAGAAACTGCTAGTATGAGAAGTTTGCTGTGAAACAGGCTTGAGCAATAAAGTAACTAATTTATACATGTGAGTCTGGTTGTTCTCAGTTGACTGGTAGTCCTTCACCTATGACTGTAAAGGAGCCTGGCCAGTACAGTCACAAGGTGTGATGGCTGTTAAACCAGAGGACCTCACTTAATAACGCCCCCCCATCCCTTCCTCTCCCTGATGCAGTTGTTAAACAGATATGTAGATCATTAAGCAGAGTACTGGGTATCTCAGGAGTGGTGGAGTTCTAGGGTACCTCAGGAGTGGGGGACCGCCCCACCGCCCCCAGTCCCTACAGGCCTTTTTCCAACCACTGGATCCTTGTAGGCTTTCCCCTTCACACCAGTCCCTGTAGTGCTTGGGCCTTTTCCCCAGCCACCATCACTCATTGCACACTTACCTTTTAAAGGTCTCTGGAGCTCTCAAGTTTTCCGCAGTAGTATTCAGACTACATTAGGAAAGAAGAATGGAACAGTCCATCCCTGGGACACATAGAAGCCTCCCGGAAACAGCCACCGTTTCAATGGGACCACAAGCCATTGTGAGTGTGCTGAAAGTGGTGGCTGCTTCTAGGAGGCCATTGCGAACCCCAGTGATAAGCCACTCCATTCTGCTTTCCTAATACAGTCTGCACAGCACTGTGGAAAGCTCTGGAGGTTTCCTCAGTGTTGCACAGATTGCTTTGGAGAAGCAGAATGCACAGTTCATCCCTGGGCTGGACAGCAACCTCCCAAAAACAATCACCCTTTCAGCATAACCACAAAGAATTGTAAGCATGCTGAAAATGGCAGCTTCTTCCAGGAGGCCGCTGCATGGCCAAGGGACAGGTGGCCTTCCCTCCTTACCCAACATGATATCTGGGGATTTTCAAAAGGTAAGTATGTGATGGATGACAGGTGGGTGGAGAGCAGGTCAAAGGCCTGTGGGGACTTGGCAGGACAGGATGGGTGGGGGGAGGGGGGCCGCTGCAACGTTCCTGCAATCAGTCATAAGGTTGAATGACTACAGGAGCACTGCGGCAGCTGTAACTTCGAAATGGGATCATAAGTACCTTTTGAGGGTATCTGTCATAACTTCTAAAGGCATCTGACCAGTCATTAAGTAAGAATTATCTGTATAAAATATTTTTGTTTGTTTGTCTCCCTGACAATTGGATTCAACATGAACCATTTCTTTCTCCCAGCTGAGTAGTAAGGAGGATGAATTCTTGTGTCTGTGCAAGGCTGTGAGATTCTAAGCGAACATAAGCAGGGAAGTGTTTTTGTTACATTGCCAATGTTACAGCATGTGGATTATTTGTTTATTTCTCAGTATAAAGGTTTGTTCATGTACACAAAACAAAATGTCAAGTTAAGAACCTGTTGAGTTACACAGAAAAAGTTTTGGAAAAAGTTTGGAAAAATGTGTCCCTTTAAAAAGCTGAATTTATTTCTGTGATGAATGCGGGTGCTGGCCATGCTTACATGCATTATTTATTCTGATGTGTGTGAGTTCTGTGAGAATTTAGTGAGAATTTAAGAAAGCAATGGACACATATGATTCAGAAAGAAAGGGGGACCTGCAAAATAATTTCTGTTTTTAAGAACATGAACTGCTGGCTCCTGTTGCCTTATAACTTTTGATTTAACAGACTTTTTTCTTACATTTCTTTTTTGGCTCCTAAAACCCAGAAGAAGATTTTGTCTATGTGTGCTGATAACTCCTCAGCATGTAAAAAGTATAGGACATGCTCCATTTCCTTTTTGGGGCAAGCTGAGTACTGAGTATTATGGAAAACCTCAGATTACCATATTTTTCGGACTATAAAATGCTCCGGACTATTAAGATGCACATTAGCTTTAGAAGAGGAAAACAAGAAAAAAAATCTGCTTCTGCTTCCGCAGCCCGTTTGTCGCAGCCCGTTTGTCATGGCCCATTCGCCGCAGCCCATTCACAGTTGCCCGTTCTCCCCCACCCGTTCTCCCCCGCTGCGGCCTGTTCTCCCCTGCCCATTCTCCCCCACTGCCGCCCATTCGCCGCCGCCCATTTTCACACCACTGGACTTTACAAATGCCTTTTCTTTTTCCCACTACATGAAAGTTTTTAGTATAAGCTTTTGTTTGGAAGGGGTCTTCAGTATATGTATTTCCATACCTCAATTAAGCCCAATCTGGATTTCATTGACTTTTACTGAAAGTCTGCTATGTTTTTTTTTTCTAACCTTTTGCTAGAGTAGACTACAATTTCCCAATATGATGATTTTGTGCTGATCACATGAAGATGCTAGAGTTAGAATAAATTACAATTTGCTCAGTTAAACAAGAGCCCAAACAAGAGGGCTATGCATGTGAAGACCAGTAACTAGATACAGCATGATGTACCCTATAAAGTACCCTTCTCAAGCATGGGAATGTTTGCCCATTTTTGCATTATGACTTACATCCTATAGGACCATGATAGCGAAACTATGGCACGCGTGCCACAAGTGGCACATGGAGCCATATCAGTGGGCATGCGAGCTCAGGTCCGGCGTGCATGCACATGCCAGCCAGCTGATTTTCGGGCCTTCTCGGCCCACTGGGAGTCGGGAAACAGGATGTTTCCAGCCTCCAGAGAGGGTGGGGAAAGCCCATTTTTTGCTCTCCCCAAGCTCCAGAGCCTTTCTAGGAGCCTGGGGAGGGTGAAAACGGCCTCCCCCCATCCGGAGGCTGGAAACGTTCCATTTGTCGACTTCCGGTGGGACCGGAAGTCCCGTTTTTTTCCTCTCCCCAGGCTTCAGAGCCTTTCTAGGAGCCTGGGGAAGGCGAAAATGCCTTCCACCACCCCGGAGGCCCTCCGGAGGCCAGAAATGGCCCATTTCCCAACTTGAAATGGGCCATTTCTGGCCCCTGGAGGGCCTCCAGTGGGGTGAAGAAGGCCATTTTCACCCTCCCTAGGCTCCTAGAAAGGCTCTGAAACGGAACGTTTCCGGCCTCCAAAGGACCTCCGGGGGGTGGGGAAGGCCGCTTTCGCCCTCCCCAGGCTCCTAGAAAGGCTCTGAAGCCTGGGGAGAGCAAAAAAATGTGACTTCCGGTCCAGTTGGCAAACGGGCCATTTTCTGCCTCCGGAGCACCTCCGGGGGGGGAAGGCCGTTTTCGCCCTCCCCAGGCTCCTAGAAAGGCTCTGAAGCCTGGTGAGAGCAAAAAACGGGCATGCCATCGCGTGCCGGGAGCAGGGGGTGGTGGTCACGCGTGCATGCGCAGGGGGGCATGGAATTATGGGTGTGGGCACGCATGCGCGCGACCTCTCTGCGCTCCCCCCCTTTTGGCACGCGAACCAAAAAAGGTTTGCCATCCCTCCTATAGGACATGCAACAGCTGCAGAATCCAAGTGTAACTATTTCCAGTGCTTCTCGTAAAAATCCAGCCAAATTTTTCCTGCCTCCCATGACAAAGCGTTCAGCTTTTTTTTTTTCACTAGCAGAAATGAAGTAAGTAGAGGATTTCAAAGATGCATCCAGTTTTAATGCAAACTTTAAATTTTACTGTTATAGTATTAATTTAATCACAGAGTGGGTAGAGTGCAAGGTGCAAGGCAGGATATGCAGTCCCCACAGAACAGAACAGAACACTCTCACCAGCAGAACTGCAACCCCAAGGTCATGAAGGAACAGAAACATTAGCCTAGAGCAGGGCTGTCAAATCCACAGGCCGGATACGTCACGCACTGACCACGTCCACGCCCGGTTTAGCAAAGGGGGGGGAAAGTCCAGATACGTCACGTGACAACGACGTGGCGATGTGAGTTTGACACCCCTGGCCTAGAGATTTAAGCAAAATTGGGCATGTATAAGAGTTGGCAAATGTGCAAATTGTTTAGCTTATTCTAAGGGAAGAGGACTACAGCCACATTCCATCCTGATTATTATTCAGGAGCTGTGGTGGCACAGTGATTAGAATATAGTAATTGCAGGCTACTTCTGCTGACTGCCAGGAATTCAATCCTCACCAGCTCAAGGTTGACTCAGCCTTCCATCCTTCGGTAAAATGAGATCGGTAAAATGAGGACCCAGATTGTTGGGGGCAATATGCTGACTCTGTAAACCACTTAAGTATATAAGATTAAGTCCTAAGTGCTATTACTATTTAGAGCGTGGTACCATTTCCAGATAATACAAATTGACTTTGTTGACATATATATTTTCAGTGGCACTCCTAGCTATCAAAAGCCTACCTTTAAAGGAACTAAAAAGATGCCTCCCTATAAAATTGATATGTATATTATTATCAATACTTTTAGGCTGTGAATTGTTTCCCATCCCTGAAGGTGTCAGATCCCAAAGAGTGATCGTGCCATTCAGTTGAGAGAAGGGGGGGCCTTGGGTTCGATTTATTAGCATTGCCTGTGTCAATTGATGGTTTACAACTTATACCCTGGCGCCAAGCATCCTGAGATCTCTTCACCTTTGGAGAAGGTTTATGATGGGCAATGTGGGATGTTTCACTTCAATGGATAACAGAAGATGGTCAGAGAAATGTATGTTTATCCGGTTCCCAGAGCAGCTGATAAAGAAAACATTTTCACACTTGTGTATTGGCTAGAATCTGCATTCTGGCTAATGGGAGGGGTCTCTACTGCTTTAACTCTACCTGCTTTGCCTAAGGGTATTCAGACGTTGCTTTGAATGGAATGCTTTCACTTCTGCTTAATAAAAGATCCTTTTGAAATACATTGTTTCAGAGTTCTCGCTTTCTTAAG
>QLTV01002679.1:226237-242406 GCA_003457575.1 Thermophis baileyi
CTCTCCTCTCCTCTCCTCTCCTCTCCTCTCCTCTCCTCTCCTCTCCTCTCCTCCCCTCCCCTCCTCAATTTGGCTATTGAAGTTAAGGCTGGCTTCCCCTCAACCCCGCTCTTGATCGGGGAGCCCATAGCCTCAATCTGAAACCTAGGAAGACTTCCTCTTGTAGCCACGTGTGCTGCTGCTGCTGCCGTTCCAGAGGGCTTTCCTTGGGAGCGAGGGGAAATAAAGAGGCCATAAAGCGGGTTGGTGCGCGGCTGCCGTTGCTACTCATGTTGTTACTGAGCTCCTGGAGATCCACGCTCATGCTGGCAATCAGGAGGGCAGGGGGAACCGGCCGCTGCCTCCTAGCTTGGGAGCCAGCCGGGGGCGAGCCAGGCAGGGGCGGCGGCCCACCCTGGCCACAGTCTCAAAGATTTGGAGCACCGCACGGGAAGAGAAAAGGCAGCAAAACTTGCAACAGTGGAGATAGGAGAGCAAAACAAGTGAGTGAACCTTCGGCCTGCCGGCTGGCCTCTTTATTCCCCCTCGCTCCCAAGGAAAGCCCTCTGGAATGGCAGCGGCAGCACACGTGGCTGCAAGAGGAAGAGAGGCGGGGTGAGACCCAGATGCTTTCCGGGGAGGTGGGCGGGCGATGCCCGGGGAAGGCAAGGTTAGCACGCTCCCAGCCGCGCCCTGCGGTGCCTCCGCCGGCTCAGGAGACGCTTCAGGAGGCACTGGCCAGCAGGGAGAGGGGGAGCCGGCCCGGCAACGTTTGTAGCCACGTGGCTGCAAAGCTTGCCAAGCTGCCCCCCACTTTCCCCGCCATGCCTGAAACTTTTATCGGGAGGCGCTGGCCGGCAGGGAGAGGGAAGCCGGCCCGGCAAACTTTGCAGCTGTGTGGCTACAAAGGTTGCCGGGCCCTCTCTCCTGACTGGCCAGTGCCTCCCAAAGTGTCTCATAGGCCGGCAGAGGCACCATAGGGCGCGGCTGGGAGCACACTAACCTTGCCCTCCCCGGGCATTGCCGGCCCGCCTCCCATCAGCAGAGGCGCTCTTTGGGAGGTGCTGGCCGGCAGTGCAGCCACTCTCAGACCAGGGGTGGATTCCAACTTACTTCGCTGCCGGTTCTCTTCCTCCCGCGCCGTGTGGCCGTGCCTCGTGGGCGTGCACACGCATGCGCAACCCCCCCCCAAAAAATTCAAAAAACCCACACACGCCGAAAACAAAATGGTGATGCATGCGCAGTGCCAGAAACTCGGCTTCTGCGCATGCACAGAAATAAAATAAAATAAAATCGAAAAAAAGATGGCAGCGCCCACGGACCGGCACTGACTGATCCAGTTCGGTGATGTCATCGTGACATCACCAGCGGGTCGCTACCGGTTCGGGCGAACCAGTCTGAATCAGGAACAACCCACCCCTAAAGCAGAACCACCAACCACATGTGATTCTGGGCAGCTGACAAAATGGAGTTTGGAGTGGGTGGGTTTTTATACCTTCTGGATTCCTATGGGGTTATGTAGCGGTCATAGCTGGCTCTATAGGCAAAAGAGGAAATGCAAATCCTAGTTGTTTGTCTGAGCTAATTTTGTCAACCTTTTATTTGTTGCTTATCTGAGTTTGTCTTGACCCAGTCTTTCTGAATGGATTACCAAATCTGCATTTCTAAAAGCTGGCCTCCTCAGTTTCTGCTTAGGGCAGGGAGACTGAGGCTGGTTTCTGCCTCCCTTAAGATTTTTTCCCATTTGTCCTTTAGGGGAAATATTTTATCCTGCCTTTTTAATATTTCCCAAAATAGTTCATTCTTGGGGGGGGTCACTTCCCACAATATAAAGGCTAATGAGGCAGAAATGACACTAGCAAATTCAGTCATAATTTGTTAAGCATTCTTTTCAGATGTTGAAGATTGCTTTAAAACTTATTTTCTGTAATACTAGCAAAATCCAGCATGTGTATGGAACCATTAATACTCAGAATAGATCATATTTCTAATGTTTTGTGGCACACTTTATAGTGTACTATAAAGTAGTACTTTTAACTAGTTATCAATACCTTAATAGGTTCTGCATAGTTTCCTTCATTGTAGCTCTGCTTAATGATACCTTAGTTTTCAGTGGATGAAACTTTCAGACCATATAGCAAAAAACAGAAAATATCTCACTTTCATAATCTCTGCTTGCTTGCTCCTAGGGCAAATGAATAATTTTATTTAGCATAATTAACTTAAATACAATTTATTTCAACTGCATTTAATTAGCTTGTAATCTTCAATTTGTTTAGCTATAAACGATTCCATTGACAACAATGAGGTCTGTTTCCAAATAAATGTGATTACGCTCTACTTGTTACTGCAATTAGAGATTAATATAAAAAGTGTCTCCTTCAAGTCAAACACAGCTTCTAGCAGCTTCATAGATATGCCCCTGTTGTTCTTTTGGCTCAATTTGCTTTTTTAACCTTCCTAGTATAGCTTATAGCTCTAGTATTTCATGGATATTTCCATACAAATACTAGCCAGATCTATACTAGCTCTGTTTTTCAAGATCTATCAAGGGCAAAAAGCACAACAAATATAATTATCAGCAAAAAATATTGTCAGCCATCGTCTTCTGCCTTCTGCTTACTCATTTCCCAAATTATACAAAGTTGTTGACTTCCTTTACTTATAAATTATATTTTTTCCAGTAATAGTCACAGAGTTGCACTGAAATTTTGCATGTACTACATGTTTTTACTTCTCACTGTCTTACTGAGCTAAATATAACTGAAACTCTGGGATACTCAGTGATCTCTGAGCTTGGTTGTTTTCTTGCAGACATTTCAATACCCAACTAGGGAATATCATCAGTGCTAAAAGAGAGTGGGATTTACTCTGTTTATATACAAGTGGTTTGCCCTGTCCATGTTGGTGGGAATGTTCTTGATGGTTCCTTGATTAGGTTGTTTACTGTTAACTCAAACACTTAGCATTGATGATGTTTGCTAGTAGGGTAATGAAATGTCTGGAAGAAAATAACAAAGTTTGGAGAGCTCCAAGGGCATTGCAGTTCAATCCTGACCTACAAATATTCTCTTATATTGGCGTAACTGTAACCTTAGACAAAAAAAAAGGCTAAAATGAGGCATTTCCAAAGGCACAGAGCTATTAATTTGTTCAATATCAGAAAACAAGGAGCTTAGAAACGTTAATTTATTCTGTTGCAGCAACTACATTGGAGGTACTTGATTAAAACTCCAGTAATAGAAATATTGTTTTATTCTGTTGCAGCAACTTAATAGGATACCTAGGAAGATATAAAACAGCCTGTTGAACACCACAGATACATATATTTTATATTTTGAGGGGCTTTGTTGAATTTTTTGGATTAGCTTGATGGCATGTTTAGCCTTGTTAAAGATCTAAAATTACAAACCAATGATATAACTGTATTTTGGTTTTGTTCTAAGGTTTAAGAAGTGGCAATCCATATTTCCAATGTTACTCAGTTCCTGCCCATGAATATCCTGGATATTTAGTTCCACAGCCTCCTATGCATATGAGAATTAGACGACCTTATTTTGGTGGTCCTCCATCATCACCCATGGTGTATCAAGTCCCACGGTTCAGGCATGGTTTTCCCATGATGTATCAACCACAAAACCCAGTGAAACAAACAGAAAACAAAGAAACTCAAACTGATTTTGGAGAATCTGAAAGTGGAGCAAAAACACCTGTGAAACAAGATACAGAAACAAAAGGCTGTGATGCTGGAAATACTGGAAATACTGCTTATATCGCATCTGATACTCCTAAAGAAACTGAAAGTTTGTTGGGAAAAACAGATAAAACATCTTCTGCTATGTCAGACAGGGAACTTGCCAAGAACTCTTCAGGTCTTGTACCATTTCAAAGTCTTCCCCCAGCAGGATATGCCATTGAGAAAGAGGAAGTTAGAATACAATATGCAAATGATGGCGCTCCTGCTATTCAGCTCTGGAAGTCTTTCAAAGAAACAATCCCTCTCTATGAGATGGCACAAAAACAAGTCCCAAAGAATATCGTGCAAAGAGATATGCTTGCTCATAGCTCCTGTGAAGGAGTTCCATATGGGCCTCATGAACAAGGAGAATTGCTTCCATGTATTCCATTTTCAGAGGAGCAAAAAGTTCCTGAGGACATGCAGAAGAAACAGCTTCTATGTAAAGAAAAAAATCAAGATTCAGAAAAACAAGGAGTTATAAACTACAGAGCAATAGGTCCAATGGATGAAGCTGGAACAGTGCAACTGTCTGAACCAACTGGGCTTGAGCACTCAGGGACAAGGCAAGATGTACTGATGGCCAAAATACCACCTGGCTTTAAAAAACCAAGTGGTTCAAAAGCTCCACAAGAAGTTTCAAATCGTATTCGACAACGAAAATTATTTCCCTCTGGCATGGAGATGACAAATGATGCATATTTGCCTCAGAAGCTGAGTGAATGTAATGATGTGAACAATGAAAACTGGAATACTTCTGAAAAAATCCAATGGTGTGATGACTCTGAAAAATATCTTCCTTCTGAGAGCTGGTTGGCTTGTGTGGATAACATGGATCCAAACTATAACTACGAAAAATATCTTTTCCGAAGGAAGCGTCCAAATTTGCTCAGTATTACCTCTGATGATATGTCTTCTATTGAAGAAGGTGCATCAACTGAGAATTCTTCAGTGTCTATCATAGTTCCAGACCATCTGCTTCCGAAGGGTTTATGTACCTTCAAGAAAAATGGTGATGTCTTGGGAATAGGCCAAATAAGAAGTGGAGGCACCCTCAATGAAGATGAGGAAGTGATGGGGATTGAACAGGCCACTAGTGAGCATAGTCAGAATCTCAAGAGTGATTCAAGAGTCAAGGTTAAAGAGATTCCTAGCCAAATCAAAAAGATGAGTGTTCTTCCAAGATGTTCCAGTGACAAGCATCTCTATTGTCTCCAAAAAATAACAAGTTCATCTCCATCAGATGCTGATGACTCTGAAGAATATTGGGTGATGGAACCAGAGGAATATGAAGAGCAAGAAACTGATGAAGAATACTTCGTTGAAGAAGATATGCCATATGAAATCCTGAATCCAGACAAAAGTGGATTGGGCCAACAGACTGCCCAGAAAGTATTTTGGAGAATCCCTAAAAATGCAGTGCCACCACATGTAATTAACTGGCCTGTGCAAGAAAAAATGTCTGGGTTACCTACTAAACTGCAGAAGGAGCAAGATGAAGATCTCTGTGATGACTATAACATCTGCTTGATGAGACCTACATCCCAACAGCTAGAATTACTTGAACACAGAAGAAATCCACAGAAATGCTCAGGTAAATAGAAAACTGAAACAGATGTCAATCTATTGTTTTGGAAAACTTCATTTTCTCATTTATAAGTCTTTATAAGTCAAGTAGGAGGGAGAAGAAGATAGATTTGGGGATTTGCAAGCTTTTTTAAAAAAAAATAAGCTGTATATAAAGAATTTTATACATAGCTACTTGAATGCCTATCTAAATGTTGCAGTATTTCAAATTTTCTCTTTCTCCTCATATATACCTCTTACTTTGAAATTCTTGTACACAAACAAACAAACAAGTTAACAAACAAGCTTTTTAAAAAAATGATAGAATATTGAGTGACTACAGTCTAAATGTTCCTTAATGAAGACTTGAAAGTAGCATAGTTGATTTATGCATACATCTGAATATATTCATAGTCTGCAGTTAAATCAATATTGGAATGGAATCAATTCTGTTAGGATTGTTGAGCCAATTTGCTTTACCAACTACTAACCAGATATGTAGCAAAGAATTGAACTTCTGTTTTATATATGTTGATCAGGATGGTTACAAGAGGAAAATAGAAGGACTGGACCTGATGAATACTGGATAAAAAGTGGTGCTAGACCCAGATCTGCTAGCCTAAAGCCTGGGGATCTCTCACCTACTGCTACAAAAGAGAAAGGTATGGTCTTTATTGTTTAAATTAAAAATGTACTGCATTCATCTATTAACATGACTTCAACTGATTTTCTTTAACTCAGTGGCAATTGATTCCATATTTTAAAGCAAAGTGGCAACTTGTGCAAGCAAAAAAAAAGCAAGTGAATTTGAATACTGAAATATTATACATAAAAGCAATTCCAATGCTACTCAGAACAAACGTGGATTTTGGATAAAATATACAACTCAATTGGGAGCCTCATTCAAAATTCTCTTGTATATAAATTCTCTTATCTTGTATAGTGAATTTGAAAAAAACATTCTTAAAGAATGAGATGTGGTACAGATGTCTTTGCAAGCAAAGTAACTTAAAAGTGGGAAACTGTAGAAGGAATTAAACTTTAGGCACAGAATAAATAAAATGAATGAATAAAATTATTGCATTTATAATAGATATCCTGGAAGTATTCCCTTTTGCATCTGACGATATGTATATGGAATGTCCAAAGAAGAAGGGAGTGCATAAACCTCCTCATAAACGCAGAGACACAAGATGTGAAACAGCTGAAGTACGGGAGAAACCTAAAATTACGTATCACAAGGGTAAGTGCAAAATGTCAATAAGTTATCTAGTAATAAAGAGATAAACTCTTTTAAATTCACCTTTCAAATCATTTCTATAAGAAGGCTCTGAGTAGTATATGGAAGTCCAATAATATTCGGCACATAGGCTTCTTAGAACCAGTGCTACAAATGAAAACTGTCAGTTCACAGAACTGGAAAACCATGGTGAAATCTTTTTTGGCTTAGGATGTTCCTGCTCATCTTTGAAAGATGTATGTAATAAAAACATGGATCATAACCAGTAAAATACCAAATACTTAATTGTATTGATTATATAGTCAGTGGAATACATATGTATACAATATATACCTGGAATGACT
The DNA here is from genome assembly GCA_003457575.1 of Thermophis baileyi. Taxonomy (NCBI): domain Eukaryota; kingdom Metazoa; phylum Chordata; class Lepidosauria; order Squamata; family Dipsadidae; genus Thermophis; species Thermophis baileyi. The sequence continues at coordinate 233,103 of QLTV01002679.1, forward strand.
AGTTCAGCCTTGACAAGGAAAGATGAGTTGTATAAAGGATGCAAGCAACCTGTTAGGTCTAGCTGAAGTGCCATGGAAGATTCCTGTTTGTTCTAAACTGTTTATCTTAAGACTAATTTCTTGAAAAATCTAACACATATATTACTGAGCATCATGCCTGCTTACTTCCACTACCATGGATTGTTATACTGCAACAAGTATTAACAGTTGAGATTGAATGCCTAAGTGGGCTTTTCCTAAGGTACGGTCAGGATGTTCGTATCTTTGGCACACATTTTACTAGATAGTTATGCTAACTGTTGTTTGTGTTGCTGTGTACTGCCCAGTATCTATAGTTAGTGCCTGTTCAGGTGTAATACAGAAAGATGTGTAAACAGACCTCTCAGACAAATCACACTGGGATGCAGATTATAGGTCTGAATTCCCACACTTAAAAGAAAAATATTTTTAAAAAATATTAGGCTGGATCCCAACCTTTTCACTCCATCCATCTAACTTATGTAAGTCCCATGATGTCCTAATTTTTAGCAGCTGGTTAGTGTTTGAATGCTGCTCATATATGGCCTTTTCTTATAGATTGTTCATAAGTAATATAACCTTCTTATAGTAAGTCTATGCCATGTACATATTTTGAGTATTGGAAATGTTTTATCATCCTGTCTAAGATGCTCCTTCATAATGGTTATACTGTAATGGTTTGTAGAAGCTTTAAATCTTGACAGACAAGTTTGCATATGGTTATTCTTAATAGCTCTGAATATGGTCCATTTGCAAATTATTTCTTATCTAAGATTTATAGATAAAACAGGTTGTATATATTAATGGATGCCAGATGGTTAAAATGTAATAGTTTCAGGTTGGCCTACTTTTAAAAACTATGTTGTCTAATATTATGTTTTCCTTTTGTGCAGGATGTGAAGCAAAGAAACCACCCTATAAAAGATAAAAGAAGACAATGATAATCAGAAGTGCAAATATTTTCTTGTATTGTTTAAAGGAATCGTAATTTTTTTTGGAAGCAAATCAGTTTAAGTTGCATTGTAAAGGATTCCTGAGTTCACACTGTAAAATGTCCAAAAAATGAATTTGGATACACAAATTTCACACAGTTAAGTAACACAGTGTTTAAATAAAGTTAAAATTGCACTAATAGGATGTGTGAATAATTTCTAATGTAAAACTTATTCTCAAAGAATGGATAAAGCATCAGCTGAGAAATAAGAAATAAAGGTGTATGGGAATCACAATTTAATTTAAAAAGCATTAACTTTAAACAGTATCAAGTTTTGGCAAACAGTGCTCCCTACTTCCTTCTGCAGTGATACCTGAAGGGACACCAAGATAATTTGTTGTAAATAAGAGAAACTATAGACTCTATCTAAATAAAGCTCGCATCATAGTTTCATAAACCAAGGCTTTAAAGAAATATGCTGACTCTATAGATTTTGAATGTAGTCTCAGAATTTAAGTTGCCTTTAAATTGTAATTTTTAACGTGGCAGCATATAAAATTGATTTCATAGGAGGAAATCTCATAAAATATATTTAACTTTACTTGAATGCAGTTTAGTATTTGGTCAGAGTACATGCTTCTAGAATTCTAGTTCCCACACTAAAAGGTAATGCTACAGTATCTTAGCATAATTAAGACTATACTATGGATGAACATATCAATGCATTTTCTTAAATGGAACTGAACATTTTTCATGCTTAAAAGGGCAGAGCCTTCATTATTCTGGGTCAGCAACAGACAATAGAATAGGAAGCCTTGAATCAGATTTGTTTCTACATCTTCACTCTCAAGAGTGATTCTAGCTAGCTCTGCTTATAGAACATGCTGCAGAATAAACAGATAACATGGAGCTGTTGCGTTGAGTTAATGTGCTCAATAAGGACTCAAGTTATCCAGCTAATCCCTGGTAAAACAAACTGTTACTGGAAACAATGGCTCAAATTGCTTTTAACTCCCTAGCAGTCCCTTGCTTTAAAAGATAATTAAGCTTTCAGTCTTAATAAATGGGAAGAGATGAAGGTGTGAACAGGTATAGATGAAGCCAGATATTTTGCATTCAGTCATCTAAAGCAGGGCTGTCAAACTCACGGCCCATATGCCAGATGCATCACAGCTGTTTAGGATTTTAATCCAAACCTTTAGTTCTTTTGTTGCTTTTTAATTAAGTAAAAATACAGATGAATAAGCAATTCCTTTATTGGGCAGAACAAATATGCCACAATTAATACACCTATCCTTCCAATATTGTTTTTCTATCTAAAAAATATCAAACTTAGAGTGCCATAATAAAAACAAGGTGTATTTACGGTAAGTGTGCTTCATTATCAGTAAATCTGGATCTTCAAAATGTGCGATCTATAGATTGTTTTACAATTCTTCAGAGTCTATTTTTAATCTTATAGAAGTCTGTGAAGCCCTTCCTATAATGTCAGATGCAGCTGGAAGATGGGTGATAAATTATTATTTATAATAAAGTACATCTGAAAATAAGTTATAAAGTATATTCTTATATTGTGGTAGATGATGGTAGTTGTATTTTGCGTCATCCCTTTGTAGAAAACCACTTTTTAAAGTTCAGTTGGAGGCAGTTAAGGGTGAAGCCCATACCATGCCCCTTTATAATTTATTTGCCTCTGCATATTATCCATTAAGCTTCTTTCAGTAAAGACTGAGACTTCTGCCATATTGCAAACACTCTGGCGACATGTTACTAAAGGAATCCTTTTGGCTAAATGTTACAAAGCTTTGATGAAAAGATATTTGCGTATATCTTGGGAGTTATTTTTGGAACTTCCCTATTGGTAGTTTGGAACTTCCCTATTGGTAGTTACCCCTTTCCTATACTGATTGATTATTTAGTAGGCTAAAAAAGGGTGGAAGGGACCTTTTACAAAAATAGCTAAAAAGAGTCTGTGCATGCATTCAAGTCAGAGTATACATAGAAGCAGTTTTCTTTAGCAGCATCTCATACAGATACAAAATAAACTTTTTTGTTTTTTGTTGTTGTTGTTTTCCAACACAAGAAAGGAAGAGGATGCAGGTAAAACAGAAATGAAGGAATGTTCTTTGGATCTTTTACAACTTATTGACATAAAGGCAACCATCTCCTCAATCTGATTCAGACTTCTTGCTTGATTTAGAGGATCGGCGTTTTCTCTTTTTCTTTTTCTTCTTCTTTTCCTTTTTCTTTTTCTTCTTCTTATGCTTCACCTGACTCTCTGAAGAACTGGAACTGTCACTGCTGCTGTCTTCATCTGATGTGGAATCTTCCAGCAACCGTTTTAACTGTTCTATCCTAAGCGCATAAACAGACAATGTCAAATGATATTTGCTTGGGCAGGTTTCATTTCACTTGGGTATTACTTTAAAACAAAAACTTTGGAACTATTACATTAGAAGTAAAAAGGGTTCTTTATAATGAAGAAGTCACTGTTTTTTTCTTTGCAGAAAAATGTGAAATGAAGTAGTTGTCATAACGGATGGCTGACAATTTTTTGATTCACATCTCAGGGAATTCTCACTCTGGCAAGTCACTTTCTCTCAACTACAAACTTGGGGACTATATTACTGAGCTTTCTTATAATGGTCATAAAATATTTGGAAATTTGTGAAGTATTGCTATCATCATTTTCATCATAATTGTTTAAAAGAGATCCAAGCTTACCTCATATCTTTTTCATAGCGTTTATTTTCTCTTATTATATCATACATAGGGTCTTCATGTGCCTTAGAGAGGAAAGAAAGCTTCATGTCCAACCAAATAATAATTTACTTTTTAAATTCTTAATGTGATGCCCTCCAGATGGAGTTGGATTGAAATTCCCTTGAGAATCCTGGGACTTGTAATCCAAATATATCTGAAGGGCTTAGAAGGTTCTAAACAATTTCTGTACAAAAAAACCCAATGGCATTTTCTACATAGGAATGGCAACCTTTTTCCTAACCAAGATTGTCACTTGAATCCCATGTAGGTACTATGGGTGGGATACAAACATAACAAGTGTTAACAAAGATGAGGAAACATTAAAACTTCTAACCCTACTGACCCAAATTGTGATGGCAAACCACATTACCAAATGATGTTGGAAAGAGTCACTGGCAACTTTTGCAGAAGCTCTGGAGTTCTCAAAATAGCATGGTATAGATTGCTAGTCAAGGCTGCCTATCACGTCCTCCCCATCAGTCTATGGACACAAGCAAAACAATTTTGTCAGCCTATTCTGGAGAGTTGTCCCATGCAGTAATTGTTTTATATCTACACTCTTTTGGTTCATGCAGGTTGCTAGGGACAGATTATATTGATATCTTATTTTTAAAATATAACATGGATCAGCTTAATTTCTCCCAATGAAAGGATTAATTCAGGTAAAATTTTTCAGTTTGATAAAATTCAAAACCTGCCTCTTTTATATGCATTAACAGTTTGTTAAACCCATTTTCTATTATACAATTGAACCTATCCTCCTTTGAACTTCTGTTTTGGAGTCAGCAGTTTATTCCTTAAACTGCTATGTCCATGTATAATAAACTGGACAACCAAAAGAAAACCAAATGTGTCATTTTCAGCATTATTCCTAAAATTTTAAACTACAAATACCAAAACTGAAATGTAAGGATATAAAAGAGTGGAATTCAAAGCAATGTTAACAGTTGCAATATTTTTATATGATTAATTTTCAAATGTTTACTTCCATTTTCTAGCTTGCAGTTAGTTCAAAATGACTGGATACAGAATTTATATCTCTAATGTATACATTAATTCTAAATGCATAAATAGCCAAACATTTTATCAATACATACTTATCTAATATCTTGCGTTTAATACAATTTGCCCTCTCGGCTTTTGGTATGGAATCTGTATAAAACCCGGTGGGCTTTATTTGCATAGGCTAATTTGAGGATAAATATTGAAATGAATAGTACATAAGTAATAGGACCATGTTTGCTTTGAAATTAATTCAGAGTGCTTCAGGACTTATAAAAGCACTACACATCTCTGAAATTCAATTAAACAGCCCAACAAGTTTTTGGAAATGTGCTGCTCTATTTGAGGCTCGAAGCCCTTCTTCTGAATTTGTTTCAAAGCATACCCAGCCACCCTAATAAAATACTTTCATTCTCCCTTTTATAGATTTTGATGCGAGGCATGCAGTAGTCCGAAGTGCTGGGTGGGGAAAGGCAAGTAGAGGGGAATAACAGCATAACCCAGTGGTTCTCAAATGTTTCTTTATCACAGACCCCCTTTAAATACCTTTTGTGGCCATGGACCACCAAGACTTAACTCAAGATTTAAATCATAACATTTCTTCAAGCCTTCATGGCCCTCTGGGGGTCCACAGATCACAGGTTGAGAATCACTGGCATAAGCAATTATTGTAGTTACAGGGCATATCTCAATAATGTTTCTGCCCGAGCAAGCTACCTATATGTTTAGTATTTGTTTCCCAAAGCAACATGTCTTGGGATGATCCTGAACATGTAGTGGTTGGCTAAGGCAATGTGGCAGAGAGAGAAATTAACTCCAATTTATTCTCTGCTGAAATTGCCTCCACTTTATTCCTAGAAAAGTGCTTTATGAAAGATTAATATTAGCATATCATATTTTACAGAATTATGTTAACATTATCTGGAATTAACATCTAAAAAATCAGATGTCTTAATTTAACATACTTCTCACATGATCATTTAGAGCACGGGTGTCAAACTCGCGGCGTCACATTGCCATTGTGACATATTGCGACATTTTTCCCCTTCACGGAGCTGGGGTGAGCATGGCCCACGCGTGACGCATCTGGCCCCCGGGCTGCCAGTTTGACACCTCTGATTTAAAATAAATTATGTCACAATTTACAGTACTTACCACTCTGAATTGTTCTAATTTTTGGTTGCCTTTGATGAAGAAAGGACATTCTTTATCTCCTGTTCGGTGTCCATATCGTTTACATCTCCAGCCTTGAGAGAGAAAGAGATTAACACTGAAAAATCATATTCTACCCAGAACATTTTTTTTACAAAAGTGTGCACATAGACACACCGAATATTGTAAAATCAAAACCAATTATTTATTTATTCTCATGTAATTATACAGCACTGTCCTCTTGATTTCTGAAGGGAAGAAGGCAAGATATGGAAGGTTTGCAGAACTTAGTTCACATTTGTATCTTTATACCAGTCCACCTCAAGACTGATTTGTTTTGATTAGGCTCCCAGTTTCAGAGGGATGTGACCAAAATGATTCAGGATCTAAAGAAACTGGGGCTCTTAATTTGAGGTAACTAATAGGAAACACAATGGAAGAATACAAATTAATGTATGGCATGGAAAATATGGAGATGTTTCTAGCAATGTCAGAAGTTACCCACAAAAATGAATTGCTATGAATCTCTGAACTTATACGTAAATTTGTAAAAAATATTAACTTTTTCCTTAATGTACAATTATTTAATAACATTGTGGAATCTGTTATCATCAGAGCTCCTGGTTGCTACCAAGGATTGCTTTCAAAGACGGTTAGACAAATTTATTCAAAACAATATAACAGCTATTCTGCAACGTTGGTAATTATATACTGCTCCTGGAATTATAATTGCTATATCTTAAATACTTGACGTGTAGCAGTGGAAGATGTTTATTAATTTCATGTCTTGCTTACAAGTTTCCTGGATGTACCTCATTGGCCTTTGGTCTAAGGTCTTATGGGAAAAATATGTTCCAGTGTCTGAGTTATCAGATTGCCATAACACTAAAAACTAACAGACATTTTTCTGCTTAAAAAAAATTATGGTAAAGTAGCTGAATTAAGCATCCCACACAAATTTAAGATTATCCCTTCTAGTGATAGCACTAGGCACATTCTTTGCATCCAAATAGGATTGGATATTCATAGCACAATCCTACACATCTATTTAAAAATAGCATGCAGTGTAGGACACAGTAACCAACAGCTTCCAAGGATACTTCTTTGGTGATTTTTTTTCTTCAACTGTCCTACTTTTCTTGAGTATAAATCAATTGATTATAAAGATGCCATGTTGCATCCTCATAGATTTTCAGCTTTCAAACTGATCCATCTGCTTGCACCAACTGAATGCACATTATGAGCATTTATACTGTTTCTAAGTTAGTACTTCTGGTTTGGCAATGCATGTTTCTTTGCCCTTTATTCTCTCCTTTCCTTAAATGCTATGAATATTTTAAGTTATTCTATTCATGAAAGCACTGATAAAGGGTATATTGGAAATGCAGTTAATAATAAGAATTAAAGCTACAATGTTTTTGAAAAAGACCAGTATAAAAATATATATCATAAAGCAAAAAGCATTTATAAATTATTTATCTTCACTGAGGAAAAATGGTAACTGCTACAGAAAAGATTTTCTCTCCTATTCTCACCAACTAACCCTATTGTTGGATTTAATACAGAACCTCCAAAATCTAGATGCTCCACTTACATTGCATAACCTTGACCTCTTTTCCTAAAGGCATCCATAATCCTTTGGTTGGAGCATGTGCTAAGAATTCTCGTGCATTTTCATTGCCAGGTACATCAGGAATGCAGTCTTCTGGTTTAGTCTCATTTTCCTGCAACAGAAAGAAAAGAAATCCACTAAAGCTATAAAGATAAATAAGTGGGCAAGATATTTTTCTATAGGCACAGAGTAGTAATTTGTAATCATGGCTAGAACTCATACTTCTGGAAGCTGACTCGTGAACAACCAGGGATTGTTAACACAGGATTGCGGGAAAGTAGAAGATGAAGCACTCTGCACCAGCAACCATTCAGAATATTGTTAGTTTTCTGCTTCTAACTGTAGCAGAAAAGTACCTACTTGCAACAAGATCCTGAATACTACCATATTAAGTCTCCTCTTGAATGGACATGTATACTGTATGCCAGGGGTCCTCAAACTACTGCCCGCGGGCTGGATATGGCCCGCCGACACAATATATATGGCCCACGCAGTGGTGGGATTAAGCCCCGCCCCTCGCCTCCCAGCCACTCCTTGCGTTTCTGGCTTTTCCCACAACCCTCATCGCCCCTCCTCCAGCCATCAGCCTTATATATACCTTGCAGAATCTAGCTACCTGCACTTCTGCCTACTTCTGCTCATCGCTGCTTGCAAAGGTAAGGCTGAAGGCGTGGGCTGGCGGGTGGGCGGGGGAGGGCAAGCTGGAGGAGTGGTGATACCGGCGGTGGGTGGACTGATGCACGCGGGGAGGGAGGGGAGCGTGCGAGAGACCGCGGCATCGGAGCCCTTCCTGCTGCTTCCTGAAGCCGGCCTAGCCTACGAGGAAAGCATGCGGGAGATTGCGCCATTGGAGCCCTTCCTGCTGCTTCCCAAAGCCGGCCTGGCGTACGAGAAAAGTGCGCGGGAGGTTGTGGCATCGGAGCCCTTCCTGCTGCTTCCCCAAGCTGGCCTGGCCTATGAGGGGAGTGTGCGGGAAATCGCGGCATCGGAGCTCTTCCCGTGTGTTTCCCGAAGCTGGGCTGGCCTACGAGAGGAGCGTGCAGGAGATCGCTGGCCGGACTAGCCCGGAAGTGGCGTGTCCCCCGGTTATGGGCTGGATGCGGGGCCTGAGGTGGAGGGGAGGGAGGGTGGGCGGCCCTCGGGATAGCGCTGTGCTGGGGCGCTGTGTGCTTTCAGGCCTCCCGCCCATCTCTGCTTCTGCGAGGCAGAAATAAAGTCTTCACCCGTGCCCTCCCGGGGCCCTGGTCTCGGTGCTGATTTGAGCGCATCCTCCACGGACCACTAAGCAGTGGTGGGATTCAATTTTTTTTACTACCGGTTCTGTGGGCATGGCTAGGTGGCAATGTGACTGGGTGGGCATGGTTAGGTGGCCATGTGACTGGGCGGGCGTGGCTAGGTGGTCACGATCCTAGTTCCCCCTATGATGATTCCCCCATCCGGACCTTTTGCAATCCCCCAAAGGGTCAAAGGAAACCAGATTCCATACAGCTCTGAACCCTTAAGGCAAACCAAATACAAGTGGTCCTCGCTTAATGGCCGGTTGCTTAGCAAATATTCTAATTTACGACTGACCTCCCCAGAGCTACTTGACCTGTTATTGGAGTTTTGACAGCCATGCACACACACACACACACACACACACACACACACACACACACACACACTTATGTCCAGTTACAACATCCCACACAGTCATGTGACTGCGGTTTTCTATGTTTTTGCCAGTTTCCAACAATTCCTTCTCATTCCTTTCCCGTCCCCTCTCTTCTCTCTCTCCTTTCCTTCTTTCCTTTACTTTCCTCTCCTCCCCTCCCTTTCTTCCT
>QLTV01002679.1:255287-267226 GCA_003457575.1 Thermophis baileyi
GGTCCGTCTCGAAGAAGGCCGCCTCTGGAAGAGACATGTGGACCAATTACGCTCCAGACTGCGTGGGGAATCAATCAACCCACAAACAGTAACACCTTACTTTCCTCCCCTAGCTAACTCAAGCCCGGGTGTCTCGGAAGGCCTACCTGTGGAAGCCGAGAGCCAGCGATGTCCTCCCTTCGAACCGGTCCCTTCGGCCGTGGAGGCCACACCCAGTACCTTCCAGGAGCTTCCATGCTCGAGCCCCGGAGCGGCAGCAGACCTGTCCGCACAGGCCGCTGCCTCACCACCAACTGAATTGCGCAGGTCTATTAGGTCTCCAAAACGCCCCGCCTACCTGCGTGATTACGTATGCTGGACAACTCCATCCAGGAGGGGAGGGGTGTTATGTTCTAACTGTTTCAACTGTGTTGCATGGTTCCAACCAGGTCCAGCATTTGAGCGGGAAAAAGCTCAAACGCTATTGGCTGGTCTGTCTGACAGCTCCCTATAAAAGGGCAAGCTGTCAGACTGCTCTTTGCTGGTTGCTTACACAAGAGCTGAAATAAAGAGCTGCTTTGGAAGTCTGTCTCCTGTCATCTCTACCCACTATCTAACATCCAGGAAACGTGCACAGGATTTGGGTAGGACTGACGATGTAGGAGACACTACGGCGTCTCGTTTTTCATTGCTTCCTTTTGGAAGACTGGCCCTCTGCTGGCTCCAGGGCCGAAGCCCATATTTATTTACCTCTTTACAAGGATTTACCCTGAGGTACGCGAAGTCAGTTCCCCCTACATGTGAATATTGATCAATTTCAAAATATCTCTCCCATCTCTACCAAGGAGAAAAATTCATTTGTAGAAAAAGGAAGGACAGTAGTTCTGTCATCTCCACAGTCCCCTCTTCCTGCTCTGAGGCAACTTGGTTGCTGGTTATTGAGGATATGTCCTCACAATAAAATCTCTATCTTAGCCTTGCCATCAGGGCAAGTGGAAGCCAGATTAAAGAGGTGCACAAGGAAAGTGGAATTTTCCAGTGGAAAATAGCTGCCCTCAATGTAAATTCAGGTAGTCTTTGCTTAACAATCACAATTGAGGCTGGTAAGTCTATTGCTAAGCGCTGTGGTCATTAAGTGAAAAATCATGTTTGACTGTGACTGACTTATGGCTTGACTTCAGCACATTTGTTAAATAAGACATTGCATGACCGTGACTTGTGATTTTACTGCCAGCTTCTCCATTGGCTGTTTGTAGGAAGCTAGCTATGAAGTATCAGAATCTTGATCACAAGACTGGGATACTACAATAGTTGTAAATATCCACTAAATACAAAACACCCAAATTTCAATCATGTGACTATAAGGACATTACAACAGTCATAACTGCAAGTGCCACTCATAAAGTTCCTGTTGTCAACACCATTGTAAATTTTTGCTAAGAGGGCAGTTATTGCAATACTAAAAGTCAGCCTTCCAGACTTAAGTATGTGTGTATGTATGTATGTATGTATGTATGTATGTATGTATGTATGTATGTATTTATTTATTTATTTATTTATTTAGTCAAGTACGTATTTGATAATATACATAAGTATAACATTATTTGAATACATAAGATGGGTACAAATAAAAGGGAACATTTGGACAGGGACGGTAGGCATGCTGGTGCGCTTATGCACGCCCCTTACTGACCTCTTAGGAATGGGGTGAGGTCAACAGTAGACAGTCTAAGGGTGAAGTTTTGGGGATTTGGGGAGGAAACCACAGAGTCAGGTAGTGAGTTCCAGGCATTAACCACTCTGTTGCTGAAGTCGTATTTTCTGCAATTGAGTTTGGAGCGGTTCACTTTGAGTTTGTATCTGTTGAGTGCTCGTGTATTGTTGTGGTTGAAGCTGAAGTAGTCGTTGACAGGAAGGACGTAGTAGCAGATTACCTTGTTGTACCAGTTACCTTGATGCTATCAATAATTTGCTGCTATTTTGATCTTGTAAGGTTTTTGAGTGCAGCTCAGAATCTGATAAATCCAATGAAACTGAACACAAGGCAACTGATAATCAGCTTTATTTTTCTGATCAGAAAGCAAAACTGGGCGACCTTTTTGTCTCCCACCTTAAACAGAGCAGGCAGAGAGAAAAGCAGTCATGCGCACTAACTAAAACTTTTTCTTTTTATAGTCTATACATATTGCTTGCATAGATCGTCATAGTGTTAGAAACATTATTTCATATTCATTAGTTCATGCAAACCTCATGATTTACTCAGCGCTCTGAAAACAAAGGACCTTAGAAGGGGAAAGAAATACATTTTCTGGCATATAGCCCAGAGTTTTGTTAGGGGATGCTATCTCACATTAGTTTGCTGAGAATACACATTTTAAGTTACAAGCGAGGGTATTTGGCAATTATCCTAGAGGCTTTATCTTTGCAGTTGGCACATTAAGTTACAATGGAGTTCGGCTCAGCAGGGAATCAAAAGTTGAGTTAGGTACACTCTGTGTATGCTCTAATCCTTTCAATCTCAAATTCTTTCCCTTGATACTTTTTCTGTTCATATTTTATTCTTTGTAATGTTAAACAAGGGAAGACACATAACACCAATTTTTATCTGATGCCTAACTTCCATGTACATTGAACATTGGCGTTATCTGAAGAGTTATTCTTGCTGGGAAAAACATTAATTTCAGCTAGTAATTAAAAGTGACAATCCTCTTTGAGCTTCTGATTCCCAGATCTAATGTCAAATCTGTGTAGGGATATGTATACAGGCAGTCCTTGACTTACAACCATTCATTTACAACCTTTCAAAATTACAAGGATACTGAAAAAAGTGACATGACCATTTTTCACACATGACTTTTGCAGCATCCCCATGGTTACATGATCAAAATTTGGTCCAACAGTTGGTAGAAGGTTGTTTAATCTCTTTCCCGACTTGATGAGAGACATTATTTGTCAGTGTATAAAGAATTTATGAACTGGAATAGCCATGGCAACGATCCAAGCCAATGGGAACTGTTTTTTTGACTGAGACACAGGTTTTGCTGTGAGAGCCATGTGAGCTGGCTTTAATCTGGGTGTGGCTTAGCTATTCTGTGTTCAGAGTTCGTTCTTCTCTCTACCATGTTGCAAGAGATGCATGGGTATTGTTTGTATCATGTTTTTGTATTTTGTAGATAAAGAAATTTTTTCTATATTATGAATCCTGCTCAATTCTTTGAATATGTGCTGGGTGATTCTCAAATAAAGTAACATTATTCCATGAAGCTTGGCAGTCACTGTGAAAGTCTACTTGTGGACCTTCTTTTCTTCCATTAATTTAGCATAATAAATGAAATTTACAAAAGTATCAGATTGGATACAGTAAGCTAAGATATGCTTAACCACAGTTTACAAGCCATAATAGCCAAGTTTACAGAATAAGCTAAGCCAAAACTAGACCAACCATGTACTGACTTAGCCGTGGTGGGGCAGTGGTTAGAATGCAGTATTGCAGGCTGATTCTGCCAGGAGTTCGATCCTGACCAGCTGGAGGTTGACTCAGCTTTATATCCTTCCGAGGTTGGTAAAATGAGGACCCAGATTGTTGGGAGCAATATGCTGACTCTGTAAAACTGCTTAGACCAGAGTACCTCATTTTTTTCGGCTTTGCGGATGGTGGTGGAGGGGAGATGGTTCTGTGCATGTACAAATTCAGTGAGTGCATACATGCTCCCCTGTGCAGGTGGGGATGTGTGCATGTGTGCACTCACTGCCACTTCCGTGGCCCAGTTTTGAATGGCTCAAGGCCCAGAGGTGGGCTGCAGCCAGGGGGTTGGGGACCCCTGGCTTAGAGAAGAATGTAAAGCCCTATGAAGCAGTATATACGTCTAAGTGCTAGTGCTTTATACAAAAAAGGCCAAAGTTTTTCTAGTTTTTTGTAAGATACCCCGAGTCCAAGCACACATTGCAATCTCAGAAACTGTAAATGCAGATTCTACTGTAAGTAGTCTGTATTGAATTACCAGTTGTTCTGTCTGGAAGAAAAGGAAATGAAAAAAGGAAAGGCTTCATTAGTGTCAAAATATTTGAGGCTTTACTATTGTGTATTCTGGGAAGATTAGCTTAAGGCCCCTTTTTCATCCCTTCAACAACCCTCCTAAAATTTAAATAGTTTTACCCATTTCAGGATTGCCCTGGATAACAAAATGAGTGCTGTGAGGCAAGGAGCCCCCTCCTTAGCAACCTATTTCTTTATCCTTTTATCTAGCAGGGGTGTCAAACTGGTGGCCTGCAGGCAGGATGCATGCAGGCCACACCCACCCCAGCTCCGCGAAGGGGAAAAACATCACGATACATCATGTGACAGCAATGTGACACGGTGAGTTTGACACCCGTGATCTATAGGATCTGGGTTATTCTTGGGAAGAAAAATAAAAACAGATAATCGTTGCTTACCCATGACACATTTAGTAACCATTTGAAGTATGGGGAGCACTGAGAAAGATCTGTGGCCTTCACAGTATCCCTGCGCTCATGTGATTTATGGGGCTTGGCAACTGGTGCCCATTTACAACAGTTGCAGTGTCTTGTAGTCATAAAATTGTCATTTGCAACTTTCTCAGCTGGCTTCCAGCAAGCAGATTCAATGGGGAAGTCAGCAGGAAGTCACAAGTGGCTGTCATGTGACATTGCACTTAATGACACACAGTGATTTGCTTAACAATGACAGCCCAAACTGACATAAGTTGGCATGGTCACATGATATTTCACTTCATGACTGTGGTACTTAGTGATTGAGTTACCAGTCCCAACTGTGCTTAGTAAGTGAGGACTACCTGTAACAGCTGTGACCACCATAATACTAATTCTGGAATATATGCTAATTGAACACCCTCTGTTCCTATTACCTATAATGGTAGAACTAGCTTTTCAAAAATCTTAATGAGTGTGTTAAGACTACCTATGATTAGTCCCATTTGCTCATAGCACAGTATTTCTTTCAGTGACTTTACTTCAAGAAATATTAATTTCCACCCAAGATACTATGTTTTTCCTTCTACCCCTTGTTTAAACCTATCTATAGATGCCTCCTGTGGAGTCTGTTTAATTTTTTTAAGTGTCTTAAATAAATTGAGAGTTTGCATGGGCCTTCGTAAGCATTCTTTATAAGTAAAAATGTGTGTGCGTATGTTTACAATTATGTCTGCTTTGTATAAAACGGGTGTCAAATCAAGGCCCGGTGGCCAGATCTGGCCTGCGGGGTGCTTAGATCTGGCCCGCGGAGCCGCCCTGGAAACAGCAAGGGACCGGCCCGCGGTGCCTCTGCCTGCAAAAATGGAGCTCGGGAGGGCCGTGCGCGACCCTCGCAAGCTCCATGCGCAACCCTCGCAAGCTCCATTTTTGCTGGGAGAGAGTTGCAGAAGGCCATTGCAGCCAAAAACGGAGCTCGGGAGCCTGTTTTCACTGGCAGAGTGCTCTGCCCACCACAGGCGCCCCTGACACAAGTGATGTCGAGCTGGCCCTGGCCACCCTGGCCACACCCACCCCAGTCCCCCGAGTCAAACACAACCCTGATGCGGCCCTCAATGAAATCAAGTTTGACACCCGTGGTATAAAAGTATACACATGCTAAAAAAAGTCAAATGTAGTTTATAGTAAACTGGAATTTATTCAGCCTTTAAAAAGGATGGGGTGCGACTATTATGAAGCGGATAGTCTTCCAATGTTGGCCCACCTCTAGCCAACATTGGCTCAGTTAAGTGCGTCACGGGGGACCCTTTTATTAGTGATCAGTCAACCTGCTCGAACCTCATGGCTTGTGGCAGTTTCCTCACTTGGATTCCCAGCTTTAGCACCATTGGTAGGCTAATTAGGCACTGGGTGCAGCCTGAGTCTATTAGGGCATCCACCTCTTCCTGGACCCCTGACTTTGGCACAATAATTTTCACAGTGATTGTGAAGGGGTAGATGGCTTCACTTACCTTACCATTGGGTCGAGTTTGTCTTTGCTGTTGTAAGAGGTAGGTTGCTGGTCCCCTTTGGCCGGAGTTCCTTCTCCCTTGCTTGAAGGGGAGGAGACCGCAATGGCTTGGTGCACCAAACTCGACTTCTCCCTGCCCTTCTGCTGCTGCTTTTTTGGCCTTGTTGGGGCAGGAGGATTGCTCTTCAGCTGGGGGATGGGTGCCAGGCACTCAGCTGCTCAATGACCCTGCTCGCCACATCTGAAGCACTTGATGGGGGCTCCGACTTGAGCAGTGGGGGAGCTAGTGGACAGAGCTGTAGCTGGCTGCTGCCCAAACTGGTGCCTTTCCTGGCTCCAGCTTCTACTCAATTGTGCTTCTTCCACTGCTTTAGCTCGAGGTCTAGTGCTATGGCCATTTGGTACCATTTATGGATCCATTTGGGGACACTTCAGTAGATGCAGGCTTGGAGCAGCTCTCAGTCCAAGCCCTCTTTGAGGTGGCAGACCAGTAGCTGCTCCGGCCACTGCCTCAGCTTGCTAGCAACCCTGCAGAAATCCTGAATGTACTCCTTTGCCAGCCGGCCCTTTTGCTTCATGTCACGAATCTGCCTTAGCTTGCAGGACCTGGGACTCATCCTCAAACCTGGCTCATAACTCCTCCAGGAAAGCATTGATGTTTCTCAGCTCTGGCACATTCTCATCGTGGAGTCTTGTCACCCACTCCACAGCTTCTCCCTCAGGGTTAGCAGCCACCACATTCACCATCACTACTTCCATCAGGTAGGTTAGAGCAGAGTGGTCCAGGTGAGCCCACACCTGGTTCAGGAAGAACGCTAACTTCTCCGGGTCCCTGTCAAAGGTGGCTTTCATTGGTGAAGGATCCATTGGTGGAGGAGGAAGGGGGGGCATTGCCTATGAAACCAACCGGGGCCAGGGCAGTAAGGCCACAGCTGATATCTGGGCCACCCAGTTGGGAACTGAGGGTGTCAATGGGTGGTGAACCACTGGGTTCACCACCCATTGCTGCTGCTGGGGCCTCCGCCTTAGTTCTGGACTCGCCGTCACCGTTGGCTGAGGAGGCGGGCTAGCCGCCTGGGCTTCCACAACTAGATGTGGGCTCCAACGAGCTGGAGGTGGCTGTGGCATCCAGGCTGCGGTCTCCACCCGCAGCTCAAATCTGTGGACTGGCTCCACTCCTCAAATCTCCATGTGATCGAACCTCTCCCTCAGTCGCTTGACCGATGGGCTCTGGATGGAAGCTAAGTACCTCCATTCCCTCTGCTTGTCCCACTCAGCTGTCCATTTCGCCCTCCAACACAGGAGGGAGTCAGCTGGCACCCGAGGGGGTATCAAGAGTAACTCCGCTTTGGCAGCTTTTGGCATCCTCCAATTGCCAGGCATCACCCTCCGCTCGGTAAAGGTCTCCTATGGCTAGGACTTCTTCTTGCACCACTTGTCTTTCAGCCCTCTCTTCTCGGAACTTTGGTCTGGCCGCTGCCGGAGGGACTTCCTCCCCAGCTTGAACAGTCGATTGTGCTCCACCAGCTGGGGCTGTGCTAGGCTTGGTGGCCGCCTCCCCTTTCTTTTCCATTTCAAAAACTTCTCTGAGTCTTCTCTGTCCTCCCATGGTGGCTGGGTGGGCAGCCAGGCCTCAGTACCCCAGAGAGTTGCTCTTTTCTTTCCAGAGCAAGATTTAGGACAGTTGGTTTAATGTCAAGTTCTGACTAACGAGCCCAAGCAAATCAGAACTCCAAGACTCAGATCTCTCTCAAACAACTTATTTATTGGGCACATCATATCAGCATGATTAAATATAAAAATCAACTCTGAATATTTCCCGTGGTTTCAGTATAATTAAAATAGTAAATGATCCTCTCCCCAACTGCCAGTTGATGACCAATTTGCCAGAGTGCCAGGCTTCCACAAATTCTCTAGTGTTTTTGAACTTGGCTTGGTCTTAGACCCCACAAATCTGGATACTTTCAACAGAAAGCAACATAGGACAACATCTGTAATTGGCGAGGTCCGGCCATGAAATGGTATGTATGAGTTTTTAACTGTTTTTAACTGTTTTTATTATGTTTTCTTTTAATGGTTTTTTTATATTGTTGTGAGCCACTCAGAGTCCCTTGGGAGTTGGGCGGCATACAAATTTAATAAATAAATAAATAAATAAATAAATAAATAAATAAATAAATAAATAAATAAATAAATAATAATAATAATAATAATAATAATAATAATAATAATAATAATAATAATAATAATAATAATAATAAGAAGAAGAAGAAGAAGAAGAAGAAGAAGAAGAAGAAGAAGAAGAAGAAGAAGAAGAAGAAGAAGAAGAAGAAGAAGAAGACGACATTCTGGCTGTTGCTAAATATAAAGGCAAATAGCAGAGGAATACAGAAGACAGTAACTAGATCTGTATTAAATAAGTGAATCAGATTTGCTATTTGATGACAGAGGATTGAAACTGAAACACCAGCAATACAGTCAGCAGTGAAATGTCTGATTTAGATATACTTCCTTCAAATCCTGCATTTTGGGGGGGGGGTAGAGAATTCCAGTGCTGGTATGTGTTGGCAGACAAGGTGTAAATTGACCTGGCTAGAGACCGACACCGCGGCAACCACAGCTGGAGCAAGCCTTCCCTCCCTGCTCCTAAAGAAATCCCGAAAGCTGCCAAAGGTGAGCCAGCACCCAAACCAAGGTCCACGGCATCCTTCAAGTGTGGGAAGGAGGGGCATCGAGCAGTTGATTGCCTCGCAAAACCAAGCTCCAAGCCAGTAACTGCTGGGGGCAGGAAGCCTGAGAAGCAGCCAACGAAGCACCGCTGAAAGGGGCAGAGGTAGTTGAGTTCACCCTTCCTGCCCAGGAGGAGCTGGGAACCCCACCAGAGGAGAGTGAGACTGACTCTGACCCCCTGTAAATCAACATGTGGATCCCATGACCATCCCAGTGGAGCTATGGGTGCCTTCATCAGGCACTCAGGGGAAGATGCTAGCCCTTTCGGACTCAGGGTGCACCAGATACGTGATTAGGCCTAAGGTGGTAGAGAAACTGGGACTGAGAACACTGAGGGTGCCCATAGCATTTTGCCAGCTGGATGGGTCGATAGCAGGGGGAGGCCCAGCTCACTTTGTAACTGAGCCTATGGAGATGTAGATGGGGGATCACAGAGACATATTGAGTTTCATCGTAGCCCTCGGAATGGAGAGACCTCTCCTGCTTTGATTAACCTGGCTCCGAAAATGGAACCCTCACGTGAATTGGAGGAAGGGGCTTTTAAGAATCTGATCCACACAGGCGGGAAGAGGGGGAGGCAAAACCCCACCCAGAGCTAAGGTTGCAAGGGAACTAGGAACTAGTGAGCAAGCGCCCAGACGGAGAGGAGAAAATCCCAAAGGAATACTGGGACCTTAGGGAGGCATTTAGCAAGCGGGGCTCTGATGTGCTCCTGCCCCATCGCCCCACAGACTGCACCATAGAAATCCTCCCTGGGGCGAAACTCCCCAAACTAAAAATCTACTCAATGACCCCACGAGAGCTGGACAAGCTGCGGGCCTTTATTGACAAGAATCTAAAGTGGGGTGTCATCCAACCAGCTAGGCCACAGGTGGCTACCCCAGTGTTGTTTTGTGAGAAAAAGGATGGGTCTCTTTGTCTCTGTGTTGATTATAAAGGGCTCAACATGGTGTGTGTGGAGAATGTTTACCCGTTGCTGCTAATGAAAGACAAGATGGCACATCTGGCCAAAGGAAAAATCTTTACTAAGCTGGACTTGAGGGAAGCTTATTACAGAGTCCACATTAAAGAGGGAGACGAGTGGAAAACTGCTTTCAATTGTCCTTTGGGCTTCTTCCAGTTTAGGGTGCTCCCATTTGGATTACAAGGGGCACCTGCTGTGTTCATGCAGTTGATCAATGAAGTGTTGCATGAGTGTTTGTACAAGGGGATCCTGGTTTACTTAGATGACATTCTTATACACACCGAAACTATGGAGGAACATGTGAAGTTAGTGCGTGCAGTCCTGAACAAACCGAGGGCCGCTGAACTGTATGCTATATTGTCTAAGTGTGAATTTCACCAGGATAAAATTGACTATTTAAGTATATCACATGAGGGGATAGAGATGGACCCTGAGAAAGTCCATGCAGTCTTGAAATGGGCGCCCCTCCTGCACTAGAAAGCAGTTGCAAAGTTTTCTGTGTTTTGCAAATTTTTATAGACAATTCATCCCCTCATTTGCTAAGATTGCATTACCCATTACCAACCTTCTGAAAACAAAGGAAGAGGCCAAGCCCAAGCCTAAGCCTAGATGTCCCCTTGAGTAGACAATGGAATGCCAAGAAGCCTTTGAGAAACTCAAGTGGCTGTTTGTGGCCAAACCCATACTTAAACACTCCTACACAAATGCCCAGTTTGTGGTCCAGGCCGATGTCAGTGATGTGGCTGTGGGCGCCGTGCTCTTGCAGGATAACGCCAAAGGGGCCCTACAACCCTGAGCTTACACCTCCAGGAAATTAACGGAAACTGAGAGGAGATGGGCAATTTTGGAGAAGGAAGCGTTTGCAGTGCAATGGGTACTATTAATTTGGAGACATTTCCTTGAAGGGGAAAGCACCCTTTTGAGGTGTGGACTGACCATAAAAACCTGAAAGCTTTAACAACTCCCCGGAAACTGTCACCCAAGCAAGCTCATTGGGCGCAATACTTTAATCATTTTAACTTTACATTATGCTACATTCCTGGGGGAAAGAACTTTATGGCGGATGCTTTGCCTAGATTACCCCAATACAATAGTGCTAGACCAGAAGTGATCTGTCCAGTCATCCCTTCTAAGCAACTAGCTGCCCTGATGGTACCAGAGCCCAGAAAAAGTTGGACCTCGACCTTCCCATTGACTTATGTGAGGAGTTGAAAGGGGCGGTGAAAAGTGATGGTTGGTTTCTATCCCACACAAAGGAGTGCACCATGTGAGGTGATCTGGCATGGATTGGTGCTAAATTATATGTACCCTCCAGTCTAAGGGGGATTGTACTGCAATGGGCCTATGATTCGAAAGCTGCTGGGCATTTTGGCTTCATGAAGTCTTTACACCTGGTCAAATGGCAGTTTTAGTGGCCTTCGTTGAAAAAGGACATAGAGACCTACATGGCCAGCTGTTGCTAAGAGGCCCCCAGGGAAGCCCGCTGGACTCTTCCAGAGTGTTGCCAATCCTAGCACTCCGTGGAAGGAAGTATCTATGGATTTTATTGTTGAATTACCCGAGAATGGGGGGAATACAGTCATTTGGGTGATTACGGACTTATTCTCCAAGTAGGTGCATTTTGTACCCTGCCCTAAAATGGCTTCTGCAAAAACACTCACTAAAGTATTTATCCAACATGTGTATAGGTTACATGGTGTTCCTGACCGCATTATTTCGGATAGGGGGGTACAATTCACCTCCCAATTCTGGTGGGAATTCCTGAAGTTGTTAGGCTCTGCCCAGGGTCTAAGCTCCACCCTCCACCCCAAAACTAATGGAGCTTGCGAATGGACCAACTCGGTTCTGGAACAGTACCTTAGATCAGGGGTCTCCAACCTTTTGGACCTCAGGGACCACCAAATTCATAATTTTAAATCCCACGAGCACTGGGGGGGGAGGCTCAGCGCCTTTTGGGCCTACCTGTCTGCTTCTGCGAGGCCTCCAGGTGGGAGGCCCGAGAGAAAGTGCCTGGTCCAGGCACACAGCCTGGAAACCTCTTTTGTGTTCCTTCTCTCAAGAAGCTTGGTCAATCTGAGTGAAGGAAAACGAAGACGGGCAGACTGACGGTGGCTTGCTGGTGTTGGTGGGAAAGTCAGTCCCATATTCCAGAGCTGTAGCTGTAGTCCCTTCCCTCCCTTCCCTTCCCCCCTTTTCTTCCCTCCCTTCCCCTCTCCTCCATTCCCTTCTTTCTTTCCTTTCCTTTCCTTTCCTTCTTTCCTTTCCTTCCCTTCCCTTCTTTCCTTTCTTTTCCTTTACTTGGGTGGA
>QLTV01002679.1:284934-295269 GCA_003457575.1 Thermophis baileyi
CGTAGCCTCCCCGTCCTCCTCCTCTCTCTCTCTCTGTGCACAGGAGGAGCGGAGCAAGCCAGGGATCCGGATCTCCCCCTTCCTGGCAGCCCCAGCAGTTTATGCGGGGGGCCTGGCGGCGAGAGGATGCCCCAAGGGGGAGCAAGCGCCGAGCCTGGCAGAGCCCTCGGCTGGCCACCTGTTCTGAATCAAGCGTAGATTGGTTATGCTATCATCAGGCAGTTTAACACAGACGCAATGGTACATTCAATCAGATTATATTTTATTCTTCAGGCATCCTCTGACAACACTCACGTTTATGTAGAAGTTCTTCTGACTCTACAGTCATAATCTGGAACCATCACGAATATTGTAAAAAAGGATTAACGCTTCCCCATCTCCTTGTTGCTACATCTTTTCCCAGTAGATTCTTGAAAGTTACTTCCTTTGGGATAGTGTACTTCAATTACTCCCGCCCCCCAGGCATACTTCAATGACCAATAAGAGTACACAGTTATGATCACATGCCATGGACTACATGGCATGGACTACATTCCCCAGAATGCTATGTCTTAAAGAGACAGTTCTTAATTCTAGGCTAAACCCTTGATAAGCCAGCACAATCGTTCTTTTTTTTTTTAGTTTCAATTGTTTTTGTATTTTGTTTCTTGGTGTATTATAAGTATTCAAGTTGGACATTCAAATAAATGCCTTGAATAAATAATTTTTCATAAGGCAATCTAGTTTATTATGTCACATACTATCTGTTGGCATACATTTTTATGTCATATTATGTTATATTAAACATGCTCTTTTGTGTATCTTTCAACTTCTGCACTACTTTTGCATTCCCGTCTATGTCAGGGTTCCAACGGATGCCCTAATTAATTCATGAGCCTCGAGCCAAGTTTCAAAAGAAATCCAGTTATTTATTAGGAGCAACATGCCGGCACATACCCAAGTGGAGTCAGCTCTATCCCACGTAATTTACGTCCCAACGATGACCCTGTTTCCCCCCTCCTCCCAAGGTGTGTTAAAAATCACATTCTCCAATGAAGCACTTTCACGGGTTGTAGAGAACACGCCTCTCCGACTGGCTGTGGTAACCTAGCCTTGAGGAAGGTATGTGTGGAATGTGTTTCCGGTTGCTGCCGTGTTGCTCCATCAGCTTTCCCCCCTCCTGCCTATGGCAACTCGAGAGCAAGCCAGGAATACTTTACAAGTTGACATTCGGCTCCCCTCACTGCCTGAAGGCGACCTGTGCAAAGTAAAAACAATTTGAGTACAGGTATAGAGTTTAGGGCTGCGACCCCCCCGGGCTTGTTTGGATTTTCTGCATGGAATTTTGCTATAAGGAGGTCAGCCTGGATGTTCCTACTCTTTACCCAAGATGCCTCTGATAAGGGGTAGCCCTTCCACTTGATTAAGTACTGGAGTTGTCTCCTGTGCCACCTCGAATCGAGGATTCGCTGCACCTCATAATGGGTTTGGCCCCCTATGACCACGGGGTCCGGGGGCTCACAGGGTAGTTGCCTCAGGGTCGATCTGACCACGGGTTTTAAGAGGCTACTATGGAATACCGGGTGTATCTTCCCTAGCAGTCAAGGCAATTTCAATTGCACCGTGATTGGATTGATGATCTTCACTATGGGGAATGTTCCCATAAACTTTGGCCCCAGTTTCTTGTTAGGGAGTTTTAACCTCAAGTATTTTGTGGAGAGATAGACCTTCTCCCCCAACTGGAATGGCCGTTGTGGAGCTCAATGTTTGTCTGCTTGTTTCTTATAGGTTTGCGCCGCTTTAGCTAGCACTTTTTTTACATTCTCCCAAGTTGCTTTCAGCATTGACATCCAATTGGTCAAGCTGACTGAGGAGGGGGATCCCTTGGATACTCAGGCATTGGAATGAAGTCCATGCCACTCACTACTTTGAATGGGGTTAGTCCCGTACTACTGTGAACAGCATTATTGTACGTGACCTCAGCAAAAGGCAGGAGGTCCGCCCAATTGGACTGCTGATAGTTCACGTAGCACCTCAGGTACTACTCTACCATGGTGTTCAGTCTCTCTCCCCCCCATTGGTACTTGGATGGAGGCCAAGCTAAGGCCCTGGGATGACCCAATGGACTGCAGGAACTCCCTCCAGAACTTAGCCGTGGACCCCTCTGTCTGAGATAATTCTTTGTGGTACTCCATGCAGGCGGTAGATGTGCTTCAGGAACAGTTTGGCCAACTGGTGGGCTGAGGGTAGTCCGCTGCAGGGTATGAAGTGTGCCTGTTTGGAGAATAAGTCTATCACAGTCCAGATCACCGTGTTTCCCCCGCTTCTCGGCAACTCCACTATAAAGTCCATTGCAATTTCCTCCCATGGCCTCGTTGGCTCTGCTACCGGTTGTAGCAGTCCAGGGGGTTTTCCTGGTTGTTTCTTCATTGTGGTGCAGATGGTGCAACTTTTCAGATAACTGTCCACATCTTTCTTTATGCCGGGCCACCAGAATTGCCTCCATGCTAAGTGTAAAGTCTTTAGGAACATGAAGTGGCCTGCTGGTTTGACGTCGTGGCTCCTCTGGAGGATTAGGGTGCATAGGGATTCCGGGACGTAGAGTTTCGTCCCCTTCCATGCTAGGTCATCTCGTTTTGTCAAGATGTGTTGATTTTCTCGGAACCAGGGGTCTGCTAGCAGTTCGATTTTTAGTTTCGTGGTTAGATCGCTTGTGGGTTGGTCTTGCTGGTCGCAGCGTTGTTGTCTGGTAGTCACTTGGGCAGCTATTTGGGTAGGGGGGAAGAGGGCATCTACTACCTCCTCCCATTTGCATTTGTACTGGGACATGCGGGAGAGGGCGTCAGCTAGAAAGTTCCTCCCCCCTGGGATGTGCTTTAGCATTAAGTCAAACCAGTTGAAGTATTGAGCCCAGCGGACTTGTTTGGGTGATAGTTTTTGCGGGGTCCTGAGGGCCTCCAGATTTTTATGGTTGGTCCAGACTTTGAATGGCCTTTGCCCCCCTTCCAGCAGGTGGCGCCAGGTTAACAGTGCCTATCTCATCTTGAAAGCCTCTTTTTCCCATGTGGCCCATCGCCTATCTGTATCTGTGAGCTTGCGGGAGGTGTAGGCACGGGGCTGTAGGTTTCCTTGCCTGTTTCTTTGGAGTAGTACTGCTCCCACTGCCACATCGCTGGCATCTGCTTGGATGACGAAGGGTTGTTTGGGGTCAGGATTCTTCAGCACTGGTTCTTTCACAAACAGTTCTTTCAGTGTTTCAAATGCCTTTTGGCAGGTTAGGTCCCACTGTAGAGGTTGTCCCGGGCGGGGTTTCGTTCCTGGGCTCCCTGTCTTTAGGAGGTCTGTCATGGGTTTGGCAATCTTTGCGAAGGAGGGGATGAATTGCCTGTAGAAGTTTGCGAACCCTAAGAAGCTTTGTAGCTGTCTGTGGGTGCAAGGGGGTTGCCAGCCTAGGACGGCTTGTACTTTGGCTGGGTCCATCTCTATTCCCTCATTTGACACTCGGTAGCCGAGGTAATCTAGCCGTGCATGGTGGAATTTCACATTTTGATAGCTTGACATACAGGTTGGCTGCCAGAAGATTTTCCAGTACCTGGCGGACCAGGGGTATGTGGTGGTTCATGGTCTCAGTGTAGATGAGGATATCGTTCAGGTAGACGAGAACCCCCTTATAGAGGTGCTCGTGCAGCACCTTGTTTATTAACTGCATGAACACCACTGGGGCCCCCTGCAGTCCAAAAGGCATTACTTTGAATTGGAAACTCCCTAGGGGGGCAGTTGAATGCTGTTTTCCATTCATCTCCCTCCCTGATGCGTACTCGGTAGTAAGCTTCTCTGAGGTCTAATTTGGTAAAAACTTTGCCCTTGGCTAGGTGAGATAGCATATCCTTCATGAGAGGGAGGGGGTATAGGTTGTGCACACACACACAGTTTATCCCACAGAAGTCCACGCACAATCTCTTAGTTCCATCTTTTTTTTCTTTGAATAGGACTGGGGCTACGACCCGTGGTTTGACTGGCTTGATGAACCCCCTTGCTAGGTTTTTGTCTATATATTTGTGCATGTCTTGTATTTCCCGGGGCGTCCAGCCCAGCCCGGCTAGTGGGTGGGCAGGCGGCCCTTGGAAATGCAGATGCTGAGAGGGGCTGCTGCACAATCGCCTGCCCCGTTTCTGCAAAGGCAGAACCCCCCCCTTTGCAGGGCAATCCAAAGAGGGGAGGGGGATGCTGCAGAAAAGGCCACCTTCCACCCGTGCCGGCTCTGCGGCGCTTTGTGGCTCCAAAGCAGCCCACTGGCTTCTCAACCGTCCACCTGCCTGCTCTCTTTGCGGATCAGCCCAGCCGACAGCCGGTGCCACTCTGGGAACTCGGACCGCGGCGCCGGGTTGGAAGTCAGTGGGCGGCTTCAGAGCCACAAGTCCCGCAGAGCTGGCACGGGAGGCACGGGAGGCATGGGTAGAAGGTGGCCTTTTCTACAGCATCCCCCTCCCCTCTTATCGCCCTGCAGGGCTCTGCCTTTGCAGAAATGGGGCGGGCAGTTTTACGGAGGATTGGCGGGGGGGATGTGCAGCCCTCTGGGATGGAGAGTGGGGCAAGAGAAGGCACAATAGGCTGCGCTGCCCCGGCCCCACTCAACTGCGCTTCTTCCAGCCCATCCGCCCCACGGGACAATGAGACAATCGGCCGCGCCTCCCCGCCTAGCCTTCCTCACCAGGCGCTGCTGCACCGGCGGCTCCGCCCTGCCCAGCTCCACCCGCTGCCACTTCCCGCGAACTTCCCAGGACACGGCCGGAGCGAGGGGCGGGCGGGAGCACGTGGGCCCAGCCGGCGCTAGGCTTACCTTCCTGGCGAGGCTCAGAGACCGCCCAGAACGCCCATCTGCCGGCTCTCCACTTTCTGCCTGCCCCGCCAAGCCCTGAGGCCAGCGGAGCTCCATAGGTGCGCGCCCCAACGCTTCCCGGCCCACAAAGGTCCCGGAGCCGAAGGCGAGAGGGGCGACGGCGGCGACAACCGCGCTCCAGCAGCGTCGCGTCCCCTGTCATGTGCTGTCCGGGAGTGCGGTCTCCAGGCTGGCGGGGGCCTTGACGGGGCAGGCAGAAAGTGGAGAGCCGGTGGATGGGTGTGCCGTCCGGGAGACGGCGCTCCCGGACGGCACATGACACGGGACACGATGCGATGCTGCCGTAGCGCAGTTGCCGCCGCCACCGCCCCTCTTGCCTTCCCGGCTTCAGGACCTTTGGTGCGCATTGGGGCATGTACCTATGGAGCTCTGCCAGCCTCAGGGTCCTCCGGACTGGCGGGGGCCTTGGCGGGGCAGGCAGAAAGTGGAGAGCCGGCGGATGGGCATGCCGGGCGGTCTCCGAGCCTCACCAGGAAGGTAAGTCGAGCGCCGGCCAGAGCACTTTCTTCCTTC
This sequence comes from Thermophis baileyi, assembly GCA_003457575.1. Taxonomy (NCBI): domain Eukaryota; kingdom Metazoa; phylum Chordata; class Lepidosauria; order Squamata; family Dipsadidae; genus Thermophis; species Thermophis baileyi. Next base: position 290,327 of record QLTV01002679.1, read on the forward strand.
TCCCGCCGTGAAAGAAAGAGTTAGGAAGGGAGGGAAGAAAGACAGACAGAAAGAAAGGGAAGAAAGAAAGAAGAAAGAAAGAAAGAAAGAAAGAAAGAAAGAAAAAGAAAGAAAGAGGAAGGAAGGAAGGCCAGGTTGGAAGTCAGTGGGCTGCTTCAAAGCCCCAAGTCCTGCAGAGCTCTGAGGCTGGCAGAGCTCCATAGGTGCGCAAAGGTCCCGGAGCCGAAGCCGGGAAGGTGAGAGGGGCAACGGCAGCAGCAACCGCTCTCCGGCAGCGTCGCATCCCCTGTCATATGCCGTCCAGGAGCACAGTCTCCGGGCGAGGAAGGAAGGAAGGAAGGAAGGAAGGAAGGAAGGAAGGAAGGAAGGAAGGAAGCAAGAAGGAAGGAAGGAAGGAAGGAAGGAAGGAAGGAAGAAAGAAAGACTTATGACCACATATGAGCCCAAAATTTTGGTTGCTAAGCAAGAGCGTTGTTAAGTGAGTTTCACCACATTTTACAAGTTGGCCACGCCCCCGGTCACCTGACCACCAAGCCACGCCCACCTGAAGGGTGGGGGTGGGGGCACTGAGGATTAGTTTGTAGCACCAAGGGGGCAGTGAACTGAAAAAGTTTGGGAACCACTGCTCTAGCCCCTCGGCGATGGTATTCACCATGGCTTTGGGGGATGCGTAGAGGTATCCATAGCACTCTAGGTGGATCTCAGCCGAGTCAAGGAATAGAGCTAGCTGGTCTGAGTCCCCATCAAATTTTCCCCTGAAGTGGGGCAGTTCGTTCAGCACTGCTCCTCCCTCCTCCTGTCGGCCCCTGTAGGCCTGCGCTTGATGTGGCTGGCCATCTTCCTTGGCTCTAGTTCGGAGAGGGGGAGGGAGTTGTCTGCCCTGGGCGGCTTGCCTGATATGTGGAGGCACTGGCTGCAACCTCGCGCTCCTTCTCCTTCTGGTGGGTGGAGAAGGGGGGCTACGTTCCCGTCTGCGTTTCCTCACTTCAAAGGGGACGACTGCACCTCCTCTCTCTTTTGGATGGCATGACGGCCCCTCATCACAAAGGGTGGCTCGGTCAAATTCCTCCCTCAGCTGCTCTATGGAACTCCGCAGGGGCTCCATCAGGGGCTTTGGGAGCCTGGCCTGTGCCCAATCCCACATCCAATCCACTCTTCCCAGCTCGCTCAGAGGCCTTCCCCCTTTCTGGGCATTGGGGTGGGGGAACTCAACCTCAGCTGCTTTAGGGGTTATCTTCCACCAATACTCATCCCTTCTTGCTGCGGTCGCTGGAGCAGGCGTCTCAGCTTTGATGTCCTGGGGTGCCAGGCTGCACTCCAGTTGCAATTAGGCTGCTGGGTCCTGGGATTGCCTGGTCGGAGGTGAGCTCTGCCTCCCTTTCAGTCGCATGGAGCAGGCTATCTTCGGATAGTCTGCCCTCTGCCATGGTTGCCTGAGTTTTTCTCCAAGCACCCCATATGTTGGGGAGTGATTGGAGAGGCCGGGACCCAGTAAACCCGGTAATCTTGATTAGTTTTAAAAAGGGGAGCTGACTCTCTGTCAGGGTTCTGATGGATGCCCTAATTAATTCATGAGCCTCAAGCCAAGTTTCAAAAGAAATCCAGTTATTTATTAGGAGCAACATGCCGGCACATACCCAAGTGGAGTCAGCTCTACCCCACGTAATTTACGTCCCAACTATCACCCTGTTTCCCCCCTCCTCCCAAGGTCAATAGTGGGTTGTAAATCCCGTCGCTACCGGTTCGCCCGTGCGCGCAATGCTTCTGCGCAGAAGCGTCCCGGGCAGTGGGCGGAGCCTCCCTCCGCCACCGCTACCGGTTCACCGAACCAGGAGCAACCCACCGCTGCCCAAGGTGTGTTATAAATCACATTCTCCAACAAAGCATTTTCGCGGGCTGTAGAGAACACGCCTCTCCGACTGGCTGTGGTAAACTAGGCTGCAGCCTTGAGGAAGGTATGCGTGGAATGTGCTTCCGGTTGCTGCCGCGTTGCTCTGTCAGCTTTCCCCACTCCTGCCTATGGCAACTCGAGAGCCAGGAATGTTTTATGAGTTGACAGTCTAATTGTCACAACCATTTATCAGCATAAGTAGTAAACTATTTCTTCTTTAAAGAGGTTGCTATGTTCTATTGAATACAGTATGAATTTATCCAAATATTCTCCAACCTACTTAAGTTTGGTTCAGACTTTCTTCTAGGTAAAAAGGTACCTTTTGCCTGAGGTAGATGTAGCTGTTGACTTTCTTTAGTTCCTGATTTTCAGATTATTGGGGAAGAAATGGAATTAATCACTAAATATGTCTTCTTAAACTTATTTTTCAGGCCTAGTAACTTGCCATTAAATTCAGTTATCTTTGAAGGTTTTCACTATTGTAGAAGAAAGAGACATTGTCACCAGCGAAACATAGGTGATTAAAGTATTCATCACTGACCTTTATTTCTACCTTGGACCACTTCACCTTGAATGTCTACAATACAGTACACAATTTGTAGTACAAATATAACAACAAAAATGTATGTCTTTAATTGTTACTTTCAGCATTATATATATTTAGGAGTCCAAGCTGATATGTTGTACGATTAATGTTACTATAAAGACTTCTGATCCAATTTTTTTGAACTGTGTTAAAAACTGTGTTTACTGTTACCTTTTCTGCAACATAAAATTAAAAACTATTTGTCATCTAAGTACAATTGGGGTAAGATACTATGTATGAAGTATTTTAAGATACATTCTTGTTTTTTTACTGATAACTACATTCTTCCCCCAAATCAAATGCTATATCTTGTCCTCAATATTAATCCTTAAATCTATTTCCAATGCTACCTTTGACTGTTCTGTTTCCAATAAAATAATGAAACTACCGTGTTTCCTCAAAAATATGATCGAAAACAAGCCCTAGCCTGATTTTTTGGGATGGGCCTAATATATCCCCAAAATAAGCCCTAGTGAAGGGAGTGGGCGTGGCCAGCAAAGGAGGCATCCCTTCCCTTCCCCGGTCACCTCATGGAGGCTCAGCCCCTTAATCACGGCCCTGCAGATCAGCTGAGCCAGCGAGGACTGGTAGCTGCTTCTCATTCTCTCTGGGCGCCCGGAGGGGTTTCCGGCGCACTCTTGCCAGCCCCAGCTCTTTTAACACCGTAATCACAGGAAAATCCCCCCCATCACGGTTTGATTTTGCTTTCTGTGAAACTTTGTGCCAGGAAAGGTCTGTGCCGTTTCCTTCTCTTCTCTCCCCCCCCCCTTCACAGCTGTCCATCTCAGCTTTCACAGGATTGCAAGGCTGGAGGCTTCAGAGGGAGCATTTTTGGGATGTGCGTCTGTGCAGGGCTCCCCAAGGAAAGGACAATCGGCAGGAAAATGGAGGAAGGATTTTCCTGCCGATAGCCCTTTCCTTGAGGAGCCCTGCACAGACGCATATCCCCAAAATTCTCCCTCTGAAGCCTCCAGCCTTGCAATCCTGCGCAGGGAAGGCGAAGGTTTGCTCCAAAGCTACGGCAGAGCGTTGCACGGGGATACCTCCACAGGTAACTTTTCTGAAATGTTAACTTTTAACACCGTACTCACAGGAAAATCGCTCCCCTCATCACGGTTTGATTTTGCTTTCTGTGAAGCTTTGTGCCAAGAAAGGTCCGTGCTTCCTCCCCCCCCCCACCCGGCTGTCCATCTCAGCTTTCACAGACAACCGTCTGCTAGGGGTGGAGGCTCCCTTGCAGGGTGCCATCGAACTTCCAACCCCAACAGACCTGGTGGGCGTGAGCTTCTCCGACCCAGAAAGGGGAAGGAGCTGATGGGGAGAGCTGTGGGGAGTTCTGGGAGTTGAAATCCATAAGTCCTAAAGTGGCCAAGTGGCTACCCATGCTGCTGTGGCCTCATGGGGGCTGTTCGCTCTGTTGGAGCACTGGTCTCGGCTGCCCTGCTGGGCTGTTCCTGCCTGGTACGGGATGAGTCATCCCAATCGAAAACCTCCAGAGTGCCGCCGGCCTGCCTGGGCCCCTTCACAAGCTGCCGCCGGCTGTGCGAGGCAGACATGAGGCTGCCCCTGGTTGACTTTGGTGTTTGCCTCACCTGTGGCGGCTCTGCAACCACCTTGCCTTCTGCCCAGCCCAGCCCAGCCTACTGCCAAGCCCCAGCTGTTCCTCAGCAGCCTCCACTACCTCTCTCTGGAGCTACCCCACACAGAGCCGGCAAGAGAGCTACAGTGCGTGCCAGGGTCTGAAGAGCGCCTGGCTCAGCATAGCTGTACCCTGGTGTCTGCAGTGCTATGTAGGCATGCAGGCCAGCACTCAGCAGCCCAAAGGTGGTGGCAGGCGAGGTGGCACAGGCGGCATGGCTCCACTGGTGGCTGCTCACGAAGGGGCCCTGGCAGGCTGGTGGCACTCTGGAGGTTTTGAATCTAGGACGACTCACCCCACGCTAGGCAGGAGCAGCCCAGCAGGGCTGCCGAGAGCAGTGCTGCCAGGAGGGCAGAGAGCCCCTGCGAGGCCAGCAGTAGCATGGGCAGCTGCGGCCAGCACGGCGCCCACCACGGCCGAGAACTGTCCCAGCAGTAGCTGGGCCAGCAGGCAGGGCGGGTGGAGGCTGGGGCGTCGAGAACTTGGCCTGTTGCAGCCGCGAGCAAGCAGACAGTGGGACGGAGAGGGCTGCGCTCCCACTCGTCGGCCCCCGCGCTCGCTGCCTCCTGCACGTAAAAAAAATAAGACCTCCCCGAAAATAAGCCCAAGTGCTTATTTTGAAGCCCCAAAGAAAATAAGACCAGGTCTTATTTTTGGGGAAACACGGTAATTAGGAATAAAACAGCATTTGGCACTTAAAGAACAGTCTTCTCCAAGACCTAAGTCTTCTTCCTGTAAATTGTAAATAATGAAAATGACAAATTATGCATTTTGGCTGAGTTTTATGAAAAAACCAGGAAAATATACTGTATTCAAACTATGGCTGG
>QLTV01002679.1:301881-316233 GCA_003457575.1 Thermophis baileyi
AAACAAAAAAAATGAGGCATTAAGTGGAATATTCCAAGAAAAAAAAAAGCAACGGGGCCTTTTTTTTTTTTAAAGGGAGACCAGTAAGCTGCTTCCCGCTTGGTCCCTTGGTTCGCTGAGGATCCTCTTACAGTGGGGTGCGCAATCCAACGAGGAGGGAACGTGCCCCACGCGCTGTCAACACGCGAGCCTTTCTAGCCACTCGGGTCTAGGAATGAGGCGGTGCCACGTAGCGACACGAGGAATGGAAGCTGTGGGTAGGGAGAAAGCAGCCTATCGGTGGGTCGATCTCCCGCCCTTCAGGTTTGAATTTTCGCTGGAGGCAGCTTCGTTTTCCAAGTCACCCTGGCATGGACTTAGACCAAATTCCTTAAAGTCACGCTCCAAACAACGTTTTTGGAGGAAGGCGGTACTGGCTGGTGGTCAGGCCTTGTTTTTCTCACCCAAGGAAACTTGCGCCACTCTTCCGCGGCCTGGCTCCGCCCATTGCTAAGCAGCGAAGGGGCTGGGAATTCTTCGTCTTCACCCCAGCCCCCGTCATCCCACTCTCCACGTTTGCAGTTTGGGGAAGCCGGGATTTCAGCCGAACTTGCTCTTGAATGTTCTCCTCGTTGCGCTCGCTCCTCGCAATAGATATGCCGAGAATGCCGCCGACCCGGAAGCGGCGACACCGCTGCTGCTCGCCCCTGCTCCTTGCCTTGCTAGTTAGTTGCGTAGCATGCCAGGCTCCGCCGGTGCCGGCTGGGGAGACCCACTGGGATGGAAAAGATGTGTTGATCGAGCGCAAGTACGTGCCGGACAAATGCCTGCGTACCGTTATTTCCGGCGACTTCGTACGTTACCATTACCATGGCACTTTGTCCGACGGCAAGAAATTCGATTCCAGGTAGCCCCGCTCTTTCCTTCGCCGGCGTGGCGCTGCGGGCGGGGAGGAGGAGGCCTGGTACAGCGCAAATGGGGGCAGATCCGCGACACAAGCTTGGGTGACTTGACTCCAGAGGAAACTCCAGTTAATGGGCCCGGTTGCAGGAAGATGAACTCAAGCTATCAGTCTCGGAGAAGAGCCCATTCCTTCTATGTAGAATCTGTTTCTGGTCTTTGGGATCCCATACGGAAGCTGGCATTGGAAAGACCATCGCTTTATCATTGGAGTCAGAGTAGGAAAAGCTTTATGGTAGTCATTAATCAGCACAGAGGAAATCGATATGCAGATATCCAAAGCTGAATTGAGAACATCGAAATAATTAGGAGAAATACAGACAAAGAAATTTGAGTAAATTTTTTATTAAAAGCAGAGATGGTTCCCCAGACTACAGAATAGTTACCAGGATTTGGAGGTGGAGCAACATTGTAGGTTTACTCCTTCAGAACAATCAGAAAAAACCAGGAGCCACCCTTGGAGGGAATGCATACACACCAAATCTTAACCTATGATAATATTAATCTGATCTGGAAAGCTGGTAGAAGTGGAAAAGCCATTTCCAAGATTATCATTCAGGGAAAGTGCTGCAGATTGTAGTTGGCAAGTGCTAAAGCTGGCAGTGGCTGCATCTGCTTATCTCAAAATATGCTTTTTTCAAATGGCAACTGGAGTTTCTTGATTTTTCTTGAAGATGTTTCACTTCTCATCCAAGTAGTTTCTTCAATTCAAACTAACTGGTGGGGAACGGAAGGATTTATGCTCTTTGTAGTCAGCCAATTGTTAACACTCTGAGGGTAGTTGAACCATCTGGCAGTTAATCTGTGCCCTCAGAAAATAAATCCTTTCATTTCTCACCAGGTACTTGAACTGAAGAACTTCTTGAATGAGAAGTGAAATGTCTTTAAGAAAAATCAAAGAAGTTTGAAGAAAGCACTTTTTGGGACAACCTGGATGTTTATTAACTCGGATGACTGACAATTTCTATAGACATCATGTTGCAGCTGTTTCCTCCAGGGAAAAGGATGGAATTTTGGGGAACCACTTGCTTCAGTTGGATTTTGGGTGTGAGCATGTGATCTAAACGTCTTTTTGGAATGGATCTAATTTCATGGATTGTATTCCACTGATATTCTGAAGGAGAGTGATTTATCTTTATAATTTATATGAGCCACAATATTTGTTGGATGTTGTAAGCATCAGATTATGTGATTGTTATTATTAGGCTATTCATTGGAATCTGTATGAGGTATGTAAGGAATGTTTAATAGGGTCTTCATTATTTTACAGTCAGAAAGAACAAAAACCACAGAGGAAACAAAGAATCTGCGTGGGATTTAGATGGAACGCAGTGATGCTCTTAGACGTAAAAATAATGCTGGAGATAATACTATGCTTTGTAGTGTATCACCTTATAAAGCTTTCAGTTTATATTAAAAAAATTAAAGACAAATATCAGGAGAAGTGTATACAAAGTATCATGTCACACCTATTCTTAAATTTTAAATTGGCTTAAAGGAAATAAAAAATTAAGCTATGTCAATGAAATGTAATATTTGAATGTTTATTTAACTGATCTAACAATTTACTTTCTTCTAGCTATGACAGGGGCTCTACATTCAATGTTTTTGTGGGGAAAAATCAGCTTATTGCTGGAATGGAGAAGGCTCTGCTTGGCATGTGTGTAAATGAAAGGCGATTTGTAAGGATTCCATCCCATCTTGGATATGGAAATGACGGAGTTTGTAAGTACAGTTTTCTGTACTTTTTGATGCCTAAATATGAGTCAGGGCAGGTTTATTAAACTGTAGTTAAAATGTGAGGCTTTAAAAATTAACTTAACCTATGTATTATTGATTTATTGTTGACCAGTTCATCTCGTATTATCTATAGCTTTGAATATGACAGCATACTCAATTCCCAAACTCTGAGTATTCATAATTTCTAAGGTACTAAAGACATATATAGATCAAGGATTGAGCCAATGATTCTATCCAGTATCTTCTTGTCTTATGTTTAAAAGCATACATATAATATTTAAATAGCCTAGAGAATCTTATTAATGTTGATGGTGCTATGATGCCTTACTGGTATAATTTTATGAAAGAAGATATTTAAGTTCTCATTGTTCAAGACTTTCTCTCCTCCACTTCCTTTCTAAGATCATTGAAAGGACTTGGTGAGTATCTTGATAATCTCTTTAGGAAAAAGAAGTAGTTTTGCTATATTTGTGCAAATAATGCACAATAGTTCTTAATGTTCTACTATTCTTTAATGCAAAAAAAGATTGCACCATGATTAATACAGTATAGCCTTCACCTATTTGCCAGCATTGGAAACTGAATTCTGAGTTGCAAACTGAAGACATCTGAAGAGGCCAGTTTCTGAAAGTTATAATACAGTAAGACTCAGCAGCAGTAGCAGTATTTGCTGCCATGATAGTAGGCCAAAACAGTCACTAGCCATTTGTGTTTAAACATTACACTTATTTTATTAGTTTAGGTAGACTTTTTTTGGAATTAAAATGGGTGATAACGCATCATTATTACTTTGGGCTGCTGCTTATACTCTTGTTCCACCTTTTAATAATTTCTCCTGTAACTCACCAGGAGTGTTCACAGGAAACAGTTCAGAAATGTTATGTGATTGAAACATCATACATCTTTAATGTAGGTCACGTGCAATGCATCTAAAAAAAAAGTGGAGCTTCAATGAGAGTCATAGTCACATGACTTTTTGAAAATTCATTCTGTAATGCCCCTGTAACTCACTAAATTAAAACTCTTGACTAGTCTAAGAGTCATTTTTTTATATGGTTTGAAAAACAGCCTTTCATAATTTATCTTTGTTGTGACAGGAATTACTTGGAGGACAGTTTGATTTGTTTCTTAAAACTGCACTCAAGAACTTAACTCAAATCTGGAAGGACAGGTAGTCTTTGATTTACAACCACAATTGAGCCCAAAATTTCTGTTGCTAAGCAAAAAGTTGTTAACTGAATTTTGTCCCATTTTACAACCTTTCTTGTCACCATTGTTAAGTGAATCATTGTACTTGTTAAGTTAGTAGTACAGTTGTTAAGTGAATCTGGTTTCCCCATTGACTTTGCTTGTCAGAAAGTCGTAAAAAGTGATCACATGTCCCTGGGTAATAAATGCCAAGTGTCTAAATTTTGATCATGTGACCTTGGGGATGCTGCCATGGTTGTAAGTGTGAAAATGGTCATAAGCCACTTTTCTCAGTGCCATTGTAACTTTTAACACTTACTAAACGAACTGTTGTAAGTTGTGGACTACCTGTATCTTTTAAGTTAGAAGTTTTAGTTTTGTTGAAAATATTAGAAAGAAAAACTTTATGTTTTTTTTTTCTTCATTGCTTTCATGAATGAGACATTGGTGTTATTTTGTATGTGGTCATTTTTAATAGCAGATGCTATGATTTTAATTATGTTTTAAGCTCTTGAGAATAAAGTTGATATAAGTTTTAAGTATGTAAATCAAACATATACCGTGTTTTCCCAAAAATACGACCATGGTTTGTGTTCTGCCAGGTCTGGAGCTTGGGTCTTGTTCAGGCTACTGCTACAACCAGGCAGAAAGCCATGCGGTGCGTCAGAATTGGCTCCCCCTACCTCTGCCCAGCTGCTGGGCCTGCTGCACCGCTGCTGTTGACCTCACAGAGCCTCATTCGCCCTTCCGGCTGCACTGCTGTCACCAGCCCTGCTGGGCTGCTCCTGCCTGGCATGGGGCAACTAGGCCCAGATCTCCGGAGCCCCTCCCCCACTGCCAGCCTGTCAGCGCCCCCTTTGCCAGTGGTCGTGCTGCCCTGTGTGAGCTCCATGGCAGCCCTGCAGTAGGATGGAGGAGGGAAGGGGAGATCGCCCTTTCCTCCTTTGTACCCCAAAACCCAGTCTTCCCTGGCCGCCGAGCCCCCGGCCTGCACCCCTATCATTGGAGCAAGACGTGCAACTCAATGTTAACCACGGAGGCCTCCCAGTGCAATGATCTGCCTCAGCTTCGGAGCAAACCTCTGCCTTCCCTGCGCAGGATTGCAAGGCTGAAGGCTTCGGATTGAGCATTTTTGGGATGTGTGTCTGTCCCTCCCCAAGGAAATCGGCAGGAAAATGGGGGGGGGATTTTCCTGTCAATTGTCGGGGGAGGGGCTTCGGAGATCTGGGCCTAGTTGCCCCATGCCAGGCAGGAGCAGCCGAGTAGGGTTGCTGAGAGCAGCACAGCCAGGAGGGTGATGAGGCCTCATGAGGCCAGCAGCAACAGGTGCAGTAGGCCCAGCAGGTAGGCAGAAGTGGGGGGAGCCAATTCTGACGTACCACATGGCCTCCAGCCTTGCAATCCTGCGCAGGGAAGATGGAGGTTTGCTCCGAAGCTGGGGCAGAGCGTTGCACTGGGAGACATCCGCAGGTAACATTTCTGAAATGTTAATTTTTAACACCTCCCTCCACGCATCTTCGGCACAAGGAAAAGATGATCGGCAGGAAAATGGGGGTGGCTAGGGGGAGTTCTGGGAGTTGAAATCCACAAGTCCTAAAGTGGCCAAGCGGTTGCCAATGCTGCTGCTGGCCTCACGTGGGCTCTTCACCCTCCTGGCCGCACTGCTCTCGGCCATTCGGCTGGGCTGCTCCTGCCTGGCGTAGTGAAGGCTGGGGCGTGCTGAGAGCTTGGCCCATTGCAGCCATGGGCAAGCAGACAGTGGGACGGAGAGGGCGGGGCCAGCGGTAGCTGCACTCCCACTCCTGTCGGCCCCCCACTCGCCGCCTCCTGCATGTAAAAAAAAAAAGACCTTCCCAAAAATAAGCCCGAGTACTTATTTTCAAGCCCATTTTGGGGGAAACATGGTAAATAATACATGTATACTTTTCCCTTGGCCCATTATTAATACAATAAACAAACAAATGTAATCAAAAGGCAAGCTTATACTAAAAATTTTCAGGACTATATCTATTCTATAATTTCTCAAAGTAAGTTTCGTTTGGGAGTATCTTACATTGCTGTACATCAGCAGGAAAAGCAAAAATAAATTCTATAAAGAATAGCAGACCACTGCAAAAATGGACTTAAAATAGTTTCTGTCTATCTCTGAATTATATTTTGGGTTTTCCCATTCTAACTCACTCTGTGGTTTGCCTGTTTTAGCATCTTGTGATAGCCAACTTTTATAGTCTGTGTAGACTGTGACTGATGTCTTAATATAGTGTTTCTTAAACTTTTTATCTTCTCACTTTAAAAATTTATGGTAAACCCCTAAAGAGATTTTATTTATATGCATTATATTCATTCATATTTGCCATACTAAAAATTAAAATTGATGTATTCACTTTTGCTACTGGTTCTTATGATCACTTGATGGGAATTGTAATATTGTATTATTTTTAACATATGCTGGCAAATATTTTGATTATGCAAACGTTGAGGAACCCCCAGGGGTCCTAGGACCACATTTTAAGAAACAATGCCTTAGTGTAAATTTGTAAGTAGTATAGATTCTACTATTGTGTTAATTTAGCCATACTGAGAATTGATCTCTTGAAAAAAAACATGGTCCAAATTCATTGTATTAACCTAATGGATGGACATTAAGTTATTAAAAATGGTATATTTACAAAAATCTACTGTAATTTTTCCAGAAATGAAATTGTATTATGATTTATCCTTTGTCTAAAATATGATAACTAATACCGTGTTTCCCCCAAAATACGACCTATCCCAAAAATAAGCCCATAGCCTGATTTTTTGGGGTGGGCCTAATATAAGCCCTACCTCAAAAATAAGCCCTAGTGAAGGGGGTGGGTATGGCCAGCACAGGAGGCAGCCCTTCCCTTCCCCGATCACCTCATGACGGCTCAGCTCCTTAATCGCGGCCCGTGGATAAGCTGAGCCAGCGAAGGCGGGAGCTGCCTCTCGTTCTGTTTCTCTGGGCACCTGGAGATGTTTCCGGCGCACTCTTGCCAGCTGCAGCCCTGCCCATGGCGCCAGACAACCTCGCAGCCGAGGGCCCCTCTCTTCCGCAGCTCGCCTTGTGGCTCTGGAGCAGGCGGCGACCACAGTTTCCGCTCTGCCAGGCCTGGAGCTCGGGTCTTGCTCAGGCTGCTGCTACAATGAGGCAGAAAGCCATGTGGTGCATTGGAATCGGCTCCCCCCACCTCTGCCCGGCTGCTGGGCCTGCTGTACCTGCTGCTGCTGGCCTCCCACTGCAACGCTCTGCCACAGCTTTGGATCAAACCTCCACCTTCCCTGCGCAGGATTGCAATGCTGAAGGCTTTGTATGGAGCCTTTTTGGGATGTGTGTCTGTGCTGGGCTCAAGGAAAGGGCAATCAGCAGGAAAATTCCCCCCCCTTTCCTGACGATTGTCCTTTCCTCGAGCCCAGCACAGATGCACATCCCAAAAAGGCTCCATACGAAGCCTCCAGCCATGCAATCCTGGGATGCGTGTCTGTGCAGGGCTCAAGGAAATGGCGATCGGCAGGAAAATCCCCCCCATTTTCCTGCCGATCGTCATTCCTTGAGTCCAGCACAAACGTACATCCCCAAAAGGCTCCATCCGAAGCCTTCAGCCTGTTCTTGAAGGAGTCGCGAGGCACATGGAGCCTCCTGCTTTTGCAGCCGATTGAGGCCGTGCTTCTTGGAGGTGACAGCAGGAGCGCACCCGCAGATCAGCTGTTTCACGGAGGCACTTGGGGCACCTCGCTTGGCCTTCTGAAGAAGTTGCTGGTATGGTAAGACTGTTATTGAAGGGGGCACAAGGCGCGTGGGCCGCAGAGGTGGTATTCAGCCGGTTCGCACCGGTTCACATGAACCGTTGGCGGAAATTTGGCCAAGGTCACCGAACCGGTAGTGATGGCCGGCTGGCCATGTCCCTGAACCGGTCCCCTGGTCGCCCGCTCGCTTGCCCCGCCCGCCATGTTCGTCGTCGCCATGTTCTTCACGCACATGCATCCCATTGCCTTGCAAGTCCAATGGGATGCGCATGTATGAAGAACATGCCGACGGCACGGCAGCAGCTTTTTACGCGACCTCTGGTACTTTTCGGCAGCCTGCGGCCAGCCACCACAGCCGCAAAGCGGCTCTCAAAGAGGTGCGGCTGGGAGGCTTCTTTGCCAGCCGCTTTCCAGCAGTGGCGGCTGGTTGGGGGCCGCTGAAAACTCCGGTCAGCTTGCCTTCCGGACTCTGGGCCAGCTGCCGCGGAAGGTAAGCAGCCTGAACAAAGAGGCAGTGGTGGGGGAGGAAGCGGGGCTAGGACCGGGGCCGCTAAAGGAGGGGAAACGGGAGCGACTGGCGAAGGGAGGGCGGGGGTAGATAGGTGGAAATACCAAAAAATTTCCTACCTTTTCCTGTGGGCGTGGCTAGATGGGGGTTCATGTGACTGGGCATGAGTGATGTCAAGTTGGCCACGCCCACTCAGTCACATGCTCCCCCACCTAGCCACGCCCACCGAACCAGTAGTGAAAATTTTTGAAACCCACCACTGACGTGGGGCCTCCTGCTGCTTTTGCAGCCTCAATCAGCTGCAAAAGTGGCCGCACTTCTTGGAGGCGGCGGCAGGAGCACACCCGCAGATCAGCTGTTCTGTGGACCAAGCTGCTGGTAAGACCATTAGGCAAGGAGGCGCGAGGGGCAGCTCGCCCCCGTCTTCCGGTACATGGAGGGGGGGGAATTAAGACCTCCCCGAAAATAAGACCTGGTGCCTTTTTTGGTGGCCCCAAAAATATAAGACCCGGTCTTATTTTTGGGGAAACACAGTATATTTGTTGTATTGTACATAAATCTAAAAAAGACTTAGCATTTGTTTGTGTTGCTGGTACAGGATGTTGGATACAATAATCAGAAAAATAGCTTTTTTTAAAAAAATACTGGTAGCTGGTGAATAATTTGATTCAGTTCCTTTTTAATATCTTTTGCATCCCTAGCTAGTGTAATTCCTGCAAATTCAGTTCTGAATTTTGATGTCCTTCTTGTTGATGTTTGGAATTCTGAAGACCAAGTTGAAATTCAGACTTATTACAAGCCAGAAAATTGTACAAGGACAATTCAGGTGTCTGATTTTGTAAGATACCATTATAATGGAACATTTTTAGATGGAACACTATTTGACTCAAGGTATCAATAAAATATTTTGCCTTTTTCATGTATTGGGGAGGATATAAACATATATGACTGTACAGATATGCAATGCAGATTCTAAATGAGCAAAGATACAGTATTATCTTTTCTTCTTCCTTAAATCCTTTCACTGGATGACTTGAGTGTTATCCAGTCAAATTAAATGTTAAATCCAACTTGGAAACCATTTGATTTTGTAAATTTCTACTAGAATAAAATCTTAATATTTTAATTTTCAGTGATCTGTTAAACAAGGTTAACATTTGCACTGCTTGAATAGAAATAAATTATACATCTTATTATATTGATTTATACTGTGCTTTCTTGCTGTTAATATTTATGCATTACTTAAATTTTAAAACAGTACTAACAATAACTAAATACTATAAAGGACTGATAAAAAGAAGAATTTATGAAAAGTTCAGTGCTTTTTATTTGATGGCAGAAAGGTGCATATACCTAACGCTTGTTTGCAATTCCTGAAACCAAATGTGTATTTCTAGATTTCACACTGCAGCTATGGAGGGCTGTTACATGAATCTGGACAAAGGTATGGCGACTTTAAGCAGTTGGAGATAGTGTTACTTTGATACCTCCACATAGTCTGGTGCATCTTTCTACCTTCAGATCTAAAGCATGACGTGTTTTTATTATTTATTCAGTGCGTAATTAAAAGTACTAACTTTTCTGCCATCTGTAAGACACTTTTTCATGATGTATTGACTTTTATGCCATCCATGACACTTGGATTGGACCTTTAATGGCTGCTTGTCCACGCTGTGTGTAGTCCTTTGAATTATACCATGAATAGCTGTAATGAACATAAAACATCTGTGTGTATGTGTGTGTTGAGAAGTCAAATACACATTCTCTTGTTTTGTTACATTTAATCCTCTTGTTTTATTACTCTCTGCACTAAAATGAAGAGATCTGGAATTCACTGGTATTTATTTATATCTTCAGTCACAATAGAATGCAAACGTATGACACTTATGTAGGAATTGGGTGGTTAATCCCTGGAATGGACAAAGGTCTTCTTGGAATGTGTGTAGGAGAAAAGCGCATAATCACAGTACCACCTTTCTTGGCATATGGAGAAGATGGAGATGGTAAATTATTTTGCTTTTTTGCAGAGAAATCAACAGGATGTATTTTGACTAATCTGAAAGTTTACTCATTCCTAATTGACATTCTAAAGCAGGGGTGTCAAACTCAATTTCATTGAGGGCCGCATCAGCATTGCAGTTGCCTTCGGGTAGGCATGGTCGGGTGGTCACGGTTGACTGGATGGGCGTGGCCAGGGTGGGGTGGCCAGTTGGTGGCTGCCTGTGGGGGACCAGGCAGGCCTGTGAGGGATCCAGGTGTCTCCGGCAGAGGGGGGCAGGACCAGGGCTGGGACTGGGGCTTGATCCACCAGAGGAGCAAAGACAGATGGTGGGGTTGCGGCGAGGCAGCCCAGCCGGTCACTGTCATTGCCACGCTATGGCCCCTGTGCTCTCAGCCCCTGCTGTCCAATCTAGTCCTCCAGCAAGCCTGCTCCCTGCCCTTCCCGTTCGCCGGGGCCATTGGGGATGGGTGGGCAGGTGACAAGCTTGCTGGTGAATGAGGTTGGAGGGTGGGGGCTGAGTGCGCAGG
Organism: Thermophis baileyi; assembly: GCA_003457575.1. Taxonomy (NCBI): domain Eukaryota; kingdom Metazoa; phylum Chordata; class Lepidosauria; order Squamata; family Dipsadidae; genus Thermophis; species Thermophis baileyi. The sequence continues at coordinate 312,551 of QLTV01002679.1, forward strand.
GGCTGCGGCATGGAGGTGATGGGGACTGGCTGGGCTGCCTCACCGTGACCCCAACATCTGTCTTTGCTTGCCCGGATCACGTGCCTCCCCTACCAAGCCTCTGCTTCTGCCTGCTGCTTGGAGGATCAGCCCGGCAGTCCCAGTGCTCAGACCCACCTGCGCTGCATGGACTGTGGAGTCTTGGCTGCCTCTTGGGGATTGTGGCTCCCCACCCTTTCCGTTTGCTGGGGCCATCGGGTGGGGTGGCGGGGGGAAGGCTCATCCCACATGTGTGGCAGAGCTAAAAGACGAGGCTGGCTGGCGAGGGCCGAGCGTGCAGGATCATGGCACAACACCACCCCTGCCCCGCCACCTGCCTCATCCCGCAGCGATGGCACAGGCAGAGGTAGAGGCATGGGGAGGGGAACCACATGATTAGCCTGCCAGACATCTGCCCTGTCCCAGCTTCAGCAGCTACAGGCAAGCAAAGACAGATGGTGGGATGGAACAGGTGGGCAGGCAGCCGTCCAGCGTGTCTGGAAGGCTGGATCACGTGCCTTCCCCCCACGCCTCTGCCTGCTGCTTGGAGGGCTGACCCAGCGATTGTAGTGTTCCGTCCCCCACCTTGAGCTATGTAGGCTGAGAAGGGCCGGTGGGCTGCTGCTGCTGCCAGACATTGCCAGCCCCTACATGCTTGCTGCCTCCTGTGCGTGTGCTGGGGGGCGTCCGGCTGGGGTGGACCATGGTCAGGGTGGCAGGAGCCAGTCCCTCACTATCTCCGGGGCAGCCCTGCGGGCCAAATCTATGTCCATCATGGGCCAGATCTGGCCCACGGGCCTTGTGTTTGACATGTGCTCTAATACAAATAACTGTTATGATTGAACAACATAAAATTTATGTGTTAACTTTATTAATTAATTTATATGGCTGCCCATCTGACCAAGGATTACTCTGGGTGGCTAATTTTGTTAGTTAAATTTATATGGCTGCCCATCTGACCAAAGATTCTCTGGGTGGCATACAATAAAAAACAATGTGTAAGCAAAACCAATCATATACATTTATAAAAATCAGTATTAAAAATTACATATTATTAAAATTAAAATAAGCAAACCCCATTGAAAGAATATCTAACACAGTAGTGGAACATCTAAAATTTCATTTTTTTCTCCGCTACCTCCTCTTTTATTATATGATTTGTACTATTTTTACATAATTCATTTTGTAATATTGCACATGGTGTTTACGTAATGCATTAAATTTAATAAACATCTTATTTTTAACTTGTTTAATACAAAGACATTTTTAAAGGATAATTTTGTTTTTCCTTGTTACAAGTGAGGAAGGGGAGGGAGTATAATAAAGAAGCATCACCAAGAAAGGGGAAAAAATAACAGCAGACTCCAGAAACTGACTCCCCCATTATTTTATCACAAATCAGATTTATTTGCATTTAAATTGAATATGTTCCAACAAAACCAGATTTTTAAAATGAAATTGATACCACAGAAACAGGAAAACTTGGAAGCCTAATTATATTATTAAATTTAAATAATAAACATAAATAAATATTGTTTAAATAATATGATATCCCTTTAAACTTGGATATATGTCTTGTCTCCAAGAAGGAACATTGCAATAGAGACGGGCTAATCGATTTCATTTGGAGGTTTTCATGTAGGGTAGCAAGGCCTTTATCTACTCAAGAATATTTGAATCATTAAAAACAGCAGAATAAGTTCTAAAAGTTCCACAACAAACAGGAGATCAAAACTGGATATATGCCAGCTTTATTCCTTCCAATAGGGAACATTATGCAGATAGCCTCAAACTGATACCAAAAGAAGGTACACCAAATGTTTGCAAATGTTCAAAAATCCAATGCTTGTTTATTTTCTGTATACTTTGTTTACAGGGAAAGAAATACCTGGTCAAGCTACTCTTGTCTTTGATGTAGCTCTTCTAGATCTACACAACCCTAAAGACAGGGTTAATATAGAAAAACTGTATGTGCCAAAGTCCTGTGAACGTCAAACCCAAATTGGGGACTTCCTCAGGTATCACTATAATGGTACCCTTCTTGATGGAACAGTGTTTGATTCCAGGTAATCATGTAATTAAGCATACAATCTATTCTATATATATTCTTAGAAGTCCTTGGCTACCTTTTCCAGTAGCCTTTTTGTTAGAAAGCTTTTTAAATTTCTGGGTATAAATATATTAGTAATTAATAAATAAGATTGATTATGTGCATCAAGTTGGTGTCAATCTTAGCAATCATATAGATGGATTTTCTCCAGGAAATATACAATATACCAATAAAATAAATTAAGAATTTCACCCAGATACTTTTGATGGGAGCAACTTTTTCTCCTTAATTTTCTTCCTTTAATAAAGCCATAAGCTGAGCCTATAAATACGTTAAATATACAAATTTAGGAACATCTGCATTTGAAGTTCATGCAATTTTATAAGTAATAATTTTAGTGTATAAAATTTTGCATTTTCTATTTATTGAATTAATGAGTGAGTCCAATGCAAGTAAGTAAAGCAATAGCAATAGCGCTTAGACTTATATACCGCTTTACAGTGCTCTATAGCCCTCTCTAGGCAGTTTACAGAGTCAGCATATTGCCCCCAACAATCTGGGTCCTCATTTTACCAACCGTGGAAGGATGGAAGGCTGAGTTAACCTTGAGCCAGTGAGACCCGAACTGCCAAACTGCTGGCAGCCAGGGATCAGCAGAAGTAGCCTGCAGTACTGCATTCTAACCACTGCGCCACTTAAAGCCTATCAAAATATATATGGAACAAGAATAAAAAAGGAATTTAGATTTCATTATATTAAAGTATGTTAAATTAACTAAAAGCAGTCTGTCTTTCTGTTTGTGTCTGTCTGTCTACCTACCTACCTACCTACCTACCTACCTTGTTTTCCCGAAAATAAGCCCTGCCCTCAAAATAAGCCCTAGTTAAGACCCCGCCCACTCCATTGCACCTGGTTGCACGGGGTGGGCTGAGGCGCATGGGTAAAAATCAAGCTAGGGTGGGGATGGGGGGTGGAGCTGCTTACCTTCAGACAGTTGCAGCCAGGCCTCGCACACCCCGACACCTGCCTCGCCTTGCTGGCCCACTTCTACGGCTGCTTGCCGCCGCTTGTGTGCGTTGCCCCCGGCCTCTGTTTCGCTGTCAGAGGCCTTCAGGAAAGGCCTCTGCAGCCGATAAAAGAGCTCCAGATTGACATGCGTTTCTTGGCTGCAGAGGCCTTTCCTGAAGTCCTCTGACAGCGAAACGAGGCCGGGGGCGCTGCGCCTGTAAATCCAGAGCCCATTTCTCAGGCCTTTCCTGAAGGCATCTGATAGCGAAACGGAAGCTGGGGGCGACGCGCGAGCGGTAGCAAGTAGCCGCAGAAGAAGTGGGCCGGCAGCGGCCACATGGGCTCCTGCTGGGCGGGGCTGTCAGTGCCGCCGCCGCAAGGTGAGACTGGAAGAAATCCCCTGAAAATAAGACGGTGCCTCTTTTGAAGGAATATATATATATGTGTGTGTGTGTGTGTGTGTGTGTGTGTGTGTGTGTTCCCCAAAAATAAGACATCCCCTGATAATAAGCCCAATCGGGCTTTTGAGTGCACGGCAATAAGGCCAAGCGCTTATTTCAGGGTTCAAAAAAATATAAGACAGGGTCTTATTTTTGGGGTTTTGGGG